>CM021315.1:7808690-8263407 GCA_010645155.1 Tigriopus japonicus | reverse complement strand
GACGTGCCTTGCCACGATAAACAATTAGACTTTTTCCGCATTGTTTTTCAGAAAGATTCTTTTGAGATGTTATTGTTTGAAACAAATCATAGCTCGTTTCATCAATGCTAATGCTGCAAAGATGTTTAGTATTATCCAAAAGTTGAGCAATTCTTGACATTTAGATCACACAGTCAACGCCGATATAAAAAACATAGTCTGGCAAGAGCAAATTATTTTCAAATCGATATTTCTTCTTGTATCAAGAAACTTCACATTTTAGGTCTATGTTTCGGTAAGTTACATAAGTGTTCTTTTATCACGAGTTATCCTTGTATCGGGTATTCTTATATCCAGCTTTGTTTGTAATAGTATGCCTCAACAATGTAAGTTCGCATAAAATCTTTTTATACAAAATTAAATGTAATTTCTGATACGCTTAACCGTAGTAAATCAAATCAAGGTTGGCTAATAATAAACAAAAATGATTGCTTCCTTGAACGCCAACATGGTCATTTACTGGTATCAACACTCTCACAAGGAATACCCTGCGTAGTGAAAAATACCAAATCAACAACCGCTTCACACGCAACTACCGAGTGAAACAGTTCTTCCAGAACCATGTAGACCAAACCAGGCCGCTCAAGAGGGTGGTACAACTGTTTCACACTCTCACACACACCATAACGATTGAAAGATGGCTTTTATCTAGAATGGAGTACATGGATACCTTGCCTGATCCTGGATGGCGTCGCTGAATTCGTCGTTGTCAAACCCGAAATGAGCGTGCCAAGGTCAGTTGAAACGTTGTTATCCTTGTTGCGCTGAATTTCGGATGATCCCAATTACTTCCAAGAACCTTGTGTTTTTTTCGAAGCTTCTTCGTGGCTTTGCAATGGTGATGGTTGTGGATGGCATGAGTCAGAGTAGTCTATCACTATGCCAGAGATTATTGAGATGGAACGTGGTGAGAGATATTTCAAAATAAATAGCTCGATTTGGTCATAGGCCTGAATGGACAGAACAAACAGCCTCCATTTCGTTTTTGTATGTTAACTCCTTGCTTGAACTGGATCTCTCAAGGTTTATTCTGTCCATCGGCTAAACGATCGCGGTTTATTTTTTACCCTACCACTCTGGTTGTCATTTGTAAGCAACCGCGAATACATAAGCGGTCGAGTTTCATGTGTCCATCCAAAGTCTGCAAGTTACTCAGAGTGGCAAGTTTGATGCGCTCCATGAAATCAGAGACACATGCATTTTCTCTTTCGACTTTGTTGTCAATTTCTTTTACAAAATTGTTTCTTTATCATACTCAACATTGCTTGAGCAAAGTGGTTAGTAGTAAATAACAATCAAAGCTAGATCTCAGAATATTGTTTGTCAGCAACAACTTTATTCTTATATAATAATAATAATGTTTATTCTTATATAAATACTTATTCTGAAAAGGATGCTATGTTCTGAAAATATTTTTCGGCCAGCAAAACGGACGGTATTCTGAAATCCAACTTTTACTCTAGTCATCTTTCTGAAACGTTGGACGTTCAAGACATTCATTATTAACTTTTGTAACAATCAAAATCAAATAATACGTGTCAGAGACAGACGATATAATTTATCTGGCATAAACTACGACTTCATGAAGTGGATTAACCAATCAGAAAATGCCGTAATCATCCGAAAAGTACGAGTCCTTTATGAAAAGAAATGGCTGGAAAACGTTTTATTTGCCAATCATCATTTAACAGAAATATCTGTTTTTCATCTTCATACTTCCTGACTCGAAAGAGGTAGTAAATCCCCAAGAATAATTGAGTCGGGCTAAAAAATTGGCTTGGTGGCGGAGAGACGCAGTGAAAGGAAAGTTAGTTGTCTTACTGACCTCTGTCACTCATACAGACTGGTCTCTTACTAATTCCAAACAACAACGGTATCCAGGCACTTATCAATAGTACATGGCGAAAGCCCATTTGAAGCACAACTTTGTTTAAAGCAAAAAACAATGTCAACCAATTCCACCCATCCCAATTGGTATGAAGAATCCAAAGATTGGGTGAAGAACCATGTGGACTTCACCTTGGCCATGTGCATTGTGGGTGGTATCTTCTTGCTAATCGGTTTGTGTCTCGGTTTTTGCATTTGGCGCTACCCAAGCTATGATTATCCAGAAAATTTCGAGCGTGACAAACGCCTCCGTGGCAAAGGTCTATTTCGTGGCAAATCCGGGCGCAGTAAAAACCAAGTCGACGAAGAACGTCTCGAAACTGAAACAAATGTCGAATCCATCAAGGACAGCTTGGGAACGTTCGAAAGGTTGTCCCGAGACGATTCTACCTTTCAAAAACCGACCTTCCGGTTGCCAACCCCGGGAGGAGCGCCGCCTCCCGGACGCCTTCCACCCCTGGTTTCATTTGGGGTAGTAAATGGAAGCAACCATTCGATAAGTGACAATGTCTCGTTGAGTTCAAAATTTACAGAAGTGCCGAAAAGTGTTTCCTCCCTGAGAGATGCCGAGTTTCTGGACGACGCCATTTTAGATGATGTGGACGGACTTGTGCATCGCGACAAGTCATTACGATGGAAAGACGGAATATCGGAAGTGATAAGTGTTGGAGGATTGTCTTCAATTCAGTTTTAATAAGAGTGACGGACAAGAATTTCAATCAGTTTGGTTTTGTTTAACTTGTTTGTGTTTGTATTTGTCGAGGCAATACAAAGTTGGCAGAGATTCAACGGCAGTTTACATACATGTCTCACTGATGAGAATCACAGTATATTAGCGTTTGGACAGTGTCCAGAAATTGGGCTTGGTTGCTTTGAATGGCAGCTCAAGTTTGTTTCCAAATGATTTATGTGTGGCATCATTGATGGGCAGAAGTTGACCTCAAGAAGACCCGCTTTTTTAGGACAGGTGCCATCACATGATGGTATGGATTTTGTGGGTGCGTGTGGATGGTGCGGAACACGTGCTTTTAGGATGGAGACACGGGTCTCAGCTAGTAGCTTGATTGAAGTTGGTATTCCACGTATTAGTACATGGAATAAAAATGAGACGCAATAAAGAAATAAACAATAGTGTGTCTAGAAGAAGCCATCGCCAGTGGGATCGTTCAACCAAGGGTAGTTGTTGGGGCATCGGACGCACGTGTGCAGATGGACAGCTTCTCCGGGCAACTCCTTCGTTGCAAGCTTGCACATGTTGGGGGCCAAACAGGGAAGCTCCTCTGGGGGAGCACACTTCTCTTTCCAGGGCTCGAATCCTTTGGCAAGATCGACAGTCTGAGGATTCTGAATCCATTGGATGACCTGCGTCATGGTGACAAAGTAAACATCTTTGTGAGACTCGAGCACCTCATCCATCCAATAAAGGAAGGCATCGAGGAAAGGAGGGTTGTTCTTCAACCAAGCGGCGTGGAAGAACAGACCAAGAGGGGCTCGATTTGAGTCGTAATGACGGTAGAAATTATGAGTGAGGAAATTGTAGAATTGATCACCGCTGCGAATGTTGGAGCACGAGTCCACCATGGCACAACCAGCAAGATCCTCGCCACCGTTGGGATCCTCGCTACGATCCAATTCGTTCATGACCATTTCCCAAACGGCGTGGGATCGGGTGGGACAGTTCTGGAGATCACCGTGGCACTTGTGAGGCATGCGGAAGTACATGGTGTAAGGCCACAAGGGAATGTCCTGCAATGGAGCAGTGATGGACGAATCGTAGAGGAAAGCTTGCTCTTCCATCATGGTGAATTGATTGTTGCCTCCCACACGGAGATAAGGGGCGCGAAGACCCACGACCGAGTTGTCGGTGATGTTGGCGTACTTGTCAATGATCAATCGGGATCCAGCCATCTCCTTGGCCCAATCATCAACACTGGCCTCGGTCCAGAAGGACTCGTCGTCATTGTGAGTAATGGAATGAGCAGCGATCTCGTGACCTTGGTTCCTCATGTGTTGGACGGCAGTGTAGTTGGTGTACTTGTGGGACACGAAGAAGGTGGCCTTAATGTTGCAATCATTGGGGTTCTTTCTCTGGCCGTTGAAGATCTCTTGGTAAAGGTCGATATTGTTGTTATTGATGGCATCGTCAAAAGTGATCATCACCATTTGAGGGACATTTTGACAATTGGCACCAGCGGGACCGACATCGCAAAGTTGACCAGGCACTTGTTGACCATCAGCCGAGCAGAAGCAATCGGGGAGCTTGCAGATGGTGGTATCGCAAGGAGGAGCTCGGTTAGGGTCCGTATCCATATCTGGGAAAGGAACAAAATGTCATGATCAACTGAGCAATCAGAATATAACCTCATCTACAACTTACCACAAGCGTTCTCATCAGAACCATCGTTACAATCCCTAGCTCCGTTACAGAAGAAGCCTCGCTCCATGCAGTTTCCATCTCCACAGGCCAAGAAGTTCTCTTGGCAGATAGGCTCATCAGTGTAAAGCAAAGGCTTCACTTTCTTCTCCTTGGACTTGAGCTCACAGTTAGCCACGGAATCTTTCCAGTCACAGGTCTGTTTTTCAATGTCAAAAAACAAACCTGCTGGACAACGGATGGCTTGGAGACCCTAGAAGAGCGAGACATACTTTCCTTTGAAAATTGCTATGGTGAAATGACCTTCGACCGTTAGAAAATATGTTTGTCGTGCCAAAGTAACGCGTCTCTGCCATGTCTGATGCGCTTTCTGTGTGTGCCACCATATTTAGTCGTCGTGCATCTCCCCCGAAAAAGGCATATCAATGTGTGAACATGTCAGCTTAGGTCCATCCGCAAGGAGCACATAAAAAAATCTGGCTTGGTTGAGAGATCTCTGAGAGGAAGAGTCTTCCTCCAACGCACCCTCAGCAAGGCACCATTCTACCTCTTCCACCTTTCCTCGGGGCTCCTCTTGCTCAGGCAATGATCTTGATCTGTCAAGGTCTTTCTTGGTTCAACCACCATTACTGGAAGCACTTCAATATCGCGTGCTCCTCTGGCTTGGGTGTGTTCAAAGAAGCCTAAGAACTGAACTAGAAAGTGAGGACAAAGAACGTCCTGACTGGTGGAAAAAAGCGGCGCACTGGAAATTTATGCTCTTTCGCTATACTTTTTGCTTGATTGCTTTACGATTCTCCAAAAGTGGGTAGAGTAAATGCGTATTTATCCTTTTCTACAGGTCTGTGACTATTAAGACTGATGTGTGATCTGTTGGTTCTATTTATGAGTCGGAGTTTAATTCTAAGTCATCCAACACAAGTGACATTTCAACTTTGTTGGCATCCTGACGAGTTTCTGCCTCGTCATTAATCAAATCGTAATTAGACTATAATCTTCCTTCTCAAGGTTTCCTCCAGGCTCTGCTGTCTCGATGTTTGTCATAAAAGGGGGGCCCTTGTAAATGCATCCCACCCTACAAGCAAATATGTTTCCACATGAGTGCCTCTGCCGTCTCAATCCAATCAGACCCGGTTCTTTTCAATCTTCACTATAAAGTTCTTTTAAGGACCAAGTCTCAAGCGCAGAGCTTGACCGGTATCTGGAGTGAATCCCTTCTCTAAGAGTGACCATGAAAACTTGTTCTCAAACCCGGGGTACATTACCACCTAGTTCACGAGGCAACACCACCCATCGGAAAAAAAACCTTTTCCTTGAAATGTTGTCCTCCAGACAGGTGAAGAGTAAGAACTGGATGGTGGTAGTAGTCTCTTGAAACTTGGGTGTAACAATAGGACACAGGATATGAGTTTGAGGATGGAAAGAACCACGAGGCGCATTTCTCGCGCCACGATTCAGGAAATAAAAATCCGGACACTCAGGTCACGAGTCAACTTGTCGTTAGGATGTGCTTTGACATTCACAAATTCGCCCAAAAGGGCCTTGACAACAATGGAAGCGCTACAAATCAATGTACGTAGCTGGTTGGCTTTGTAGAGCGTGGTTTACTAAAACTGCCTTGGCGTTCGCATAAGAAATTGACACGACAGAGCATTGACAAACAAATAGGAAATGAAAATCAGAAAACTTAGAATGCTTACCGATGCTGTGCATTGAATAACATCGCGACATTTTTGTGGTCCGGACTCTAATCTGAACCATTCACCTGCGCCCTTATCTGCACATAATTGCTTTTCCAGCTCTTCTTCGTCCGCGTCTTGCCTTTTTATTCTGGCACCATGACCTGAAAGAAACCATCCATTATATCCCAGTGTACAGAGTAAACCCTCAGAGAAAGTGAGGAAAAGCCATTTAAATTTGCTCTAGAAACCCAATAAAAAGAGCAATCGTCATTCAGGGAGAGCCAGCAACGCTGCTGGCTAGAACTCTCTACTTTTTCTGGCAACGTTTTGTTGTCACGACACAACATCGATGTTGTTGCACGAGGCTCTTAGACAGGCCTCGATTTGGGCCAAATCATTAAGCGTGAAATTTTTTTTTGAAGCCTTAACCGTATGAATTCAAACCACAAGATCTATCAACTCTGCCCTTTGGATATATTTACGACATAGTACTCGGCGGGAAATCTGTAGAGGATACAAAACGCGTTTTAACGAACGCTACCATTCATTGTTGAGATAATACATGTGGTTTGAGCAAAAAAATATTGGAAACATGTTCTTTCCCAAGCTTCTTTAAATGCCAACGTCACACCCATGAATGTGGAGTATTGGTTAGGCTTGAATTTGACGCGCCTAAATTTGAATTTTTCTCGAATTGATTTACCCGCCCTTTTCATGGATTCATCTCGCGCCAAGATCGAGGGGAAAAAAGAGGAAGTCTTGCTTGCTTTGAGTTGATCTCTCGCGTGGAAAACCGGAGCTATCCAAGCAGGGGATCTGTGAGGAAGAATTTCCCAACTATTTACCATACTGTGAGGAGGACGGACCCCTGTGAAGATCCGGGGTAAGGTAAGGTGAGGTGATGCAAGCGATTCACCCACTGCTTATCTTTCCTCGTACAAGATCCACTACTCAAGTCTTGACTCGTGAGTGCAATAAAAGCCATTGGAATGTCCCATCATGGGGGCCAAACCCATATATTATCGTGCGAGTGTCCCCAACGTGGTCGATGGTAATCGCCCTTTAAACTTTCACCAATATCATCGGAAGGACGATTTAAGAAAACGAGTTTGGGGATCTGCAATCGCCATACACTCACATCAGCTTCAAACCAACCAAACCTCAGTGGCATGGATGAGAACTACTTCTTTGTTCGGGGGAAGGTCATGACGTTAGAAAACCATGCTTATGGATGATGGCTCATTACTGGGGTCTCTTTGTTTTGGGAAATGCCCCCTCAGAAAGTACGTGAATTTCAGGGAGCTTTAAATTTGATACGTGCTTCATGAAATGGAATAACGATGGAGTAGAAGTCTTGAGGTCTTGAGAAAAAAGCAATGACCACTATGTGTGTTTTACGTTGAAAATTAGGTTTAAAAACTTTTGCTAAGAATTTGCTAAGAATGAGAAATTTTTTGTTCCTTTTTAACATGTATGTACTAAGTACTTGGAAGAAAGGGAATGGAATAAGACTTAAAAACGTGGCCAAGCGTGGAAAAGTAAAATTAATATTTTTTACTTTTTTAAGAATAAGCTTTTTGCCTTTGTTGAAGTTCCATTGAATTGAAATGTTGGCAAATTTTTAAACGGTTCTAAGAATTACTTAGACGCAACATCATAATCGTTTTTATTGGTTTTGTTTTGCCCGAGTGGAAATGCAAAAAAGTGGTGATTGCAACGAAAGACCTTTCCTCACATGAAAATTACGCAATGCATTTGCAAATGTTTGCGCATTCTTTGCTCTACAACTCATAACCATTGATCTTATCTTAAATTGCCATTTTTTGCACATCCAACAACCCAATTATTCAACGTTTCCCCCCTAAAAAACGGAATTCGCCAGTGTCAAGGCCAACCAAAGGGTGAAATGAACAGACTTACCTAAGGCTGAAAGACAGACGATAATGAGCAATAATGCACCATAAGAATGAGGTGTTCTACTTCTCGGCTTCATGATCACAAGAAAGGTCCACTTGACACTGAGGCCGACACTTTAGCTTTTATACCTGAGTAAGAGCGGCGGCGTCAATCCGTGCCTCGCTCCCTCCGACGAGGAATGGTGCGACCATTCCCTGGTTGGTGGTGGTCATGGTGGGGCTGAATTCAGTCCCTGATGGTCTCCAATCCAAGCCGGCTTTGAGGCTTCGAAGATTTTCAAAGCTTTTCTGCGAGCGTTTATTCTCGAAATGAGATCTTTCTAAGCCGAAACCCACTGATAAGCTACGGACTGGAAGGAGCACACATTCTCTCATACACGTAGCTAGACCATCATCTCTTTCTACCAGTCCGCTTCCAAAGAACAGAGGGCATATCTACATAGTGGTTGGTTGTTTGACGAGTAAGACATTTGAGTTGGGTTGGGCTAAGAGGCTAGAAATTGGCAGAATCTTGAGTGTCGGTTTTGCTCTACTTCTTCATCATTTTTAGCCAATCCTTCACAAAAATGTTAACTAACTTGAAACAGTCTTTTGGATTTGGTTCAAGGTGAGCTTGGGCCATCTTTACGATTGGTTAGAGACTCATGTTTGAGAGTTCCTTTCCCGGATTTCAAGACGCCTTCTTATGGAGCGTTTGGATCTTATCAAGTTATCTCGTCAAGGACTTTTCCTTGACGCAAGTTGTTCTGATAGGTTATTGGAGGTTGAGTGATTAGACGAAACACTAAATTTTCCACTCCCATACCCACACCCACACCCACCTTTCCCGATTAGTACGAACCATTTAATCAAACCAGCCATATATTTGCTGTCACCGGCGATGATTTTACGTAAATGGAGTGTGTTTCGTACTAAGTCTGACCATTCGGAGACAAAGCATTGGCGTTAAACGTGTTGTTTGAAAGATCAAGAAATAAGGTTCGAGACTCGGTTTTGCCTCGAACAAACCAATGCGGTTACCGCTAATGTTACGTCATTCATTTTGGAATACGATGCAGCCGGTGTAACCGATACAGTTCTTGTTGGTCCAATTCGTGACCATGCAATCGTTCTGCCAAACGTTTTGGTGAATCCCCATGACACATCTTGGATTCACTTCTCATAGTTCAGACCGCCAACAAATTGATGATCCGTCGATAGAACGGATGTCTTTAACGTTTCGAATAGTTACCTTTCCTTTTGTCGAGTTAAAAATTAAAGCGAGCTGTTTTTTGGAACAATAATTTATTCAATATGCCAAGTACACGAGCTATAAATAGCAAACGTTTTTTAGGAGAATATATATTTTTTGTTTTTTTGGCAAGCGTCCAAGTTTTCTATATCTGGCCTATTTTTGGGAGTACGAGTACGGAAGTAAGTAAGTAATTAAGAATGAATAAATGGTAAGAGGAGGAAGGATGAATACACTTGTTCAAGTCCTGATTTGCATGGTTAACTAGGCGGCTAAAGAAATTCATTTTTGCCAATAAGTGTAGAAGGAAATGGTGAAGATCTCGTGGAACTTTTTACTCGGGAAGGTCTTCAACACTCCTGAAGATATTGGTGAGCTCGTCCACCAAAGTCTCGTAACGATAAGCCACTCGAATGTCTGGAACATTGGTACGAGTCATATCGTTTCCCGCCACGCCCTCTCGCATGTAGTTGGGGCCGAGCCAATGCTGCTTCATCTGCAAAATACCAATCATAATCATAATCTTAAGACGTCGGCTAATATTCATTCATACTCACATGATGAGAAAATCCACTCATAACAACCGAGTTTCTGGCCAACTCGCACATGTCACACGAGGACATCTTCCACACTTGTGTAGCAATTGAGTACTCCTCCATCAAAGGTTCCTTAGTGAAATGAAATTGCAATGGATCATCCGTGGAAAGCGAGATGTGCAATCCTCTGGCCAAATACTCGGGCAAAGGTGAGCGGTTGTAATTTAAGAACAGCGAATTGTTGCTCAGTGGAGACATGGCGATGCCAATTTGACTCAAGTAATACAAGTATTGCAGGACGGGCACCTTCCTTAACAAGAGACCATGAGAAATGCTCTCACTCATCATGAAACCGGCCACCAAATGTTGAATGGCTCCTGCTTCTCCACAATGAGGCCGCAGAACGAATGTGGAGAGGCCTCGCTCCTTTCGAAAGTGGTTCAAGATGGTAATATTAGCGTACATGTAATAGATGTAGTAAGAATACGGCGGGTTTTCCTCGTCCGTCCATTCATCTGGAGTCTGTACGTCTTTGTCGAATAAAGGATTCTCTGGTTTGCTTTCATCATCGACAGAATCGAAGCCAATCACGTACTGGAGGAACTTGTGGAGGTCAGGATGAGATTGAGGGTCTTTCGTGACTTCAAACAGGGGTCGGAACAGGTTGTCGAGTATCTCTTCAAAGTTATTGATGAGCTTGTTGGACTTGTAGATGTCAAAAAGTCTTGGCACCTGAATCAACCAACGTACGTTGTCAGAGTACACGTTATTGGAAACCGCCCACTCTGCCAATTTGTCCCACTCAGATTTGCTTCTGCCATAAATGGACAAACGAGGCTCCGAGTTCTGATACTTGGACTCTTCCAGATCATTAAACACCTCCTGAAATGGAATAGATGCAATTGCGTCGTTCAAAAATTCCTTAAGTTTTCAAATTAGTTGCCATGAGTGTCTTGCAAGCTTACGTTTAAGAGTTTTCCAAAGAATCTGCCTTTGATGTGGTTGTCGGTTTTCATGAAAACCTCTCGAAGTCTAGACTCGCCAATGGGATTGTATTTGGCATTGAACTTGTCGAAACGATGGAACGTGTTGCGATCCTGTAAGAAACCAAATAGAGAAACATTTCGTCAAACAAATGAAGTCGTGGAGGAATCAGGTCACTGCAACTCAAAGTTAATATCGACTTGTTAGCTCATGCCATTAGACAACTCCCACTTACCTATGTCAAGATTTTAAAATATGGCAAAAAATACAGATGACATCAGATGAGATAAAAAAAATTGTAAATGACATCTAAGAGACATTTTGTGAAACACTACTATAGGTTTGCTTTCAAGGGGTTTTAAGTAGACCGCTTTGGTCTCTAACATATCGGGGGTACAAAAGAATATAAAAATCAAGTAGGGTTCTACAGCGAATCATACAGTATTATAAACATAACATTTCCCAGACACCGAGATAACAAATATAGAAATACCATCAACATGACGCCCCATGTGAAAACAACAATTGACAACATGAACATACAATACATCTTTTATTTAGCTTTACACACTGACCAGAACCACTGAATGACCGACCCTTCTTACGCCTTAGTTGTGCGTGAACACCCTTTGTTAGGTTGCGTTCAAATGGTGGCATTGTTCAGCTACAATTTCCTATTCCCGTTTTCCCTAAAACCCGTGGCGTTATGAAGTGTTCAGACCATCCAGAGGTCCATTATCCTAAAGACACCGGTGATGATCAGGTTGACTCTACATCTAGAAATGACTCTGAGTCGACAGAAGAAGTTAGGTGAGTGCGATCCCTTGAAGTCATACAATACCAGAAGATGCATTTATAGCCCGAATATCAGTACAAACGCATTTCTGATACCGACAACTTGCAAGGCCAGAGAAGAGGAGGAAGAATCAACATGGATCAGGTGACAGAGAGAGATGGATAGCAATGGATGCAATTGAGACATTTGTGCGACACCGATTTCAATTCCCCCCATCACCCAATTAGTCCCCGGATTGCTTGATAATCACACAAACAACGAAAGTTAACTAAGAAGGGTATGAGTAAAACGAGCAGTTTAAAAAGAAGGAGGAACAGAAAGAAATGAGGTAACATTCACGTTTTAGGTGAGAAATCAGGGACAAACACACTGATGAAGAAACTCCCATTAGCAACACCGGATAACGCCTTTAGGCAATAAAATTGAAGCAACTTCCGACTTCAGGAAAGAACAATTCAGCGTTGCTTGCTAATCCCATGCGTACTTTATGCCATCACACGGAGAACAACACTGACTTACCGCGTGCACATCCAGCATGTCGACAGTGAGGTCATAGGCCGTCAAATTCATAGACGTGAAGACCTCTTTTAAGGTCATGTCTTTGCCCTCCTTGGTTTTGCACACAACCGTGTCGGCTTCGGTCTTTAAGGCCTTTTTGATGAAGCGAAGCAAATGTTTTTGATTCATGCAGGAGGCAGCGTGAATATGGGTATCGACCTGCAGAGAAAATCTGGTTTAAAAAAAAAAACAATCTTCCAGAACAGGTTGTTGATGTTCGTACCTTTCGGACGTTGTAAAAATCCCGATGGGCCACGGCTTTTTGAGCAGCCAGCTCTCGTAATTCATTCAGAAGCACATGAAGTTGGAATTTGGAAGAGAGATAACTCAATCGACGATAGCAGAACGACTTCAGGGGTCCATCCGCAATTAATGCGCAAAGAAGATGCATATCCTTGATGAATTTGCCCAGATTGGGATATTCGTAGTCCAGTCGGACGCCGTCGTCATAGAGTTGGAAAACGCCTTTCTCAAGACGAATCTCGTAACCACAGTCCTCAATCATATCAATGTCCCATGGATTCGAGGTTGATTTGGGCGGATGAATTGGGTGATCTGAAAAAATAAATGTCAAGATATGATGTTTTGGGTCACATCATTTTGAATTCGCAGTTGCTGGATTTACAGTTCAATGAATTAGATGTCAGGAATGTTGTTAGTTCGTACAATCAGCGTGAGTAAGAATAAGTCCTAACTTTGTTGGTGGGATAGAAAGATCAAGATTAGTGATTGCAACTAGAGTTTAGCATCTATATACACATTTATTAATGGAGAGACTTTGGCTTATGGAACACCGTCATAAATTAGAGTTGTATTTGTACTCTTAGGCAAATTAATCTGCCCAAGATGTGCCAGTTATTTGAACAAGCATAATTGCAATTGAGGTTATCTCAAAGGAGTCAGGCACTGACGAGACAAGAGACCTGACTGACGGGTCTCCAAATTACATGTTTTATGAATGAGTGAATACCAATGACGCAGTGTTAAGAACTGGACACAAACAACGCCAGGAATCACGCGTCTTGTTCGGGGTCTTTGGGATTAATTTTGGGTTTCACTAATCATTACATGACGTTTCTCCTGCCATCTCGGCCAAGTCAGCCGCGGACGGCGGAGGCGCTCGCGGCATGACGAACGGCTTTGCGGGCATCTTCAACGGAGGAAGCTGCTGTTGTTGGTGTAGTTGTTCTGACGGTAGAGGAGCACCGCCATCGGGAACCACTTCAAAACCACCTGGTTAACATGAAGCAAGACAAAGGAAAACCAATTCATCATTATCATTAAGTTCATCCCATTAATAGCAAGGCCGTTAATTTGTGGCCTCGACCAGTTAGCCACGGGCTCAAACAGTCTGCCAATTTTAACATGAAACATTTCAGAAGGGTGGCTGAAAGTTGCATTTTCAAGTTTATTCTGAAATGCCATTGAACTTGGATTTACCTTCAATTGTGGCGCGATCAGGGTGTTCCACGTGTTTATGTGCAGTTCCATCGAGTTTCTTCATGAAGCGCTTGCAAACAGATGGAAAGGCCTGATAAGACATCCTCATGTAGTCTTCTCGAATTTGCAGAGCTTGCACGAGTAATTTGGAGGCGTTCTGAAGATCTTCCATTGGAACCTAAAATATCATGTCAATCTTCGTTACAAGAAGCACTTTGTTGTGTCAACTATGTCTTATTCACAAGAAAGACCACAAAACAAAACAAATGAAATGACGCCAACCACCACCGCACACTCACCCCAAAGAACTGGAAATCCTATGGAAAAAATGAAAAGACACATTATTCTCAAGTAGAATCAGGACAATAAAAAAATACGATTAGTCCGCTAATTATTTATTTTTACAAAGACTTGCTCTAATATACTCTAGACTGATTTTACAATAATAGAAAACCTCGACTTAAGACATGGGGAAAGGAACCATGTGCTTATTTGGGGATTTACAAAATAGTTACAGACTGCCCACCACCAAAAGAACCGGGTGTGCTGACTAACCCCAGCCACAGTAGATTTTGACATGGTCGTATTTGTGGGATTGATGAAGAAGCCTAAGGGACCATTTGAGAAAGTCGAGGACACTCTCCGATTGTGAAAAGACCTCTGAAATCGGTAAGGAGCTAAAACACTCGATTCACCAAAACCATTGATGGGCCCTCAAACAGATTTATTTACAAAAAGAAGGGTATGGGATATATTTGATGAACTACTTACCCCTGTATTGTCATCACCAGTGATGGACACCCTTTGGAAGTAAGGGACGTACTCATTGTCAATGTATCCAGCGGTTGGATCAGCTCCTTCAGAATCTGGATCATCCTCTCCATCCCCAGCATCATCATTGATCGTGGCCAAATTCGGCTCAAAAGGAGTAGATGCCGAAGTTGGAGCAGATCCTGACCCACTTCCATCCTCCAATTCAGATTTCACCCTAAGGACAAATAGAGGACAATCAATATTGGGATAATAACAAAGGGTATTGCGTGAAGCATGCAACGAATAGAAATGCTATGAATATTCCGTAACTTGGAATATAGATATTTGAAAATGTGGCTTCAATATCTGAATGCAACAAGCGATTCACGTTTGGCCGATATGGATTTCAAAAACTTCAAACGAGTGAAAAACTATTTTGACTTATGATCTATGTATGAGTTGAAAAAAAATGATCTCAGTGACCCATTTTAGCTTTGCCTAAGGTTTGATAAAATGTTTATGAAACAATTATTCTGTATTGTTGCATGGAAATAACAATGTTTTTGTCAATTCAACAAGGTGCAAAAGGTCAGCTTATTTACAATCAACTATTCTGCCTTGTTTAATCATGAAACTTATGAACCGTCACAATTCTTACTTCAGTAACTTTTTCCTATGGTACAAACAGTATGTGCACTAGTCCAGTAGGGTTACAAAAGATAAATATTGGCTCAACATCTGGAATTGTGCAACAAAACAAATATTATGGAAACCTCAAAACGTGCAATCTTGTATGTTAGCAAAGGTGAGTGTGTCATGCAGAACGCAGATGCAAGGAAGGTTTTAACAAGTCCCAATGAATCTGGTTTTGAACACGAGGACATCATGACGAGGTAATGAATGTCTGTGTAGGGGTTTTTTAATATACCGTGGCGTAGCATGGCCAGAGCCAGTGGCAAAATTGGACGCGGCAGCTGAAGACGTGGCCTGAAAGGCAGCAGAGTCTAACGAGAGCCCACGAGCTATCCTATGTCTGGCCACCATTGGAAGAGAACTGAAAGGTAGATATGTACGGACATGGGTGCAATGTCTATTTAACAAGCATGGCGTCGTTTGTCAAGGCTCCGAAACGGAGGACACCGAAAAGAACGTAAAATAGTCTTGAGGTACAGGATAGACATTCTGCGTCGAATTGTCAAATCATAACAAGTTCACATGGTGCACCCTGTACAGAAACTTTTCGGTGTGTTACACGGCACTGAATGAGAAAAGTCGGTACTCTGAATGAGAGAGGAACAGTTTTCCCGACTCAGCAAGTTGGTTGTTTGAAGTCGAAGTTACTGGATCTAGGGCCATGAACTGATTCACCAGAGGGTTCGAGATATCTTGGTAGAAGTCGAGAGTGTTCTTAGACATGATTATCTCACAAGAAAGAAAAAAAAACGCTGGTCCTTCTAACTGGCGAACGAACGGGATTGGTAGTTGGCAGTGAAGTTTTCCCAATAAAATGGAACTTCAGGGAACACAGACACAGATGAACGTTGTTCCAAGTCTAGAGATAATCTAATAGGACACGAAACTGATGATAATCTGCTTCTGGCCATCTCAGTATCCTTCAAACTATCTATCCATTCATGACAACATCCCACATCCTACGTCGAAGATCATTTTAAGTTTCGTTCAAGTTTCATAAGACATGAAGCATGAACTCCTGTTTAAAGCACATTGGATGGATGAGTTTCTTGGTTCATGGCATGCAAGAAGGAACAAGTTCATTCTTTATTATCTCTTGTTTATGGCAATACCAAACAAAATGTAAAATAAATTTCTCTCCTGAAAAAAGGTGGGTTAGTACGCGATCTCTACAATGGCGCATGGAAACATCGAAAGGTGATTCGGAACTGATTGTTTTACCTGATGAGTTTGGTCTCGATCTGCTCTATTGGATATTGTGGCACCTCGTAGGGAGCCGAAATCTCGTTTGAGAGGTATTTCTCATCTTGGGAACCAATCAAGCGTTTGGCCATCTCTCGATATTGCTGGCTCTCGCTTTTCAAACCAGATGAGAGTGGATTCTTGTCCATAAAGGCAGCCGGGGACTCGCTCCCTAAAAAACATGAATACTTTCGTTTTAAATTACCAAATAGTTATTTTATTTCATTGAAAGTTCTTAACGGATTTTTCAAAATCATAGCCCAATTTCCCCTCAATGACCAGAGTACATAATTATGCAACCAAAAGCAAAACGTTGAGTTGGCTAATTCTTTCTAAATATTTGTTCACAGTTATGGACGCATAAAAACGTCATTAAAACGCAATGAAAATATCATTTATGTCCGTCTATTAGACACAAAACCGATTTAGTTGCATCAACCGTTATCTGACCGCTCAATTGCCTTTTGACGAATCAAAGAGGTCAATCTGAGTTTTCTCACCTTCGTTATTCCAATCCAAGTTTTGATGACTGACCTTTCTTGAGGCCATTTCAAGATGTTATTGGTGGCTAATGAGGATTCGAATACTGTTAAAAGTCTTCTGAATCTCATTAGGGGACTGGCTTATCAATACAAATGTCTCTTACGCCATTATCTTTGAGGTAATGCTAATAGATAAGTCACTCCCAAGGAAGCTTCTAGTATGTACATATGGCATGTTTCAAATTTCATCAAATGAATCCGCTTGGACCTCGAGGAGCTTGGCCAACGTTCAAAAGAAATTCATCCCATCTCTCTCCCATCCCATCTAACACGCCAGTACTTGAATAGTCCAAGAATAAAGTTCTCTCCGGCAGAAAAAGACATCCCACAATTCTTCGAGAGCAAAGTCAACTAACTGCCTTGGACATGGGCGGCATTCCCATCTTTTGGCCAACCGAGGCCAAATGCCGTCCTCCCTTCTTTCTTTCTTTCTTTCTTTCTCCCTCCATCTAGTAGTAATGAGCTAAAGGGAGGAAGCAGAGCAACTCAAAGAGGAACAAGTCAAAAGAGGGGGCAAAGAATCTCCATCAGACTGGGCACGAGCTGCTTTCAGCACAAGGTCCATCCAGGCAGTGATGAATCAGATTCAGGGGTCACGTGACCAGGCTCATTGCCAAGATCTGAAACGCTTTTGGCTATTTTTGAATTTGAGAGAACAAAAAATGAGAAAACCCCCTTTAGAGGCCATGTCATGGATGAGGATGGACAGCGAGAATGAGACGCAAGTTTGTGACAAATTGATTTCCACATCAGAGGGGCTGTTTAATGTTGACTCTCTTCAATGCTATGACTGATGATCTGAAGATCTTGTTTGACAAGGAACTCTCCCAAAAGTCTATCAAGTTCTGCCTTCCTCTTATTGGAATACATCGCTTTGGATTTCCAAGTTCCATGCGAAGAAGATTGGAACCATTATCTTGATCCTTGAAAATTTCAAATCTCAAAGCTGACTCATTTATGAGGGGTCTGCTACACGTGTGCTTCGAAACGGTTCAAAGAATTCTGAATTTTCATCACGTTTCGCTCTCACAAAGCAAAGCTAGCTCTTTACCAGTTCCAGATTTTGTTCCTTGCAATTTTGAATCGCGACCGAGTCTGTTTTGCAATGAGCCATGGAAATGGCTGAAGAATGTGAGAGAATAGGAAAGGTAAATCAAGTGCCTTCCCTGCATTCCGTTGGATCTTAAGTAGAACTTTATAGTTCTTTTACTAAGATATGGAATATCTTGTATAAAATTTGAAGAGCTTTTGCATTGGTCATTCGGTTCAGAAAGGCTGACTTGAAATAAGAAGATCCAAGTAAATTGAAACTGTGCCAAATTTTAAAGTTGGTGCTGCTGACTTTTTCTTACATCATGATCAATCACTTTCGACGGATTGAAAGTGCATTTCCAAGGAGCTTGTCATTGAACGAGTGTTCTAACCAGGGATAACCTGGTTCTTACACCAGAAAAAGTATTGAACAAAAGCAGCAAAACACATCGTATGTATCAAACACGGACCATAGTTTTAGTAGGTATTGCTTGTTCCTGAGCTTCCACGTAAAGCAACAAAGTTGGGAAGCATTTCCTTGGTTACCCTTTTTCTAGTAATAGTCGGATTAGCATTTTGCAGCGGTTTCTCTCATCCTGCAGTAGGAGAAAGGGGGGGGGGGTCCTTAAAAATGTAAATGATTCCCACATTGCAGCAACTTTTGCTATCCTCCAACAATCCCATGTTCCCAAGAACGTGCCATGTGAGTGGGATTATTTTCATAATCAAAGTCACGAATGAGAATAGTTACCCAATTTCAAGGTGGCTTTTCGTCATGGCCGGAAACTCTCAACTGGCCACACATGTTGGGTGGACTATTCGGCAAAGTCCTCCTCCAATGGAACATGCCGTCCCACAATCAACTCTTTGCTTCTTGGTTGCTTGAGATGATTCTTGTTGGGCTCGTGTCCGAGAACTGACTCAAATCCGAATGACAATAGCCCCCAAAACTCGGACTCTCGGACATTGAGCGTTCCGTTTGCCCCGTTCCTCGTTCGCGGTCCAGCGACCCAAGAGAGAACACGGACGGAGCTGTCACTGTGAGCCAAGGCATGGCCAAGGCATGGCCAAGGCGGACGAGGGGTGTTCCTCGTTCCACGACTCCTTCTTGCAATTGAACTGCCAAGCAAATGTTGTCTCATCTGAAGTTCAACTGACTGTCTCTGGTCATTATTTTTAGAACAGCACAATGGACAGTGACTCTTGTGTGGGTGCCCAGAAGGGGAGTGGAAGCGACTACATTAACTTGGGGACGAATCCAAAGAACAAGAAGAGGAACAACGAGCAGGAGATGCAGCAAAGACGACTCGCGTTGTCACTTTGGCCGTTCAGAATACTGCGGCAGTATGGAGAAGTATAGAGGGTATATACATGGAGTATGTAGAACAATCTTCGCTTTCGGCTCCTCGAGGCTTAGTTGCAGAATGGTGTCTGCACCCTGGCCTGCTAGTGCCTACTACTTGTTCCACTTTTTGGAACCAGTCCCAACCACTGCCAGTTTCAACACTACTCCAAAGAGGCCACCGCTTTGGCCGGAAAGGGTTATGTTTCTCTGCAGTGGTACAAACCCATGGATTCGCACACTCACACAACACTGAGACCATTGTGCAAATCATAACCCGAGCAAGGACTTTGTAGCAGAGGGGAAACACGGGGTCGAAACCCTGTCTTTACGAAAAGGAATGTCCGGTGCCCATTTTCCACGCTATGGTATATCATACAAGAGGATCACAGGTTTGTCTTGGTATGGACTTTATCGACCAATTCGCGTCGAAATTCATGTGTTCACTAGATTGTCTCATGGTAATTTTTATTTAAAGTAAATTTCGAAATCACGTTGAGGCTTAAACGGCGTGAACGTACAACCTACTTAGAAGCTTGATCTATTTCAAATTCGAAAGGGAAAGTCTAGTCTTGAGCTCAATCAGTAGGTAGTTCATTTGCATTCAAAGTGACAGGGTGTTCTACAAGGCGAACACGAATCTTCCTCTGGAGTTGTGTATTTCTGTACCGTAAGCTCATCTAGGTGAGCGTGGACTTATTTTTTTTCCACGCTTGCCTGCCCTAATGTACTCTATGGATTGAATGTTCCACTTAAAAGCTGGAACACACACTGATGGGAACACGAGTTGGCAGCAGAAGAAGAAATGCAGCCTGAGCAAGTCGTTCTGAATCTCGGATTCTTGAGCTTTGAGCATCGAAAGAAAGCGAGAAATACTAGGGGACGAACGAAAGAGCAGTTCCCAAGTTCTGCCCTAATTGGGGGAGAGAAAGAGAGATCATTTGTGCTCCTAGCTCTTGGTCAGCCTTCCTTTGCAAACTCATTTATGGCCACTGGGCCAAATTCGTATTTCCCTGTGCCAAAAGCCAAATGCAATTGACTTTTTGTCGGTCTTTGAGCAACAAGGAATTTATTAGCGTTGAGAGAAGGAGACTACCGTAACTCGTTCATTTTATAGAGACTAAAAACAGATTGAAGGGTAACGCAACCTAAACGCCAATATTGCTGTGGCCATCTAACATGGTTGGAAGCAAAGGTAAAATTTTGGTTGTTGACATTTTTTTAGAGGATGTAGTAAAATTTGTTAAAATTCCTGCATAGACTTCAACGCAATTTCTTGCACTGGAATTAAGCTTCCGACGTTGTAAAATTTTATTCTAAACATATTGACGGAAGGTTTTAACGTTGAAGATAATATGAAATGGCAATTCTGATGATAAGCTTTATCATGACTATCAATTGAAAAGATGCTTTAAATTTCAAGGTAAACCGACCCAAAACGTAAAGGCTCTGCTAATTTACAAAAAGCAAAGGCTTCAAACAATTTTCGATTCAAGCCCTCAATAGGAAAAATCCGACGTTTCAAAAACCAGGAAAAAGAGCAGATTTTTTTTCATTTATTTTATGTTCCAAACGGACACAAAAACTTTCAATCCTCTCTCAAGTCATCACTAAAGGCTGCTCAATATTTGTTCAATATTTGACCACCAAGCGTAACAATCTAAAAGTGTTTTCATAGCAAGGGTTGTGTGAAACCATTCTTTTCTCAGTGTCTGTAGTTGGCACATAATCAATGCAAACAAGAAAGTACTCGCGCTCCTTATAGAGTTGGATTTTGATGGAAAATGGATGATAAAAATTGTGGTGTCAAAGAAGAAGGAACCTTTAAAGGTGCTCAGCATCAACAAGGACAAGCTAGACCCAAGACACTCGGTATTCTTTTTATCTATGTCTCGTGGCAAAGTTCGTGGCTCGATAAGACAACGTATTCCTATGGGTCTCAAAAGTTTGCAACATTGCGGAAACTGCCCACGCGAATTCACACCAAATGCATCTAATGACCTTGATGCAGCAAAGCTCAAGGGGTTTGGATTAATTTACCACGATGAGTTCATCTCGCTTAAAGCGGGGTAAATATAATACGAAAAACAATAACTTCATCAATGTTACCTTTCTTTACATTTTAAAGAGCTATTTTACGCACAAACACCGCGATAAAATAGTTACTGTATATTAGAGTTGGGTATTAAAAATGATGCATTTTTCTGACGTAGTGGGCATTTATGTCATTTCTTTGACGCCAATGAGGCGTTGACAACCAGCCAAATTCTTTGCATTGTAGTACACAAAATTTCTGCAACTACGATCGAGTTGGTTGAAAAAGAGTTACGTTTGTGACTTTTGCTCTTGTGATTAAGTTTTGTTGCAATCAAGATCCCCAACTTTTTTCGAGACTCAAATATCAAAAATCAAAAGCATTATAGGCAAACTTTTCATGTTTTCACTGACCTAAATTGTACTGAATTCATGAAGAAAATGACGGATATTCAACATGTTTGGCAAGACATCCGACGGTAAAAACATTATTTTAAAAATGCTATTTTTGTGTTTAAGGGGCATTTATCTGTGAGGAGTCGTTGCTTTTTGCAGCCATTCGATGTTGTAGAAAGAGTAAACATACAGTACAAAGCCAAGATCATTTTGATAGCAGTTTTAAGAAACATCATGACTACCTCAAATTGCATTTTTTGCCTTTTCAGATGTACTTTGCCTAATACAAAAATATGTTGACAGCATATTTCTTGAGAAACTTCAATTAATCACTCTGAAATGTTCGATTTTTAATTGAAATTCTAAAAGAGTATATAAAAGTACAAAATAATGCAAATGAGGCGTTTGCATTTTCCTTGTAACTGTAGGAATGAAACAGCCTCGAAATTTCCAGATGTTTTTCAATTTTAAACTTTGAGTTATTGAAACTTTTAAAATTTTATATAAAGCTACTATCTAGAGTCTTTGAATGTCGTTGGCAAAAGGACGCATAAATTTGCCAAATAATGGTTCACCACGTGACATTAATTTAAAATGTTTTTAGACTCGAGTATCTCTAATACTTTAATACATGTTCAGCATTCAGAAGTTATTTTTTCAATCCTGACACCCATTTGGCAACAAAAACATAAGGAGTTGGTTTTTCGATTTTCCCTTCCAGAGGCAAAAAGGAACCCAAGTAAGTTTCAATGAGTTCGCATTTCTTACCTATTTCTGTCAAGGCCAAAACTCAAACAAAAGACAAGAAAACACGATCAGGCGAAATAATTCATTTGGCTGACAAACGTCTTACGAAAACACGGAGAAAAAACTAACTTCGACTCGGTAACAAATCAAAATTAAGTTCAGATATTCGTTTATTTACCACGGCTTTTTCTCATCTTGTGAACCTTTTCGTTTAAATGGAAGATATGTATTCTTCAATATACTTGACGATTTTTTTTTCAAAACAGTGTTACAATAAGGGCTCTCAAAAGTTTTCCTACTTTCAGTGGGCATATAGGTTTCTGTATTCTTCATAAAGGAAAATCAGGGCATTACTTATCCAAGCTGCAAAAATGTTTTTCACTACCAATCTTCGAAAATTACTCGAGATAGAAATGGCTTCTTGGTAGTGATGGACCGAAAGGGCTCATAACCGAAACCGAAAGTTTCTGCCGAAAGAGGGCTTAACCGAAACCGAACCCGAAAGCAGCTGACTACAAAATTGTATAAATCCAAAATACACCTTAAAAATCAAATTTCTCATGTGTTTGATGTTGGGTAGTCGCAAATTTTGAAAAATCGGGAAACTTATATTTCAGCGGTTTTTTTTTCGATTTTGTTGTCTGGCAATATATAATAACTCAGATTGTTACTCTGGTTTGACAGTGTTTTTGGAAAATAATCCTTCAATCATCTCCTACAGAAGATCGCTTTGAAACTGAGATCTCAGATTAGTAAAAATAGGCAACCAGGTGTTCCAAAAGAAAGGGGAACTCCACTATCCCCTAAAACTTGAGAATAATACAAGTACTTTACATGAAACTCAGGTCAAATGGGTTTGTAATCAACCAAATACAAAGTATGAAAATTCACGAAAGGCATTTTCATACCATCTTAATACTGAAGGGTCAATTTAAAAAAAAAGAGCGTTTTAATGCGTATCTGATATTTTTTGGCCAACCCGAATAACGGCGAAGATCAAAGCCACGGGGAATTGGATGAATGAAAACACATGCGACTTAAGGATTGATATGTCTATCTCGTGATCCTACCTAGCTTGATTTATGAATGGAATGGTTTCGAACCTATGGGTATAGTTTCCTGTTCTGTTTCTTTTTCATCACCCCATACTAATCGACTTTTGGGGCTGATAGCAAGTCAAGAATCAAAATGCTAATGTTTGAAATGAAGCTAAATGTCCGCGTGTTTCTTCGTCCGAATTAGAGATCGTTAAAACTGGTGATCGTTGAACGTTACCTTTTTTGTTAGTTACTTGTAGCTGGTATGACAAAAATCATACACAGGGCCATTAGTTAGTTGTAAATTACATTGTACAACGTAATTACAACAAATTTAAAAAACTTTTTCCAAAAATGCAAAAAAGGCTTAAAATTTGTTGATATGTCAAAACAAAAATAACGAAACATGCAGCGAGAATTTCTTACAGTTGTAACAGAATATATTTAGTTTATCATCACGGCCTTCGGAAAGTTGCAAATTACAATTACAATGTAATTACAAAAATCGCATGCATCAAATAACATAAGTTAAGTATAAGAAAAGCTCAGTTTTAACGCAATAAATGAGAAAAGTGGTGGTAAAATTTAAAAAAAAATCCAATTTTGTTACATAATTTCACAAAATAAACACAATTTTGGCAATTTATACAAAGTTTTGTGGCCCTGATCGTAAACAAGGCGTTCCTTTCAAATTCTCTAAAGCTCCAACAAAGTCCGAGCTTTGAGAAAGTTTTTGATCAAGCTAAGTTTACTTGGTTTCACTTGCCTCCAATAGACAATATGAAAGGATAACTATCCAGTCAAATCGACTTCACGGGATGTTTCGCAAAGTTCGTATAAAATCATCTGGAAAAACTTGTAAATTTTCCTTCATAGAAACAAAAATGGATATTGTCCAAAGAGCGTAAAATGACAATGGTCTGGTTTGCAAATCAGAAGCAACCACAAACAAAAAGCTGTTCGCTCCATCAAATTGAAACCGCAACATTACAATATCTATTTTTATGAACAGATTGAAATTAATTGCTCAAACAAGTTGCAACTGGGTCGTTCAGAGAAAGCCTTGGATTTCCGCAAGTCTTTCAAGCTTCGGACTCTGTTGCCATCTAGGTTTAAAAATGTGCATCACATTGAATCTCGTTTCCAACCCGAGATGTCTCTTTCAATGAATTTTCCATCGAAAGTACCGGACGAATGACCGGCTTTCTCAAAACGTTTTCTCAACTTGAAAGAAAGCTGTTCAAACCGATAATCACTTCTATTCGATCTAAAAGATGATCATCAAACTCTACCCAAGACAAAGCCAATCGATCTCCTTTACCTTCACGCAGCATCATGGTATCGCTATAATTCAATCGATTAGAAGGCCCAGCTGGTCGTTTACTCATTCGAAGGGATCCTCCATGATGATTCCGCAGGATGTGGGTCACTTCCTCGCCATCCGAATCGTTGCCATCATTATTATAGCGATGGCTTGAAGGCACATTTCGTCCCGCCATGACCTCGCTACGATCTTGAACTTCAATCAATGGAATAGTCGCTTTAAGCTTTGTTATCACCGGTGGCTGTTGTTTTTGGAAAGGCTTAAACTCTTGGAATGTCCCGGGGCTTTTTCCACTTCGAACTCAACACTAGCGGTTATGGCCTTTGTTGACGTCGAACTGAGGTCGCTTGTTTCAGGTCCTCGATTTTGAAATTATGCCTGTCTGGCAATCAATTCAAATGTGGTGTTTGGGGGGCCTAGAATACACCCACTCACGCACATACTACATACATTACCTACCCGCTCTAATCCTCCCCTAAAGAGCTCTCGTGTTCATTCAGGCTGCCAACATAGGGAAGCCAGCAGTCAGCACTTCCTCCTGGCCATTCAACTGTTCTTGAAGACTCGAGGCCACTACTCATATCAACACGCTAAAGAAGGCTGACTGAATGCGATGAGCGGTTGGTGCGTCATTCCTGGCGGCCTTAGCTACTAGGTTGCAATGCAACGTTTCGGTAGGAATTCTAACCGGTCCGAGGTATCTTATGTCTGTCGTTCTGTTACTCGTCGAAAGTGTGAAGGAAAGGTTCAACTTACTCCAATACAATTGTAAACCGCTAAACTAAGGGATGATAATAACGACAACACGTAATTGATGTCGTTTGTCAGACATCAACTCGAATGATTGACAGAGGAAGAGTCGTGAATAATGTTTCCAAGATTGCTTTGGAGCGAGGTGTTAACCTCTACCTCCAACTCCACTTAATGTAAAAAATAAGGTTCAATATGGCACAAAGGGGGTGTTTCGTACGATTCAATATCCATACTCCACCACATCACTTGCTTTTTAATTAATTTTTTCATTCACTTTAATTTTAAGCTATTCTCAGTATACACAACCGTGTTTGAGTAGCTCCAACCAATAAACCAATATCAATCAAACTTTCGACAAATTTGAGACACCTGTTGACGTCTTGAAATATTTTTGTTTCGAACAAATATATGTTCTATGAAGAGCTTTAATTAAGAAAAGGCATGGACAACTCATGAGTTTGTTGCCTTCCTCATCAGATGCCCTGGTAATCATTTATTTGTCTTTTGGTAAATCTCATAAATTTATAACAACTGTTTAAAACTTTGTCATTGAGGCTTCCAAGTTGATCGGCCTTGTTACAAGGGTAAAAGTGGTCCAAAAATGTCCCAACACAACTTGTCGACCTCAACAAAAAGGTACGAAGGTATCATCAAGGAGCACAAAGGACGACAGAGTTGTCGAGATGGAACAACAAGGATGATTGTCCTTGCACCGAAGTGGGACAACAATTTTATAGAAAAAACATTGCGCTAACAGGGTCACGGCACAAATAAACGAAAAGAAATACCAGAGGGGGAGATTAACAAAGAATGAACTAGAAAAGTCAGGGTGGATGTTTGGAGTGTTCTGAAAATTGAAACGATGTGGCTCAAAGAAAACAGTACGTTTTTTACCACAAGAAACGATTGTCAAAAACCAGGTTGTTGAGTCTCTCGGGTCGAAAAGAAGTGAAAAGATCCTAGGTTTACCTCTTTTTCTGATTTTCATGACACTTTTGTGAAATAACGTAATCAAAAAGGAAAACTAGAGTATTTCATTTTTTTCAGAATTATGTAGTTAATCACAAGTTCGCGACCTATGAGACCTTTTAGCTTGTCACGTCTGAAATCTCCATTCCAGATGAAATGAGAAATGAGATTCAACAATTCAGAAACACTGGGGGCTTAATTTTGATTAATGAGTTGAATTGTTCCGATGTTTCTATTTCAGATCAAATTTTTCGAACTCAAAGAGAAAAAATACCTCATGTTCCATTCCTAAATTCGTATAAATGAACAAGAAAACAACAAGCAAATTACGTACAGCTAAGCTATTTTTCAAAGACAACTCAAACGAGTTTCCATTTGGGTCAGTTAGGAACCCTGAAATGGATTTTTTTTGGCAACAGTTCCAAGCCAAGTTAGTCTTCTTCACCCTTGAGAGAAGACGATCCGTTTGTTTGCTGAGAGAAAATCCCCCCTGATCTAATCCACCTGGACCTTGCGGATGAACAAATAGTTCACATAACTGAACATCAATGCTCTTTCAGTCGAACTGAGCGAGTTTCAAAAGAGTATTTGATAGGTCCGCTTACCTTTTAACGCTCCGAAAATATCACGAGAGTCCATAATGTTCAAGCGTCAAACACCAACTGAGTCTATGGAGCAAGTTTCTTCTCTAGATTTCGTCTTTATATCAGATCACAATTCCAAAATGTTTCGTTACGACATTTGACGCGGTTATCATAAACAAAATGCTCAAGAAATCAATAAAGAACAATTGGTGACCATGTGTTGTCTAGGATGCATAAGATTGTACTACATAGTCAATAAACAGATCTAAGATATTGGTTTGAATAGAGGGCATAATGCATCCCTGTTTGTTTGCTTGATTGGTTCGGTTGACATGCGTTCAATGATAATCGAAGATAAATGTGGAATAAATGAAAGAGCAATGACCCTTGAAAGCATGTCTTTCTTTCGTCTCTCTTTGAGAATTCAGGTGACGTTTCGGAAACGATAACTCGAGGTAGCAAAGAGGGGAGGAAAGAAAGCATTTTGTGTGGAAATTCTTGCCTTTTTTGCACCTGAGTTGTCCCATTTTCTCAAGTTATCTCTCCCTGCCTTCGGAAATGCTCATAAATACATGGGCAAAAGATGGAGTAATTTCCCTCATGGGATCTGCACTCAATTTCGGACAGAGGCCAAGCAAGACTGGGAACGAAAGATAGAAGTACGTGGAGGACTCAAAAAAATCATTCTCGACTATGCCAGCTTGTTTTACTGGAACCTGATCCCAGAGTTACTAAATTCCCCCTACGAGTAACGAGAAGAGACAATGCGAGTGAGGTCGTCTACCTAGATCTTGCTCACGTTTGCCAAGAATGTGATTCCACGAAATGTTTCTGACCCCACCATATTCTAGTCAACGTCTTTATTTGAGATCGTATCTTTAAAATGAATCTTTCAAAAAGTAGCTCTACCGGGACAAAGAGATGCTTTGGTTTGGTAATTTCGGATTTTTCCAATTTCTTGTTTTTTTTTTTAATCATCGATCATTTATATTCGTTTATTTCTGCCAAAAACGCTTTATAGAGCCCTTGAAACGCAACTACCAAAGTGGAATATAAAAGCAACCTCTTAGTATTGTGACACTACAAAAACTGATAAGAAAATTAATCAGGGTGCAATATTTGGGGGGTAATTTGTATTTTGACCCGTTAATTTTTGCATTTTGACTTCCAGCCAACTGTTGCTTACAAGACCTTTTACAGTAGAACCCGTGAATGGTTTTCAAGGTTTCAAACCAATCGCCGTTATTAGAGGTTGAATATGTGATACAAAGATTACACAAGTCGAGAAATAAATCACAACTGCATCAAAATATTTATATTTGTCCCTTTAATTTGAGTAATACTGGTGGAGGGCTCCAAGTGCCCTCCTTTACATCTTTTCATACCTTTTAACGAACTCACAGCCCTGGCACACCTGATAATAATCATCTTGTTTCTCATCATAATGCTCCTCACCAAACTCATGCTTGTGAGTCGAGAGATCTTTCTTGTAAAGTGAGCCACGGACTTGCATTCTCAAAGCCTTGATCTGATTATTGAACCGCTTCACTTTGGTCTTTTCTTTCTTCTCATCCCTTAACTCATGTTGCTTTTCCAAGGCTTCCTCGGAACCCCACACTTCCAAGGCCCGATCTTCAATCTGAGATCTCAAGAAAAGTTTCATATCACCCCAGCGAGCATTATGAGGATTCTTCCGGATGATGAATTTCAATACGGGCTCACGCTTGTCAATATCCACATCTTTGAGTAAGAACGTGTTCTTGGCATCCGTTTTAGTAATTAACTCGTGCTTGCCATCTTTCTCAGTATCTTTGCACTTATCGCAAACTGAGAGATCAAAAGTGCGGAACAGAAACGAATCCGAGAAATTCTCCTGACATTCCAAACAAGTAGGTTGGTCAGGTTTGATGATTGGAGCGGGCAATTGGATAAATGTGCTCGGATCAATAGCATTGGAACTCTCAGGGGTCTCTTCAATAAAGAATCCGGCTCCAGAGTCAACTAGTTTCTTCTCTTGAACCCGAACCACTTTTTCACCGGTCACCTGATCCCGAGAAGAGCCTGGTTGGGCGGCATATGGGCGTGCCATCAGGCGAGCTTGCTTCAAACTCTTGGCTTTGAGTCGATTACGTTCCATTCTGGCTTTTTGACTCATGGTCAATGGAACAGAAGTGCTCTTGGGATCTGAACTGGAGGCCTCTTCATTTTTGGGCAAGGATTGAGCAACGTCTTCCAATAAATGGTCGTCATCATCGAATAAGGCATCATCATTGGACATGGAGGCTTTGGGAGTGTCCACGAGATCTTCATCTTCGTCTTCCAGGGCAAATATGGACTTGCTCATGATTTTTGGGATCTTAGAGCTTGTGTTCCCCCCTAAATCAATACTTTTTTTCTTACACAGCTTGAGGAGTTGAGAGAAATAAATATGCGGAACATTTTCACTTGGAAATTCACCGTACCTTTCTTAATAATAATAATAATAACAATAATCTTAATTGCGAGATTTTGGTCTCATTGGGCAATTTTACAATATTTTTACACATGTCATTATTGTACATGGTGATACAAGGCCCATTCTGGGTTTCACAAATTTCTTGTTGAGTTCATACTTCAAAACATGAGTTCTTCGCTCTTTCATAAGGAAAAAACTGGTTGTTCCATCAGTTTCATCAATTGATTGATACTAATTCATTGAAGTGCCTCGCACAAAAAATGGCTCGGAATTATTCCTTTTTATTTTTTATTCTCCTGCTGCATTATTACCATAAATTTGAAATGGATCAGTTATAAAAAGCTCCAAATAGGACAACAAAGACGCACGTAAAAATCAATCTTGTAGTTGGAAGTACTTCTTGAACGCAAAATACTTTTTGTATTTTTCCTACGCCTGATTTAGAAATAACTTTAGAAAGAAGAACGCACGTGTCACATGATCATTCTTTGATTGTTTGACCCAATAACAGTTAAATACAACCATGAAAAACACCTCGCCCTTAATCTTGCCGCTACTTCTTTATAAATTAACATGAATGATTGGGTGCTCTTATGCAAATACCGTCAAAGCTGGATAAAAGAGTACTTTTGCTACATTTACATTCAGTACGTATATCCTGTTATAAGAATGACTTGATATAAGAATATTGATGTTGCCTACCTCCAGTATTCTAATATACAACTTAGATAAATGAATCAAAACACAAGGTTTCTTACCTTCGTCGTCCTCACGACCCTTTTTGGCTCCCACCAAGGACAGCCCCAAATCTTCCTCATCAGACAAGGATGCTTGTCCCACATTCAACCCCTCGAGGGTGGCGGCCGAGGCCGTGCTTTGCAACCGCTGAAGGATCCTCAATTGGTCAGATGAGGCCATTATCGCCGTCAATCAACACTGATGGTCAATGTTTTTATCAAAGTTCGTTGACACTGAGCAACGAAAATCGCCGGTGTTTTCCAACGTTTTGAGTTGAGCAAGATTGAACTTGGATCCTGTTGTCAGCTTACATGAACACTAGACGAGAAGAGCCTTCATCTTCCAAGGCCGCGATAGAAAGACGTGCTTTACCGAATGAAAAAGTTGCAGCTTGACAGCTTACTGTACTTGCTTATGGACTAGCTGGAGAGCGAGCTAGCTATCCAGCTGGCTACTAGCTAACTTGCTTGCGGTATTTTCTTCCAAAGAGGGCTTTCTCTTCCTCCACGTAAAAAGCAGACGAAGGGATCCTTGGAGAAGAAAATATGGCACAAATCTGCCTGTGCTGGGATTCAGAAAACCTTGAACTCCGTAGCAGCCTTTGATATGAGGATTCAGAACATGTTTCCCAAACCACCAAGGAGTATAAGTGGACTAAACATAGACTCCTATCATGGATTCCTCTGCTATGGAAGTGAATTCAGCATTACATTGGTTTGAAATATGATTCGAGGACAGTTTATAGTTACCTTACGTTGGAGGTGTAGTTTATTTAAGGTTCTGTAAGTGTCAAACGCTACCAAATACTCCCAAACATGCTAAGGTACCCTTTTACACCGTACACATGAACACAGTACATGACAATTACTTCTTATTACAATACTCTTTATACTCACCATATGGTGATTTGAGTGGTCAACCAATAAACAATAAATAAACAAACAATTACATCTCAACAAGAACCACTGAATTTCTCTGGACTAAGAAGCTGACGAGAGGAATCATGATTTCCACTGGGAACAATTCAATTACGTTCTTCTGCCATTGAGACCTTGCCTCTGTTGACAGAGTTGACAGAGGTATTTCAATTTTCACCTCAATCGAACGTCGGAGTCAAAAGTTATGCAAACTCAAAGTTTAGTGCAAATGCTACCGAGAATGAATGAACTAGGCCTTTTGTGGTAATTGCTTTACCACAAAAGGGCAAACACATTCATTCTATGCTCTCTTCAGTACATAAGTTTGAGAAGGTATAACTTTTCACTCCGGTATTCGATTGAGCTAAAATTAGAAATGCGTAGATTACAGAATGTAAGCCAGGTCTCGTTTGCAGAAGATTGCAATCGAATTAATCTTTCTGGAAATCATTATTCTCATTGCTAGCCTCCCACTCCAGAAATTCAGTGCTTCTTGATTGATTTTTTTTTTTTTTGGGGGGGGGGGCGGATTTTATTTTTGATGCCGCTACAAGGAATGGGATTCCCTGTAAAGAGAGTTAATAATAAATATAGTTATCGCTTATTGTTATGACTATACAGTGATAACTTAGTTATAAGCCAAGTGATCATTCCGTGTAAGCAAATGTGCAAAAAATTGCGTCCAGAAACGAACAATTGAGTCCACTCAAATCGATGGAGCCCTTGAGGATGGGGGCATCAAAATTGTGGAACATGGTATCAGCAGAGTTCCGGACCACGAGCCTCCTCATAAAGGATAAAACTAAAGCAAGAATCCTGTTGAAGAACCTTCCTATTTAGAGTACAGTTTGTTCTCTGGAACTCTGAATACCCATTGTTTTGTTATTTTGATACGTATTTTGATTGTGATTTTCACTTTTTAACGATTCGTGTAAACATTGCCTAAGAAGCTTTGAAGTTTGAAGAATTAATTACGAGTGAAATAAAGAAAGAAGAACGGAGTTTGACAGCAAAATGGACGAGTATGTGATCCAAAAACCTCTGATACTTAACTATTCCAATTTTTTGCTTTGATTATGATATTGCCCAACTTCAACAACAAAGCAATATCAATTCTAAGTTGAAATAGGGATGTGTACAATTTTGTGGTCGGCTACTTTTGGTTTCGGTTATGACTAGTGATGGACCAAAAGCGCTTTCGGCCGAAATTTCGGTTTCGGTTTCGGTTATGCCTACCGAAACCGAAAGCAGACAAGCACTATATAAAATGGAGTTTGACAACAAAATCGAAAAAAAATTGGTCCAAAAACCTATGAAATTTAAGTTTTAAGATTTTTCAAAATTTGCGACTACCCAACATCGAACACATTCTAATTTTTAAGGCGGATTTTGCATTTGAACAATTTTGTATACAGTGAACACTGCTTTCGGTTTCGGTTTCGGTTAAGCCCTCTTTCGGCCGAAACTTTCGGTTTCGGTTATGAGCCCTTTCGGTCCATCACTAGTTATGACATGGACCACGGAACTACGGTTGAGTAATTTCTGGTTAAGAGCTCTTTTGGTCAATCACAAGTGCTTGGTCAAAGAACCGAGAAGCCATAGAACAGGCTACCAATGGTTTCACCAATTGCGATAGGGTCCATGACTATGTCCTCTGTTAAGAATTATGAAAAACTTATTCTAAACTTCGATCCAACGGATTCCAAGTTGTTTTATGCCCAAGTTCTACGCTCTCAAAAATATTTTGTTAACATATCAATCTAGTCCAATGATCTGCTCAAATAAATCTTGAATATGGGATTACAATGTGCTCGAAATTTAACTAAAATCCGTTCCATCAAACACTTTCATAATTCCTTCTAAATAAAAGAGTAGGAAAATACGCAATATTTAAGCCTCCATGTTCACCCAAATACGCATTTTTAACAAAAACACTAGCTCCAAATTTCCCCCTAAACCAAGAAGAACATATCTTTGCTCCAAATTTATTAAATACCGTGACATCATTGGAATCAGATTGGAACAAAAAAATAACACCTGAAAATATATTCTCTTTTTCATATATTTTATTTAGTATCAGCAATTTTTGTGGTTGCGGATTTTTTTATCACCGCTACAAAGATTACGACTCGTGACCTTCTAACCCTTCAATTTAAACAAAGCACACTAGTTCATATCAACTCTAATATGGATTGTAGGTAAAAAGGTCACAAAAACCGGTTACAAGTAAATAGGTCACAGTAAAAAAGATCACAAGGAAAACAGGTCACAATAAAAAGGTACAGGGGAAAACGGACACAATAAAACGGTCACACAGTAAAAAGGTAACGTTGAGAAATCACTATTCCATGGACATTATAGTGTTCCACCCTGAATATCTCAGAAGCCCATGGACAGATCTCGAATGAGGGGTATAATTTTGACTCCAGAGAGGTTAGGAAACACCCTCCTCTATGGTCTGCCGGATTTGGCGCAGGTTGGAACCATTGTCCTAAAAAGTGTTGGGAAAGACTTCCTGATGACTTTACTTGTCACAATTGTGTTCCACCCGGTTAATCTTGGGGTCCCATGAGACTATTTTGAACCAAGGAAGATACCAGGGTCCCTGCGTTCACCCCCTTGGCTACCTCCGGAGCTGCACGGGTCTGTGACCTCTTTACCGTGACCGTTTTACGGTGACCTTTTCTGAAGACCTGAGATCAAACCCATAAACCCGAGCATGGTTGCACGTTAACCAACTGCGCTACAACCATCTTCCCTTTTATCTAGTATTTTAATTGATTATAAAATAATTTAAAAAAATAGCAATGACAGATTTTCAAAATTTTGATTTCAGTTATCCGAAAAGTTGCCGAAGTAACCCTAACTCAGAACCAAAAAATCTTAGCCTTAAAATTGTATGTTGTGCATTTTATGGCATTTTATTCATTTTTTGGCTCTTTTATTTACATTCTTGACATTTTGTTCACATCTTTGGTCATTTTTTTACACATTTTTTTAGTTTTCACTCCGTTTTTTTTACAGAATTACAGATTATCCAAGTTAGAAATCTAAGCATGAAAGTTACTTCTTTATTATTTAACATTAAGTTAATCACAGGGGAAGATTGTGTGGCTACTCTCTCTACTGAAATGTCTTTTTTTACCATTGCAAATGGTACTTCTGACTTAGTTGACTCAGATCCTAAGGACGATGCTGGTGTTTTTTTGTTCTTTCTCTTGCAAGCAAACGAATTTTCTCATTTTTGTTAATTAGTTTGCATTATGAAAGCATAATTCAGCTTTCGGCTCAATCAAACAAGTCAAGCAAGAGTTTTCCAACGTCAGTATAGAACAAAGCATGAAATGAATCGACAAATCCTTAGAAAACAAAAGGGGGCGAGCTCATTCATTCATTCTATAAAAGAATATAAAGTGATATTTTGATTCCAACTTGAGCTTCATTTGAGCAAAAAAAAAACCCGTTGCATAGATACCCTAAACAAGCAAATCAAAAATATAAATAAACGTAACTGACCAAGTCCGATCAAAATCTATCTAAACCGATGTACAGAAGCGTCGTCGTGCATATTTCAGTCGTTCATGCACAAATAGCCTTTGGTCAGTCTTTCCTTGTTCCAACCTAAAAATAGTTTTCATGATATATTTGTTGAATACTGCAAGTTCAATTATGGGTGATGTGTTTTTCACTGTCAATGTCTGTAACAAAAAAGATCATGAAATTTCTGCTTCATTCAATTCAGGGCTATTCTGCTATTCTATTCCAATTTTCACCTGTCTTGAACACGATCTTAGCAACCCTGTTTGTCTCTAACTGAGTAGAAAAAGAGAAATCTTTGCCGTCGACAAACTCCACATCCTGAATAGAATGTGTAGATTGCCAATGACGGCGATCAAACGAATTCATTGATGAGATGCCTACCTCCTCTTCTTGTCTGACCAATTTACCACATTTTCTTTCTTTTACTCTGGAAAAGAAAGCATACCTAGGCCTAATTGGTCGATATGCATGCATTCTTTCCGTCGATCACTCCCAGTATGTGGTGTCATCCATTAAAACAAAGATAGGAACAGAGCCCGGCTAATTGTCATGATTGTACCTAAAACTGAAATGTTCCACCAATCTATACCAACAAGGACACTATCTCGAGCACACAACATGATAGCGCTTCTTTCTCCAAGGTCATTTTGGGCCTTCATGACGGACTTATTTCTACAATGGTTGTTTCGTCACAGGCCGGCGTTTTGCCTGAAGCGCTCATCTCGAGGAGAGAAAATCCTCCTTATTTTCCCCGTCGAGTTTAGCTTGTTCGCCGGCCCACAAAGTAATCAAAAAGAGCCAGAAGGACTGTCTGTCCCATTTCAGATAGCCCACCCAGTCATTCCCATGACCATCTGTGACCATTTTGTCATATATTTATCGAGGATTGAAAGTGTGTAATTTATATTTTTCAAACTAAAACAATGTACGTTTTAAACACCTGTATCATTTTTGACCTAATGCTACAGGAAATATGACCCAAAGATGGTCGTTTATCTTAGCAACGCTGAAGCTCAGTGAGAGTGGATGGTGAAAGAAAAGGAGGGTAGCGAGAACTGAAGACTACCTCACAGCCAACTCGACCAACTGGCTGACGAATTCACCGAGTGACGGATCAGTTCAGAAGTGGCCAAGTGTATAAACGGTGGGTTTCGGTGAACCTGTTCACGATTACTGTGCTGATTTGTGGTTGAGAAATTCAATCCCGTCTCTTCCTTGGAGAGACCTCCTCCCATCCATTGAATACCCACCCTCTACCCTCCTTGGGTCTCCATCCCGATGCATTTCTCCATCCCCGAAACATCTGACCACAAAGACCCTAAATCGGGGTCTCCATATACGGTGAGCAATCGGCATGTTTTGTCTCTCTGTCTGTTTCTGTGGACATGTGCAAAAGGATAGAGATGTAGAAGGAGCAAAAACATGGGGATGTGGGAGTGTATGATATCATGTATGACGCCTTATGTTGAGGATATGCAAAAAGATGTTGGTTGATTAGTCATTTTCATTTGTGTAGCCATGTGGTTGACAAGTTGGCTTTGGGCGTGTCTTAGGAAACCTATGAAGTGTGATGAATGAAGTATGGGCGTCTCTATAAAAATCAACTAGAAATGTTCAACACGGACATGTGTCCCAAATTTGAGCATGATCCCGGAGATCACGTATATTTCTTACCATTTATGAGCTTCTTTGATTATTTGCCACTTTTGATACATATCGATCATACATAGTAGCTTATAGTTTGCTGATTTGTTTGAATGAAGACCATAATTTGTACAAATGAATCGATTTACTCTTTTGAAAATAGACATATGTGGTCCATATCAATGGGGTGCGGCATTGTAATGTTCGATATCGCCAACTTCACACTCTCCATGAGCAACTTCGCCGCGAGTTTCATCCCTCCACGTTGCCGTCATTCCCGCCCAAAAAGATCTTGAGCTTAGGTCAGAATCAAATCGAGGAGCGACGGATTGCCTTGGAGAAGTACCTCCAACTGCTGTCCCAAGATCCCCGGATATCCCATAGTATCACCTTCAATGGCTTCTTATTGGCTTCTCAACAAGAAACACGCTCAGAGAAAACCGAGGAAGTCCAACTAGATGTGTTTTTAATGAACGAAAAGAAGATTTCGGTACGAGGTTTGACCATTCTCCAAACCGAAGAAGTGCTAGAGGTAAAAATATTTAACAAAAAATATCCTGGGCCACTTTTTCCCCTAATGAAAAAAAAAACAATTTTGCAGAAAGTATGTCAACAATTACAAGTACCCGAGGAATATGTGCACTATTTCGCGCTTTTCCTAATAGAAAGAAAGGAAGATGGGGATTTTGTTGTGATTCGCAAACTTCAAGATTTCGAATCTCCTTACATCTCGCAGAAATCCGCCTCCCAAAGGTCATTAAAGCTCGTCTTGAGAAAAGCGTAAGTGGGATGATGGTCCAAATCAATCTGTTCTCGAGAAAGTGTTCCATCTCAACCATTTCGCGTTTTCAGCTCTTGGGATCCGAAGATTGATCTAGAGTTATTCAATCACAATGTGACTCTGACTTTGTTGTACACACAAACCATTGCTGAAGTGGAACGTGGGTGGATTTTAGCTAATCCCGAGACCAAACGGCAGTTGGCTCGACTTCAAGCCATGGGATCCAAATATGAGGTAAGAAAGTTGCTTTTTGTTAATCCTCTGGATCCGGCTTTCTAAGAAAGGAAATATCTTAATGTGTTTTAACGTCTGTGAGATTTCTTGTTGGACGCAAAATATGGTATTCCAGAGGCTTGTTTATTGACCATAGTATCCAGTTTTTGGTTCACTTGTGGACCTCTTCATTCTCATTCTTTTTATAATATCTGTTTAACACTTTTTTAATCAGCTTTATTTTTTTTGAAACTTGATTCAGGATGATAAAATTCATAGCTTCATAGAAATTCATAGTAATTGCACGTGGACTCATACATAGTTAACAGGCACACTTTCTGTTTTTTTTGTAAGTAACTAAATGACAATTCATCACTTATCGACAGATATAATTCAAAAAGCATCACAAGTTCGCGTTTCCAGTTCAAAACTCTTTTGTAAGATGAGGCAAAATTAGTCGGGGTGAGTTTCCACACATAGTAATTGTATGTTACAGGAGTGAAGACAAAATATCAAAAATAGCAACTGCGAAGAAAGGATTATTTTTTATTTACTTGTTTCTAAAGATAAATTTTAAAAGAGCGTTGTATTTTCATATCTATTTTTTATTTTCTTGGTTGTGAATTTTTAGTACAGGTACAAGGAATGGAATTCCCTGTAAAAAAAGGTTAATCACTAACGTTACTACGTAAAGTTAACTAAGATATTTAGTCCACCAACGAGTTATTGTTGGCAGATCTGGACAACCATTGAGTAGTGGGTTGATCAGGAATATTATTTATAAATTTGTCTCATCCTGCTTTAAATGCTGTTAGGAGATCAGCTCCTGCATACTCCCGACGAAGACTAATGGGCAAAAGATTGAACAATGAAGGAGCCCGATAAAGATGTGAGGAGGACTTCATTGTTCGAACTAGCCTGGATTCCTTGGGATTTGGAGGTGCTCTCACAGCACAAATAAAACCTCTACGGTCGCTACAGCTGACCTCAAATCCTGGGTTGGAACAAAGCCTATGAATGCTCTTGAAGACATACAGTATCAGATACCTTTCACACCTTCTCTGAATACTGTACAGTTCTAACTTTTGGAGTCTCTTCCAATATGAGAGCTCTCTCTCATTCCTGTGATGGTCCTAGTGATACACCTTTGAACCTGCTCGACCGTTGCTAATGAGTTACGACTCAGTCTACTTTTGCCTCAAAACATCTAACGCTAGTTAAAATTTTGATTTAGGAAGAACGAAAGGGGCATATTAAGGATGTTTTTGATTGCTATAATTTTCATCCATCATCATTACATCAGCAATTGAATCGATTGTATCCCTCGGGTACCTTTATACCTTCCAATCCTAATTATAAAATAACATGCATTAACTTCATTAGCTTTTAATTGACTGTGAACTTTTCAGTACATGCACATCGCCCATCGATTACCTTACTACGGCTATCTCCATTTCCTTCCCTGTGTTTGCGATTATCCAATGACCAACACCCCCGCTCATATTATCATTGGAAATCGGGAGCTCATTATGAAGATACGGACGCCCAAGGGAGAAATCAAGGAAGGGAGCTTCAAAGTAACCAAGATGCGATGTTGGCGGATTATGACCGTGGCCAAAGGGATGTTGACCTCGGATGAATTCAATGACACGGATCCTGAGGACTCGGCAAACAAGTTGGAATTGAGTTTTGAGTATCTGATGAACAATCAGGAACTCCAATGGATCACGATCATCTCGCCGCAAGCTATACTGATGTCACTTTGTCTGCAGTCCATTGTTGAGGAATTGTTGCGGGTTCGATCAGGAGTCGCAATAAAAAGGGTGAGTTCACTCGATATTCCCCATTATTATTCCAGAGATAAGTGTGATTATGATATTCCTTTTTTTAGGCCGGTGAGAAGTCTTGCTCGACGGAATATCTCTTCCAAAGAAAGGATGGTGTGGTTCAAAAGTTTCCAATTCGGAGTGGACTCCATTCGGCTCAACATAAAAACTGTGGCAACGGCAACCCAAACATTCCCAAGGTAAAATCGATCAAGTTTTTGCTCATTTTTATAAAGCAATTGTGCTTTGGAACTTGCCTTCGAGTTCAAAAAATAGGTAGTAGTGGTAAATGAATGCAAAATTTATTACTTTTGATTAGTTTACTTACGGATTCTTACTAACTCTTTTACTAACGGATCGAACAGGCTTTTGATGGCATTGCGAGTTTTTGAATAATTTGGTTATGCTAATGAAAACGAAACCAAATGTGCATTGTAGAAAACGGAGTTTGATAGGGAAAATGAATGTTTTTTCGAGCAAGAACCTCTGAAACACAAATATTTCGAAATAAGTAATACTTCAACTTGCCTTGCTTGACGTCATAGGCAATATGAATTTCAAAATGAATTGTGTGCCTAGACAATGACATCTTAATTTCTCGTATTACAGAAATGCAGCTAAAGGCCTGTTATAACTCATAACACTAAAGTGAGAGATTATTTCAGTGCAGTAATGTTCCGTTGAATTTTCATGGTAGTAACTGGACATTAAGTGATATTCTGTAATATATCCTTAGTTGAGTCATCCTTTACCTAGATTACACTTGCTGCCAAAACTTTTGGTTTTGGCTAAGAGCCATTCCGGCACATCACTTCTTTTTATGACCTTCTGTTGGAACTGATGAGGATAGAATGATTTTGTGTTTAGGCTTCGATACAGCACCGTTCATGAATTGCCAGCTTTCCTTCACTACTTTCATTTGAGAAATTTAATGTAATAATATGATTTTTTGTTAACACCGCTAGACGATTACTCTTTTCCAAGGATAATCAAACTTACCACGTCACAGTTCCTAGAAAACAAAAGCTTTAGTCCCATTTTAGCTACTACGCAAAAGAGGAACGAAATTTCAGGATGAATGTAAAAGATTGTTTGTCGAAAGTTCTCACGCGAGCTCTTTCACTTTTTATAGTGCATCTTAGAACTGATATTCCTTTCCTCACAAGAATCTCGTTATTTGCTTTCAGATTGATTCCAAGACCTTGGCCTCGTTAACTGGACGACAATATTCAGTGAAAAAATTGAGCGAAAAATTTGATGTGGTCAATTTTCGTGAGGCTGCTCGAGCTGCTGAGGATGTGCTCATCGAAAACGAAGCATTTTTCGAGATGAAGGACGAGGAGCCTTAATACTGTGATGAACATTGTAGAGGATTGATCAGAGATCTGAAAACTTGGAGCATTTTTGTCAAAGTATTATTGAACACAGCCAACCCCAAACTGTTTCAGAAGCAATCAATCAGAGCTATCCCTAAGGCTCTGATTTTTATTTCGTTTGTCAAACTTCATTCCTCTTTCCTTTAGACCCCAATGTTATTAGTACTTTTGTTATGATTTCCTATTTTGTTTCACTTTCTTTTCTTAACCGAACTCTTAACCCAATATGGAAAGAAAAAAATAAAAATGAATAATCTTGTTCGACCATCATTTCCGGGTTGTACGAAGGGAAGGGGCACGACGTTTTTTGAATGATAAAAAAGAAAAAATATATATAGCTATAATACTATCATACTACAACCTCGGAGGGCTCTGGAAAAGAGCTAGAAAACAAATTAGGTTTTGAATTTATGAAGTTTCGCATTCTTTTTTTTTGTTGCGGATTTTTAGCTACTGCAACAAAGAATGCGATTCCTTGTAAACCTAATAAATCATAAATATATTTTACACAATCATCATTCATATCATTGAACGACTTGACCCGATAGAATTTCACACGGAATTAACCAAACTGTACTTTGCTTTTAAAAATAAGGGTTGTCCAAAAGTTAGTTAATGGAACGTTTTTGCGAATCTTTAAACGGTGGTGGTCCATCTGATTGAAATTTGTGCAAATGGTTGGATTACTTAATCGAATTCACCCTAGAAAACAAGCCTAGGTCTAACAATCTATGCAAGAAATTGACTGAAAGTTGATCTTATCAAAAATTCAAATCTGTTCAAAATAATTCAATGAAATTCTAAATCTGGTTCCAAATAAAAACCCTTACACCTTCCTTAAGGCTCCACAACTCCTTAAAACGGTAATATTTCAGTCTTCTCTATATTGACGTCAATGCTTAAAATTCACAAATTTCCATTTTGCCTTGGTCAAAATAGAATCTCCTTGGGATTGGGGTGTTTCGTGTAAACATTTCATTTACTAAAAGTAATCGTCAAAATTTTAAACCAACACTTGGCGATCATTTCAAGGGACTCGAGCAAAAATCGAATCCATGACATTTAAATAGACTACTCGAGTCATTCGAGTTCAGCTACAGACAGATTCACAACACTACAAAAAATTGAAGTTAAGTATGAGCTTCTGTAGTTCAGTAGAACTGGTTTAAACGCGTAAAATCTGTTCGCGGGCAAACCTAGAAGGGCTTTCAAAATCGACAAAAGCCCTGTCCGTGGTTAAGAAACTTTGTGCTTTCCATGAGATGGATAGTTCGCTGAGGATCCAGGTAGGTGTTGTTATATACCTTTATTCTCCTTCTTTTGTTCACAAATGCAAAACTAAGCTCAATTAGCAAAGATGTCACCCATAGTGAGCCAAATGTTCTTGGGTTGCACAGATTGGTACAAGAACTCCTCTCCCTGGCCTTGGGAATCGCTCATCCAATCTCTCTTGTGCCCATAATTGACCCAGGTTTGTTTCACATTGCAAGCAGAGGCATATTCCACGTACTTGGAACCTTCAGCCGATCCAAAGTACCAAATGCCATCCACATTTTGATGTTCCACGAGATATTTAGAGACATGATCCCGGTTGCCGGTTAGGATGTTCACCACTCCTCCAGGTAAATCGCTAGTATCGAAAATCTGGTACATATCCAACGCCAGGATAGGATATCGTTGGCTCGGGATGATAACCACTGAATTGGAACGACAAATGGCCGGTGCAAAAAGCGAGACAAATCCCAACAATGGGAACTCATCAGGACAAGCAATGGCGAGCACACCCACGGGCTCGTGAATTTTAATGACAGTGCCGTAGAGTTGAGTTTCTTGAACGGTTCCTCCATACTTGTCAGCGTAAGATGCCCAATAGAACAGTCTTTGGACAGACTTGTCCACTTCACTCAAGGCATCAGCCAGGGGTTTACCCGTAAGGTCAGCGATTCGAGTAGCAAATTCCTGTTTTCTCATGTCCAAGTTTTCGGCCACGTAGAACAAGATCTGTGCTCGATTGAAACCAGATCTTTTTTCCCATCCTGGTTGAGCCTTGGCGGCCACCTCTACCGCATTTCGCACGTCTTTTCGATTCGATTCGCCCACTTGGGCAACTACCTTGCCCTCCACATTACGAACCACTGACACGTAGTTACCATCAGGCCGTTTTTGGGCACCACCATAATAGAGCTTATAAGTGTGATCGACTGCAGGGGTGCCCGCATCATTCCCGTTGCCGTGACCGTTTATAGCAGGCCTATCAGCCATGTAGGCAGCGGCAAACTTTTTGATGTCCACGTCGACTGGTCCAATTTTAACTTGATCTTGCCATTTTGGCTTGACATACTCGAAAAGACCTTCTTTGCCACCGTCACGCCCGTAGCCGCTCTGTTTGTAGCCTCCAAATCCTGCTGCAGCATCAAACATGTTATGGCAATTAATCCAAACTGTTCCTGCCTTGATGTGCTTGGCGGTCTCAAGAGCTAGTGGCAATTGCTCACTATGAACCGAGGCTCCTAAACCATACATGGTGTTATTGGCTACGGCAATGGCTTCTTTGGCCGTTCTGAATGGCATAGCAACCAAGACGGGACCAAAAATTTCTTCCATGACCACTTTCGAGGCCGTGTTAACGTTAGTGATGAGGGTGGGTGGGTAGTAACAACCCTCTGGAACCTCTACTTGGAAAACCTCGGCGCCATCTTCCAAAGCCTCATCCACATACGATTTGATGCTCTTCAATTGAGCATCATTCACAATGGGTCCCATGTCTAAGGCTTTGTCCAGGCTGTGACCAATTCGGAAATGACCCAGTCTGGTTTTCAACTTTTGGATAAACTTGTCGAAAATGGGCTCTTGAACGAGAAGTTTGGAACCAGCGGAACAAACTTGACCTTGATTAAACCAGATGGCATCCACCACGGACTCAACTGCCGAATCTAGGTCAGCATTCTCGTAAACAATTACGGGGCTCTTTCCGCCCAGTTCCAACGATATTTTCTTGCCAGTTCCAGCAATAGCTTGCCGAAGAACCTTGCCAATCTCAGTTGACCCGGTGAAACCCACCTTGTCCACCTCGGGATGTTCAGCTAGAGTTTGCCCCATAGCTCCACCTCCAGTAATCACATTGAATACGCCGGCAGGAAGTCCGGCTTCAGCACAAATTTCAGCAAACAGCAGAGCCGACAATCGAGTAACCGTGGCGGGCTTCAAAACTACGGTGTTTCCCATAGCCAAGGCGGGAGCTACTTTCCACATCAGTAACATCAGAGGAAAGTTCCAAGGCACAATGGCTCCAACCACCCCAATGGCCTTCCAGTTTCTCATTTCATCATCCATTAGTTCTGCCCATCCGGCATAGTGGTACAGATGTCGAATTACAACGGGTACATCTGAATCGCGGGTTTCTCGAATTGTTTTCCCGTTATCCAAAGCTTCAATCACGGCAATTAACCTTGAATGCTTCTGAACGTGTCGAGCAATGGCATAAATGTAACGAGCTCGCTCATGTCCCGAGAGATCCCGCCATGCTGGTAGGGCTTTATTAGCCGCTTTAACGGCGACATCTACGTCGTCAGCATTGCCTTGAATGGTAGCGGAAAGTACTTTGCCAGTGGCTGGTGTGGTGGTTTCATAGCTTTTTCGACCTTCTGGATGATACCATTCATTGTTGATGAAGTGTCCAAAGTTTCTCTTATGGTCATCCAGCCAAGCTTGGGCCACGTCATCGGATTCAGGGGCTGGTCCATACTCCATGGTGTTGAAAATGTCCGCAACAGACGGGTTGGTGGTTTTCTTGGTGACTTCCATTCAAACCTATGAGCATATTCAAAGTAGAACATATTGATTTAACTTTGTTTGAGTTTTTCTCAAAAATGTTTTACCTGCGGCTTTAAGTGCGGAGTAAAATGGAACACTTGTGCTTGCATAGGGGGTGATAGTACACTCACTTGACCGACGATGGAAGATCAAGTATCACCAGACCTCTGGGAAGATGTACTAAAAGTCGTCAAACAGGTTTTGCTGAATAGCAACATGGCTATTCGGGGATTGAGTACATACAATTTCACAACTGAAACTCGTGGTCAATTCGTAGAAACTTGACGAAAGGTGATAAACTAAGTTTCGAAATTAAAGTAACTTCGAAGAAGAAATTTCCGATTGGGCTTTGACTTCAAGGTCTTAATACATTAATATACAATCCCAATAATTCAGTTTTGTTTGTGGGTCTTTTAAAGTCAGTATCATTAAGCTTTAACAAGCATTCGAAACAGCAGAAAGAGAGAACGACACAAAACAAATTTGCGTAAAGAAAAAAAAACCCAGGAAAATAGGAAAATGGTTTTTATATACAGAAATATTTTTGTAATTGTGCTTTTTGTATTTTATCTTTCTTGGCTTGATTTTACCGAATCTTCCATTCAACCAAGTCTTTCATTCTACCTGTTATATTTCACTGAATATTTCATTCTAACAAAAGTTTTATCTTGACGAGGGTTTCATTTTAGTCAGTTTTTTCATTCAATGTATCGAGCGTTCGTTCCATTCCAACAAAGGACCCATTCTACACCATTGTGTACAATGGTTAAAATAACTTATGATAGAATTGTTCATAATATAATATGATATGATTCGGCTGGAGGTGGGCCTTAAGATTAATTGTGTAGGGGGAGCTTCAGAAAAAATAGTGTGCCTCAGAACCATCCACAGAACGGTCTCGTCGGTCAATGATAGACTTGATCAAACAATTTCAAGTCGATCATACTCATGGTCTGCCAACGAGATAGTGTTGTTCGAACTAGCCTCGATTCCTTGAGATTTGGAGGTGCTATTTGCCCCAAATATGTTTTAAAATTTTGTTCCAAATAGCTGCCTATTATCAATGTCTTGCGGGAGCCCTGGATTTTGTGCGCTATGTCATTGGTCTGAATCCCCGTGCTGTTTGCATCACGAGAAAGAAGATTGCCCAATGGGATGTTAGAGCTGATCCCGACTTTGTATCATACATGAGGAAAAAAGAGCAGGCCAAACGATGCTTCTAAGTCCAAGCTTCAATCTCGTTACACTTGGAATGATTTAAAGCTAATGCATTTTTTGTTTGGTACTTGTTGACTGTTCTTGAAGATAATAGATTCATAAGAATTTGCCTTTGAATGTTTCTTTACCCGGATCTACTCGTAGCTTCTGTGTTCTGGGTCGAGATTGTCATTTGTCTCCCTGAATTGTATCTTTTGCATAGACAACCAAATCCAAGAAAATGCCTGGAAATATGAGTTATTTCAAATTCAATTTTAAATAGTCTAGATTTAGCGAAGTTGTTTGCTTTCACACTGAATGGTTCCAAGCATCTTCAAATAAGCCCAACATCTCTTGGACTTAATGTGTGTTTATATAATCCGGAAACGTTTGATTGATGGGTGCCAAAGCCCCCATTTAAGGGAGGTTGTGTAAATATGGATACATAGATGGATGTATAACAATTGGGTACACACCGTTGGGGTAGAGAAGAGGTCGGTTGTAAGTGGACAGGGCGAGGGTTCGAGTGGATATGTCGGAAAGAAGTTCTGCTCGTATGAAGAAATGTGTACGAGTAGGTTGGGCGATTTTTTTGGGTAGGCTTCTCCGTTGAATTAGGATTCGTCAGTGTTCATATTTTGTCACTACTTAGGATGGCTCTTATTCATAGTTCATGCGACATTTTATGATTACGAATTTGCCTTTGCATTAGATCGATGTCGAAGAGTAATAATAGTAATCAAGCCATAAAACAACCCTTGATTTAGTGAACCCTTCTCCTCGTGAAAAGCTTTAATGGCACCCCTGACAACGCTGATGCAATTTCCAGTCTAATTCTCTTGGCCATCTACTCTATTACCGGATGAGTAGTGCCACTTTTGCATCTTAGAGGCCAAATTTGATGTAGTTGGCAACTTCAGAGGACCGACTAATTTTCCACCAAACGTCAGCTAAGAATCATGGAATCCTGATACGGCAGATGATTTTTTATCCGAAATACATTGTTTTTCAGTGTATTTTTAACAAATGCGTCTGCGATGGTAGTGTGTTACATTTCTTATTTTTTTTTTTAATAAAAAGGCCACGATGGGTTGTGAGTTTCTCTATTAGCTTTTCTTATTATGTAATCTAAAGCTTATCTTATTGAAAATGTTGTTTGAAAGCTCAGGCAATTGTGGAAAATGGTAAAAATACGAAAAATCGTCAAATTTTTATAATTGTCGTTTTCGCATGTTCAAGAAAATCCGTGATTAAAAGTTAGTTGATTTAGATTTTTGATTTGGTATGAATTATCAAGGATATAAAAAAAGGAAGTCGTAAGTTGCTTGCAGAAGATGCTTTCTTCTCAAAATTAGCCTCTTTGTTGATTTTTTGTCATTATCAGGGAAAGCAATCTTTGTAGTTTGAAAGATGAAACATTACAAGATTTCCTTTTATCAAAACCATATGGAATTAAATTGAAAATGAACTAGGAAATAAAAAGGGGGCATTTTGAATGAGCCATTAACTTTGCCTCAAGTCAAAATCAAGGCCACAAACGTTAAAACATTACTAGGAGTAGAAATTGACTTTTGATTTTGAACAGGTCATTTTTTCTTGTTGAAAAGACCATTCATTCCCATTCTGAAATATCTGTAATTACAGTTGAAGTGGAAACCTTGGCAGGCATTGTTTTGCCACGACTCTGGCTCACGGATCAAAAAATGACTTGGCAATACTCCTATCTCTATTCTCCTTTTCCAAGATAGTTTGTTTTCGCCTCCAACATCACTGTTTCAAAACCTTGTTCCATGTTGTAGCATTTCAATATTTCCCGCTTAAGAACCATGGCCAGTTGGCTGCCTTCAGCCATGGTCTTTGACTTGGATGGTTGTGTTTGGGATCCAGAAATGTACGAGCTTTGGGGCTCTGGAGGAGCTCCATTCACTCAACAGAGTAATGGCAATCTATTGGATCGATCCAATCAACGAGTGGTTCTCATGGGCGATGTACGGAACATCATGAAGGAGTTCAAGCTCGATCCAAAATGGAAAGGGACCACCATCGCCATTGCATCACGATGTGATGAGCCTTCATGGGCCGCTGAATGCATCAAAAAGTTCCAAGTGGGCGAAGGCTTGACCTTGGACCATGTGTTTGACCCAAATACTCGAGAAATCTACAAGGGTTGTAAATCTGGACACCTGAAAACAATTGCTCGAAAGACCGGATTTGACCTTAAAGACATGATGTTTTTTGACAATGAGTATGGCAATTGTCAAACTGTGGCTAAAATGGGTGTTACGACAGTATATACGCCAAATGGAGTCACCCGAGAAGTTTTTGAAAATGGACTCGCAAATTTTCCCACCACTGACGGAACCATCTTGGGACCAAAGAAACGAGCTGGCAAATGGTAAAAGCACGTCTTTGTGGATTGCCAAAAGGGTTTTGGTCTTCGAGAATGTTCAGATAGAAATTTTAGGCTCCTAGAAAGATTGTCCAATGAACCCTGATTTACTGGGAATTGTGTTATGAAACTGTTTGTTTTGTTCTATTGAGCATTAAATACCAAGTAAACGATGATATTAAAAACATCACTGAAATGAATCTGTTTGAACACGAATTTAGAGACGTGATTGCTTATTTTCTCCATTTTCGCAATTTTAAGGAAATCAAATTGCGAATTCAGATTTTTCATTAGAAGAGCCAAACTTTAATCATAAAAATGGCTGCAAGCTGATAAAAAATCGCTTAGGTTACACAGTGTATGTTTTTATGACTGTTAGATTACTCTTGGTTCCGAACAAGTACTGGATGACAGATCGAACATAAATAGAATAATAAACCATGAAGGCCACTAGTCATGTACTCGTACGTACATTTCAAATGTGAAAAATAATAATTTTTCGGTAAATTCAACAATTTCATAAATTTATTGTCACGGCTTTCTTAGTCGCTTGCTTCAAATTTAGTCCTCAAAGAGAGAGAGTTGGAAAGATTTTTTCAAATTTTTTATTTGCACAATACTTCTACGAAGAATTCGTAAGCATCAATCTAATATTTCTTTTGTATTTTTGTCTCCCAATAACTTACTTGAGCTAATAGAATTACGGTAGACTAAACGAGAGAGTACGAGAGAGTAGACGAGAACGTACTCATAAACTTCTAAACCTTTCACAGACTGCTTGCAAAGCTTGATCCGGGAACATTTCACATGGACATGGAAATGGAACTCCATAATGCCACACGTGCTCCCTTTCTTGGTGTGAAAATCCTCATTTGCATTTTCCACTTTGACATGTAAGAATGGTTAAGGATCTGGAAAATTATCGTTATGTTCTTGAAATGTCTTAATTTATCCAAAAGCCCTCTAATTTCCTGGCGTTTGTGCTTCTCCACAAGAGGAGGAGCATCTCTCTAATATTTGGATGATTAAGTCAGAACATAAAAGGAGACCTGGATTGTATGTTATGCAATGCTTTGAGCCAAAGTTTATTTAATTACACAAGTGAAATTAGGCGAAAATATTTTCAACCTGGAGTTAACTTCGACAAAATATATCCTGTTGATTATTTCAACATGCGTTCCTGAGCAAAAAAGTCGCATTAAAATGTTGAAGTGTTCAAGTGTTGAGACTAGAAAACATTACAGACGGTAAATTGAAGAAGGATCTAAATTGAAGGTATGAAAAATCCACAAATTACTTTTAAATATTGAATATGGCCTAAAAAAATCACACTAAATTGCTCTCAATTTTAGAGGCTTTGTTTTCGGTAGTCATAGAAGACTACCAATAGACGCCAATACTGTACGATCCAATTGATTTGACCTTTTGTTCCCCCAATGATTCGAGGCTGTCCGAGAAAATAGGATTGGAGTTATCAATAGTGCTTAGAAAGAGTTGTAAAATGCAACTTGCAAAAAATGTAGCTTTTGATGCGTCTCTAATTTTGCAACTTTTCCAATTTCTTTATTGCAAACTTTCAAAGATTTTCTTGCCCAATCATTTAAATCCCACAGAAAAATGCTTGATGACACTCAATGATTTTTACAATAAGTGCTTTTTCAAAGATATGGTTCTTTCATTTTCCGATTATTAAACCAAAACAAGAGAGTGCTTTTCAGGAAGCAAAGAATAACAAAGAGATTAAGGTTTGTACAATCCTATACAGGGACGTTTGAAGTCAAGCCTTCTATTTCAATTTTGTTTTAGTTAGCTCTAACATAATTTAAAAGAGATGTTAGCACCATTTTCATTAGTATAAATTTGAAATTGATTCAAGTGTTTTATGTTTTTGATATTTATTCATTCAACATAATGATATACAGTGATGCAAAAAGAAAGACTTCAAAAGTTAAAATTCTTGCCACAGGCAATGTTATTGCTCAAACTTGATATATTTCTGGCCAAATTGGTACTAACGTTTCATCAACTTTTCTGCCGCAAAAACCTGCAACTTAAGTTAGAAAAAATAGCAACTTTATCCGAGCCCTACTTATCAGACTTCAGCACAGATCATGGGTCCATCCTTATCTCTGTTGCCGTGAGAATTTCAAAGTTAGTTTTTCAAATTCCATAACGATGGACACGTTCAATTACTATAATGCTGATCTTCAATCCATTCCATTTCTTCCTGGAAGCATCCGACCTTGGAGACCTCATGATTCTGAAACTGTCTCTTCAGCAAAGTTCAACTTTTTAAATCCGTGGAGTGAGATTGATCTAATGCACATTTTGAAGAAACTCGTCAAAAAAACATTACGAGTGTCCAGATTGGCGTAGCCACAGTGTTAGTCATCAATCTCGTTTTTGGGGATCATTCGTGGACCTTCCCCATGTCAGTTAATTGGAATTGGAACCACGGAGTTGGCCTTAATTGAGACGCAATAACTTCCTATGGGTCAATGTCTGTATTTCGAGAAGAAACTTTCGCTAAAAATGATTGCTTGACAATTTTTGGTCAATCTATGACGGACATCTCTAGATACGAGGCTTTCAGAATTATTACAAATCTCGTCACAACTGTAAGATATTATGCTGCACAATCACATAACAGGGGGTCGCGTTTGGGTATAAAAATGAGGTTGAGCAAATTTCCAAGGCTCAATGAACTCAGTTGCCTCCATTGCCTTGAACAACATCGGCGGATGGAGGAGGGTAAGGGGATCTTCCGGAGGTCCCTGAATGGGATCCTCCTGCTCCTCCATTGGGAAGGCACACAGCATTGGGATTGAGGTTCCGCTCTCTGACCTTCTGCTCAAGATTAGTGATGACATCCACGGCCATGTTGAGGACTCCCAATTTCGTGGCGGGCTTATCTGATTGTGTGGGATTGAGGTTCATACAGATCTTGCCCAATTCCGTTAGAGCCTCGTTAATATCACGGATCCGCATTCGCTCGCGGCAGTTGTTGGAGGTGCGTCGTTGTTTGTCTTTTTCTTCTTTGAAATGCGGATCCGCTATTTCGTCCGAGTCACTCTTTCGTTTCTTACCTCGCCCACCTCCAGCTGAGGATGAAGATACGCGTCCTCCACCGGCCCCGCCTCTCTTTCGGCCCCGCCCTGTGGAGGCTGTGGAAGATACAGAACTGGGATTGGGGAAATCTGTAGGATTATACTGAGTTGGCAGAGGCGTGTGAGTCCCCGTGCTTGACCCTGGCGAAGGGGTTTTCATGTAACCAAAATCCCCTTGAGGACCAGGCGAGTTCGCGATGGCCATGGCTCCGTGGGGAGGGCCTTCGAAAAGGCCAAGAGCTTCCTCAATGCCCGCAGTCTCAACTTTGACCAGACTATCGTGGCCGTTGGAGGCTCCTAAGTGGTTACTATTGGGCTGATTGTACTGAGAGAGATCTTGATTGTGAGCAGGAGCCTGGTGAAGACTCCCCGGAGGATTCCATTGAGAGAGGTCAGGGAGGGGCGGAATATTCGAGATATTCGAGGCTGAGCTCACACCCGAATTGGAGAAGGTATTTGTGTTACCTTGGATTTGCATAGGAGCTTGGGTGTAGCCCATGTTATAGGCATACCCTAAAGTGGATTGGTGGTCTGACGTATAGGCTCCATTATTTGTAGGCGCAGAAGTAACTGAAGTATAGGCACCGTTGACTCGAAGGCCCGAAGCCTCAGGTGGCTGCTGTTGTTGTTGCGGTTGTTGGTAGTTGGGGAACTCATGATCCCCATTTTGGTATGTGGACCATGGAAGGGCGGCTCCAGTGGGTCCGCTCATTTGGTCGTACCCTGGAATTGGAATCATCCCATCATAGCTGGGCACGTTCCTACTGGGCATGCCATGAGGAGGGGGAGGCGTTGGTTGAGCTAGGTTTTGTCTGTGGCAAGATTCGTTGAACACTTGGTTGTAGTAATGGGCGTTCACGTTGGGTTCCATGGTTGACTTCGTCTTCACTGAGGCCCTAATCTAACATCACCAAACTACAGTTCAAAGTTAACACTGGCTTGATTTATCAACACTCGGATACCCAAACGGCCGTTTCGTCGCCTTATCACTTGATGACGTGAAAAGGGCTTGATAATTCGAATGTTCGTGGGTAATTTGGAGCAGCGTCGAGATTTGGGACAAACAAAAGTTGATGCGCGAAAAATGGGGGAAATTCAGCTTTTAGACAGATTCTTCTCAACTGAAACGAGATGACGAGGGGAAAGGAACTAGCACTCAGATGGTGGCAACGATTTGATGATGGGAAGTGAACTCCCGAAGATTCTTGCTAACTCAGGAATTATTGTTGATATGTAAGAGTCGAAGAAGGCGTCGGAACCGATGGCAGAGGGTGTAGGGTTGGTTGGTGAAATAATTTCTCGTCTCACTTGCCATTGAACTCTGGTTTCTCCCCTGCACTTGTGGTGGCCGGCGAAATTTAGCCAGCTAACAATGAGGAATGAGTTTCGATTTCTTTGTTGGCCATGATGACGAGATGCTTCATGGATTCAGATGTTCACAACTCGATGGGGCCGTTTGGTATGGTAGCGATGAGATCCAATATGCCACTCTCTCGATGGTAGGAATGGGTATATTAGTCCAATGAAAAGGCCCGTTTGACGTATTTCCTCGGTTTTCGGATTGATCACAGAACTTTTTTCGGCTGATGTGCCTCTTTCATGACTTTCTTCTTGAACAGGTGTGAACTTTGAAACTTGTACAGCAGGGAGAAAACGAAGTTGGGTTAAGGTAGAAGATATGAAGTCTCCTCTTATCCAACAGGGTTGAAATTCTATGGATGGAGGGGTGAGCGACACCAAACGACCCTGACCAAATGGCTGGAGGCAAGCGACTGGCATAGGAAGAGACCTCTTGGTTGTGGAAGAATCGTACAGCCTATGCTGTATAATACCAGGGAGCGAGTTGGAAGATCAACACAGTCAGTCCGCCTTCACTTCGCTTTGCCTGTTGGTACTAGTAGCTAGTAGCCGCACAACTCACTCACTCACTCGCTCTTGAGTCAACTGGAAGGGGGGGGGGGGAGTTCAAAAGTGAAGCCATCATCAACCGTGGATGGAGTCCGATTGTTGGTGGTGGTTGGGTGTTCGGAAGCGCTTGCCGAAGAAGCATTTCCAGTACTACAGAGGTCCACAACGAACGAGGAGTTGGATGGAAGGAAGCTTGTTGGGGGATTGGAGACACGCGTCCAATCCACCATACTTCATCACCCCGAGCGAGACTAGAAGGCGGCACTGTGAGTAGCTGAGGATCGCGATAGCTCGGTCATGTTGTCGATGGTAAGAGAGACACAGCAAAGACGGCTTGGGCTGATATAATATATCTAAAGACTCACAACCTTGCCATGACATCTGTTGGTTGAAATTGTTAAAAGTGACTCTGTGCGCAGATATGCCTGAAGTATAGAAAGTGCATCTGCTTGTTCACTCTCGGCTCAATTTTTGTTGCAAGTCTGACCCTAATTCATAAACCAACAACTCAGTGGCGTTTCCTAGGGACCTCTAATCTCTGAACTAAATGAATCAGAAGAGTCGATTCTTTCTCAAATGTCATTAAGTAATCTAGAAGAATCTCAACTCTTTCAAGCCAGACATCTCCAGTCGACCATTGTGAGCCCAACTCCGAGCAAAACAGAGAAGAAAGGAGCTGACCGGCAGCAACAGCCACATTAAAGCCAAAGTACGTAGAGAACAGAGGAGGGGAGAAAACCTGTTTTCCTCAATGGGAAGAAATTCTCAAATGCAACGGGATAGTACATTTCATAACGGACTGCGCTCTTGGTGTCAACGACGACAACAACCATGAGTGACAAAGTTTGAATCCACTGGCAACAGATGCCACGGCAGTTGTGTGTATCTGGTCGCTTCGCGACTTATATCTGTGGACACAGACTCCAAGTCCATCCATGTACGAGTTACACACTGCAGTGGAGGGGATACCGAGAAACGGAGTGTGTGAGTGAGAACAGGGAGGGTTTCAGGGTACTGGCTTTAGAAGCTTGGGCACTGGAGAGCTTTGCCCTTGCCCCTCTTAGCTCTATGGCCTCCTCAGCCACAACACAACAGCATAGGAGTCTTCCTAGTGCTCGATATGAAGGTTTTTGGTGGGAGCAAGTAGCACTCGTGTGCATCAAACGAATGTGCCATGAGCTCATGAGCATCACCCCCAAAAATGGCAGAATGTATCTGTCACCCTCATACACGATCTAAGCCTTTACTGAACTCCAAATGAGCTCCATTTTCTGGCCCAAGTTCTGTCTTCTTTGGGCCGGCCATGACATTTGGATTTTGGACCCAACCTGGGCAAACGGGTGGTACTAGCCTAGAGCTCAATCACCCAACTCCATCAACGTCACAACCCTAACGATTTCCCTGTAAGAAAAATCAAGAAGCAATGGAGACTCACCAACAGAGAAAGAGCGGACCGAGGAGAGAACCCTGGGGGACGCCCGCCACAATCTCCCGAAACTTCGTAGTAGCTTGAAACGACGGATCGTAGCGCCATCCAGCATTCGGCTTCCTGAGAGCAAGAGAAGAAAGAACTACAGAGAGACTAGGCTAGAGAGCAACCAACCGCCCGACTTCTTTTGGGATCTGAGCTTTTGCGGTGGTGGTGATGGTGCTGGGGACCTAGAGCTTGGCCTGGAGGAGCACCGACACTGGAGGTTTTGATCACGGCCAAGTTGCTTAATTTGAGTTGAAAGCACATAAAATCATAGCCGCGGTGGGCTTGCTACCGGAACGTAAAAACTGATTGTGTATGAAGTCCTTTCAGGATCCGTTGGATCGTAGCAAGTCTGTCAAGAGAAGAAGGAGCAGTTTACCGTGTGCACACTGCATTTCCAGTGTTTTGAGATGATGGTGGGCGCACAGTTATAATTATGTTGTCATACAAGCAGTAAGATAATTAAGGAAAATTTGGTGTTTTCATATTTCATAGGCATTCCATGGCATCATGATTTTCTCCAACAAAGGAAAGTGCAACTTATTAAGCTTACCAACATCAAAGTAGTTCTATTTTTAACAGACACGAGCCAGTTCTATTTATCCCTTTGACAGAACAAAGGGATTCTTTTCGAAAAAGAGACGTAGTCGACCACTTCAGACATTCCTACTTCTCTTGAGACGGCTCAAGTTATGTCTTTTTTGTTGAAAATTTCCATTTCAGAACTAGACTTGGTGGTTTTTATGTTTTCAACAGCTGTTTGACCGCAAGCAAGTTGGTTTGGCTTACTGTGGACAATACCACCCAACTCAATGAGTACTTAATTGTTCAACTGCATCTTCCTTCAATAAGCCATTTATCTCTCTCAAACATCGATGTCCATGTCGGTGGCAAAGCACAGATACAGTAAAGATCATTGCGACCTCCGTCAACAGATTGCCTTCAAGCGCAATGAAAGAAGAAAATGGTCGTATTGGTCCCCTTTGGCCACTTGGCTAATCCCTTGGGCGGTCATCATCCCACTCCAACTTAGGGGCACGGGACTGAGATCCAGAAAATAATCCCTTGCTGATATCAGATTAGATCGAGATCAAAATCCTCCTTAGATGTGTTCCAAGCTTGCTGTTCCATGAGTTTTCTGAATTAGCCAAGGGTTGCCAAATGATTTTATTCAAAAAAAGCTGTCTCATGAAAACAAACATGCTGTTGGAAATATCAAAACTTTGGACCCGAAAGTTTCAAGCAGAAATAATTTTTGCATGTTCAATGGCGTCAAAAACCTTGGAAAATCTCTGGCATCCCTGTTTTATATGTTTGAATTCATGACATTTACCGTAATAACGCCGAATTTTAAAGGAAAGCTCAATCTCCAGCATACTGCTATGAAGAAGTAAAATTCTTAACACATAAACTCGTAATAAACCGGCAGCTAAACACCGAGCTGCATGATGTCTTTCAATATTTCAACCTAAAAAGCTAATGCCGTCCGACATAAGGTCGGTGTTATTATTGTTTACGCTTGGTCTGGCGTGAATCTCAACAACATCCAAGTCAAATGAAACCGGAGAAAACTCCCTGATCCCTCACTATTGGAACGATCAGAGGTTGCTATATGGAAAGCTTGGACCAAACGGAAGAGGGATATTGGCAATGAGGAGCGAGGATAAAAGGAGAACCATGACACGCGCATTAAGAATTTTCCCCTCTTTGCGTTGGCGCGTGTCGGGAATTTGTGAGGCGTCGACACCCAGACGACGGTGTCGCTCACGAAATTTTCCACGAGACTCAATAATGACTCAAAGTGAGCGGATCAACATGACAAAAATTAAATCACGAAGTGAATCATATTAAAACCATCTGGGTGCAGTACTAGCAACTCCCCAGGGAACCCAACTTCCGTCAATTGAAAGTGAAGATGAACCAAAAACAATACCCTGAGGGACGCCTTCGCTCGACGAGGTCAATGTAAATGAGTCTATTCCTGCCATAAATTTGGTTCACACTTTACAGATTAACCTAGCATGGAAGCCATGCGAGCGTCTACTTATTTTCCTCTGTCCACTGGTTGAGGGTGAGTTTCTCCACGGGCTCATTGTATGAAGGGTGGGTCAGAAACAAAAGTGGAAGGCTCGCCGTAGGGTGCTTCAGTAATCACTTTTCCATGTGTGCTTTGGGTTGTATGTATATTGCGCTTGAGTAATAAATATGCAACAGAGAAGCGTGCTAAAGTATTTGAAAATGCGATTCTTGCAGTTCGCACTCCTCAACGCATTAACAGCATTAATGGAGGCGTGTGCATCCCCCAAAAACCAAATTGTTTGGCCAAACCTGAATACATTTTGATGTTAGTGGGACGGTCCATTTTGGAGAATAAAAAGATCTTTAAATTCCCTAAACTGAAACCGACGTAATAGTTCTTGTTCCTCTTGTTCTGCTTTTGGAAGCGATCTCTAAGCAGGAGAATAGTAGGAATCACGCAAAATGGACAACTTGTGCATCGATAGTGGGCGGGGGAGATTTTTGGGTGTGGGGATGAAGATCAATGTGTATGCATGGACTTAGAAAGTACGCCTGTCTCCCAGGATTGAGCTCTGGGATTAGCTTGGGTCAATAATTCATTCGAGGACCTCTCGTCTCCATGAGGGTTTGCTTAGTACCTCTAGTAACAATCCCCCTCAAAACCTACTACCGTGTTTCTCCCGTAATGTTTAATTTTGGACGCGTGCACAGGTTGACAAAGAGACCTAACTATTACACGAGCTTAGTTTAAGGCTTCTGTCAAGCTAGACGAAAGAGAAAACAATAACAATACTAGGTTGAAAAATTCGATCCTTTGTCAGCTATCAATTACAAACACACTAATGGAAATCATTTGTGAGAACTGTCAATCATAATGAGGAGAGGGACAGCAGATACGAAATCAAGATTGTCTTCTCACTTTCGTGTTTATCGCTTTGTTCGCTCGAAAAAAAACCAGATCATATATTCAGAAAGGCACAGATCTCTGGCTGGCGTGACGTTGACCACTTTTTATCTGTAGCCAAAACCAATTATTGTGGTTGCAAAACGATAGATCAGTATGGCGCTGACCAAGCGCGAGTTTGCCCGAAACATTCCGGATTTTTTTGCCGCTTCCCGTCCTGCGTTCAAATTGTCACGTAAATTAGCGGCGCAATGATCCGAATATCCTAAAAGAGAAAGAATTATGGAGAGAATTCTCGCATGGCAGAGAGAATCTGGAACAAAACCATTCCATTGGGAGACAGGAAGAATAATGAAATGTGGTCACGTTTTTGTTGCTTCAGTTTATGGATTTGGACAACATCCGTATAGTTGATTGACTCTTTACCAATAGGATCCCTACGCGTGTGAAGGAGTTCAAACACCCTTTGGTTATGTCCAAGCTTTGTCTGAGTTTAAATTTGGGACTCTCCAGACTCCCTTGGACAATTCTTAGAGGACTAGTCTTCTTTAGTGCTTGATACCTGAGTATCCAATCATCATCATCGTCGTCGCCATCATCAACTTATTTCAGGGATCAAACAAACAAGCAAGCAAGTCGGCAGCTGTCTTTTTGAAATGACTCTTTAGTTGAAATGACGATCCTTTCTAAGGGCAATCAATGACTCAAATGTTTATTTGCTTTCGTGTAGTCTATAATGAATTGACAGGGATTAAAATATCAACAACAACCTATTACACGAACGATAATTGTAATACCTTTGTGCAATGGATAAACATGAGATTTTTTTCTCTTCAAATTTATGTTATGGGAAGGTTTCATTTTTGAAAAACATAAATGAATTTTTCTCCAAATGATATTGAAAATCTAACTAAAGACACTTGTTTTACAGGTTATCTCTATCATCTAGCATGACTCATCCAAGAAAACCAGATCCCTAGATTGCCACTGGATGCATTGAATGTCTAGACTAAACAGCATTATTCACTATTAAAGTTGGAAAAAATTACAAGCCGTTCTGAATGCATATCTTAAGAAATTTCATTTTTCTTCAAATAGGAACCAACATACGCTTCAAGCAACTTCATCAAAGATTTCCCCGGGGTTCCTAGCCAAGAAATGATTGTGCAAAACCACCTGTCTGCCATTTATGATGCACAATTGAATGTCTCCTCATTAGGGCAAAAATGACTTCGTGTTCATGCCAATAGTGCGTAGTAGTCCTTACCAATTGATATATGGTGAGAATGGCTATTTTGTGCACGGGATGGAGCCAAAGCCGGTAAAGATTTTCCAGGAAAAACGTCTCCGAAGTGTGACCGTGCATATGGCACATTGTAATTGTCTCAGATTTTGCCACTCGTGTTGACAAGGGAACCAATCATATACCTACCAACCAACCAGCAACGTGACGGGTACTTAATAAAACCAGAGGAAAAAGAGAATCGCATTTTCCGTTGGCACTCACTTCACTGTATTTACAGTACTACACATTGTACTACATATACGACACACATCGTGGTTTACGATCTCGCTCTAAACAGCTGCTGTCCAAAGAGGCTTTTGCAATGGTGCTCCCAGAAATCGAAGTTGACGTTATTGAAGAAGAGGAGGAGGAGGAGGCATCATCCGAAATCATGGGAGCGAAAACATCCTTGATAAATGATTTATCAAGGCCTGGCACATTACATTCAAGTATGCAGAATTCAAAACTCTCGCTTTCAAATTGGATGAAAATGGTAACCAAGAGTTTTGCGCATTGGACTGAGGAAAAGAGCACAATTTTCAAGGACAAGTGTCCGTCACTCATCCCAAGGTGATGGAGAGGAAAAATGAACCCCTTTTTTGACTCGTCTTTTCTCACCTTCCAGACGAAATTTTTCGGGAGCAAAAAGTGTTCAAGACAAATCTGAAGCAAAAAGGGGTTGAATGCAGTGTCAAAATATCGCGCCCAAATTGGAACGAGCGGATCTTTCGGTTTGGAAGTGCGTCCGTTTAGTTATGGTTTCATGGATTTGTTGACTCGCCATGTGAAACGGTGCCGAAGTTCATTACGAGAGTTCAAGCCGAGATCTCATCTGAGCTGATGTCAGTTAATGTTAGTTAGGAGGACTTGGGGCCGACTTACTTGGGGCCAGGATGTAGTTAAGGTGACGGAATCCCCAAAGCATCTGGTAAGCGAGAATTGAATGTTCGCATGCTTTGGAACTTGGGAGTGGAAAGAGACGAAGGTGAAGAAGAAGCTCGCTCGAGTAATCTCGGCTACTTTAAGGATATCTTTGAGAGATGACTCCACCATTTGGAGTTCAAATTCAACCTGACCATCGTTCTTAGAGACTCTTCCAGAAAACGGTGGTGTCCAAATGAGATGAGAGTATAAGTGTTCGAAAAGAGGGTTGGTCGACGGTTTACCGGTTCACTTGGTCAGGTGGGTGAGGAATTACAGACCTGAGGGCAAAAAAAGCCAAACATCTCGGGCTCGTGTCCTCGTGTCCTGGCTATCATTATGATTGGATGGAGGGAGAGACACTTAGAAGTGGGGAGTATTTATTCCCGACCACTGGCAATATGGATGAGTATGTGATTTTGGTCTTCCGAAGGGTATTTTTCACTTTAAGGTAATTTCGATGCGATACGAAGACATGCATGAGAAGAGGAGGTAGTGGTACGAATATCTCTCTATTAGCGTAGAACGTGTCCATATCGAGCACCTGCATCGATCTTCAATGTCACGGTATAGCAAGTTAAAATAATGCCGGACGTGTCCTGTTTCGGAAAAAATCAATCTTCATGGACATTGATCAATTCTAATTGCGCACACTTAACACAATATCTACACTTGTCGGAGACGGTTTTTTAGGCAGAACTTACGAGGGCAGAGTGAGTCCGTCGTAAATAATGATTCACTTGGAGATGACTTGGAAGCATCCCTAATTTTTGGTTGGTTGGCGGAAACCTCTAATTTTGAGGGTCACAAAAAGGAGCATTCCTTCACGGAGATTTTTTGCGAAGAAAAATTCAAAGGAATTACTTGAAGAGGGAAACAGACCAGTCGGTATTTATGTACCAAGATGGAGTTTTTTTAGTGACGAGGAGGAGGAGGAACCGGCAGAGTGAGCTAGACGAGCCTTGCAATTTCGAATCAGGCAGTTTTTCTCCTCCTTAAAATAACTGAAATTGTTTCCAAGACATCTGGAAACAAAAAAATCTAGATCACCATGTGAAATATTGTACTTTTCTTTAGTAGTACAAAACAAGACTCTTTAACATGGTATTGGGGCGTGCGCAGTTATCATTTCTTAGCGGTTGTTCAGCCCATCAAGTCCCTGCGACATGCTTCAATTCAAACTTTAGAGGCTTTCTTGATCGAAATCATTGAAGGATTCATTGACCCCTCAAGAGGAAAAGCTCTTAACGTGACGCCTTAAATTGTTCCTCGAAAAACCCAAATCCTCGTGTCTTGACATCCGTCCGAACTTGACAAAGCAATATTCACAATAAAGCCGCAGAATTTTGCCACTTATCCGAAGGCAAATAAAATCATAACCAACCAAATGATTTTTTTCAATAACTATTCCAATGTCACGTGACAAGAATGACAGGGTCTGAGTGGATGTGTTTTTGAGGTGCTCATTATGAGCAGACGCTCGTTCTAAAGTGTGCTTTCATGAGATAGTTGTTTGTAGTTGCTCTTTGGTCGAAGGGAGAATGGGCCGGTATTCCACGAAGAAAGGGGCAGACACTCAATCAGAGAAGGTGGTCCTTGGGTTCGTCTTGAACTTTTCTATCCTGATGTATTGAAAGAAAATTATACCTTGCAAAGTGCCGTGGGTCTGCTAATGAGTCTTGACCCAGGAATTTTCTCTTTTATCTAGAATTGGTACGCGCAGAATGTGTCTTAAAGTGGGAATCAAAGTGTTTGCAGGGACGAATTTAAAACAAGCCATTTCTCAAAGCAAAGCAACTTGGCATTGGACCTGGAGTCACCATGACCCCTTGTGGAAGTCCCTGAGTTTGTCGCTCCTAGTCGATCTTGAGTTCGAGTTCCGAGCAAGAGCAGACAGACTCTCTGCTCTATTGGCTTGTTCCTTTACTCGCTCACTCTCTTGCTCTCAAAGTAGACACCAGCACAAACCAGGAGCAGCTGCTCACTTGTCGTTAAGAGCAACAAGAGCTCCAAGCGCCAAAGATTGTCTCATCCCGAAATATTTTTACGATTAAACTGCTTTCAGACCATGATTCCCAAGTTCAAATCTCAAAGCTTGGAGATTGGAAATAGTAAACCAATATCTTTAGACGATGAATTCATGTTTGGTAGGATCTGAAGTCTATTCTCGTTTACTCTAAATGTGGGTCTTCAATGGGGTCACGTACAAACCATCAAGGAGAATAGGAAATGGGCTACTTCTTCGATTCCAACCACGATTACCGGTTCAAGACGCTGTGTGCGAGTTTGGCATTTTGAGGTGCCTTGCATAAAGCACTCACCACTGAGGAGGATCTTGTTCTCACGGCAAATCCGGATGAATTTGTCCGGGGTTGAATGGGAACACCTGAAACCAATAAAGAAACCATTACCTGTACCCACAGTAGGGTGTACCTTCGCTTTAGTGGAGGTAAATATATGCCAGGTTGAGCCATCTTCTCTCATTAAGTAGACCAGATTTCTATTTCGGAGGTGGCAAACCTCAATAGGGTCCCAGGATAAAGTGAAACCATTGGAGATCCGGACATGCTTGAGTGGTGAAGACTAAAAGTCAAGAGAAGAATGTTCTTGAAAAGCCATAATTTGCAAGACGACGCCTATTTCATACTCATTGAACAATTGTACTCCCATTGTCCAACTGCCACCATAAGAATCGTTCTCTCTCAACCACATTTGAACCTATTGAGTTTTCAAATGTGGCATTGACCAATTCATCAGTTGTCCAAGAATTCCATTCATTTTGGTGAGAAAAAAGCCAACATATCACCCCCAAAGCCAGGAATAGGGATGAAGTTGTGAGATATTTGAAGTCGTACTAAGCAAACATTGAATTTGGAATTCTTCACAAACCACCAACCACCCTTACTATCTTGGATACATGCCCGCCAAAACTAATCTTGTCGTTCCACCTCTTGTTCCTCCCCTTAGCAAGCCTCTTTTCATTGCGTTTATTTGAGGTCAGTAAGGCAGAAAAACAATGTTTCTTTTGGGATTTCAAACCTCAATTGAAGCGTTCAAATCCAGCGTACTCGTTAGTCTCTCTCTCAGGCTTGTCAAACAACATTAAAAGGACGGGTCTTTTTGCATGAGCGCTCTCACATTTCTCTATTGTTCAGATATCGATTTAACGATTTCAAGGAGTACACGCATGTGGACCATTTTTGGGCTAGAGTTGCAAAAACCCGATTGCTTATCTGCTCTGCCTTTTGCTCGAAAAATGCTATTTCTATCTGTTTAATTGTGTCTCAGTTAGACCTCCGTGCTCGTCAACTTACATTTGAATAGAGCATTGCCAATCTCTGAAGGTTTACCCAACCCAAAAACCTCATAAATTTTGGAAAAGAAGGCATGGCATGCAAAAGCCTTGAAATGAAACCAGGGCTAAAAAAATGGCCCTTTCAGATTGGAAATCAGAATTTGCAGAATTTGCTAGACAAATGATAGAATTTCCAATCACCGTTGTGTCATGAATCCGAATTGTAGCTCAATCAGTTCAGACTTGCTTTCCTTTGTTCGAGTTTTATTGGCTTTTGGATCCCCACTGTTCTGAATTGACCTCTCGTTCCAACGACACCTCCACTGTAAAAATGGAGCCAGAACCTTAGCCTCCCTGAAATGACGAATATCACTTGAATAGATGAGATCCAGGTGTGATGGTGAAAATTTCAAATCTGTCAATAGCCTTTTAAAAAGATGAGCAACTAGTGATTGTCGATCTGAGATCAGATTTTGAGAGTGTTTGTGTGGCTTGCCTAACAATTAGACCCGATTCAATGAAACAGCCTTAAAGTGTCGAGCAAGTATTTTCCAATCTCATGAATGATAATGGATGACCGTACAGATTTCTCGCTTTCACACGAGAAAATGGGGATCCCGTTGGGACTTTCTTGGGCTCATTCTCTTGGCACTCATCATCATCAACCTTGGCATCTCTTGAGTAAGGTCCTCCATTGGTGAGTAAACTGGCTTTTGCTCGCTTTACATACAGTCTCTCTACTCAATGGAAAGCAAGTTGAAAACCCAAGGAAAAGGTGCCCCTGGTGAGAGAATATGAGTGGAGTTGTAAATATCGTCTTTCTGAGGGTTGTCACCCTGGGACAAAACCAGCTCGTAAAATGTTTAGATGCTTCGACGTAAAAATGGAACTCTCTTTTTTCCACCGCGATGATGAACCAAGAGTAGGGAAATATTTGGGTCGGAATTTTGAGACTAATAAACTTGTCTCATACAATGCAATGAGTTTACCAGGTTTCACGGACATTTCTTAGGAATGCACAAGGCATGAAGGCGGACTTCAGAGCTACTTAAGTTCAGAAGCATCTCAACATTCGAACCTTTAAACACCTTTGTAGAAATAATTCTTGAAATAATGTCAACGATTTCAAGACTGAAAGGCCGCGGACATCATAAAGATCAGAAAGCAGACAACCTAAAACGTCCAAAGATCATACTAAAGTCAAAACGGTCCCTTATGCCTTATTCGCAGAAGTTATCACCAGACTCTTAAAGACAATTAATTTCCAGGATTTCTGAGCCCTCAGAAGATTGGGCTGCCTTTTCGTCAAGCCCAATTTCTTTAGATTTTCTGTGTTTAAAAGAAATATCCGGATTTGACCTCTCATTTCCATCCACTTTGTTTAACTCGCTTTACATCAGGCTGCGAGTTTAGGAAATCGTTTTGTAACAATAATTTAGAATGAGTGCCTTAGGAAAGCCATCAAAACCCAGAACCTAATGGTTAACAACAAAGTTTTACAGCATAACCCCGGCCAATTACGAAATACAAATATAATTTGCGCCCATCTATTCATTCATAAAATATTTTGTAATAAAAGTTACTTAATCAAAATCGTATTCTTGAGTTTCAGCAGTTTTGCCCTCCCATTTGATATCAAAGACTAATGCATCGTGCTAAACTGCTAATTTGTGTTCGATCGAAAAAAACATCTCCCTGAAAAAATGTTCTTCTGAAATTAAAGTTGAAGAGTTTATGACGCTCAAAAGAGCGATTTTTCAACTACCACTGGGCTAATGGGGATCCCTCTCAATCTGAGTCGTTTATGAGATCCCATTCAAAACAAACCAAAGATGGGCACAGTAAGCTCTCTTTCAATGAAATCATCTCTCCAATGGACACACCAGAACGAATTGGAATTCTGATTTGGAATGCGTGGATGACTCTGAGCACGACGGTTTTACAATCAGAAACCGAAGAATGCCCATATGCGTTGTTCATCGTGAGACTAAGATAATTTCAGGGAGAGAGAAGAGCAGAACTTGGGGTCGATTAGGTCAAAGTGATTCATAAATTGATGAGACACTTCATAAAATCCTTTTTGCAACACACCCACGGAATCGGTCATAAATTCGGGGCCAGCTACTTGTTGAACAATACCCTCGAAGTTTGGGACGAGAGAAAGAGAACAAAGACGAGAGGAGTTCTAGTGATTCAGCTCAAGTTAAATGAGACGAGCATTTTAGTATTTCGGCAAAGACGCAGAGTCTTGGCTGAATTGCAGTCGCCAAACACTGATCCCTTGTAAAATTGTACACTCTTTCAAGAAGCACTAGAATCATGATTTCCGTGCTTCTTGACTCTTTATACATTTTGCACCTAAAAAGGTAGTTCCAGTCAGGTTTGAAATAATAACATACTTGAAAAGTAATTTAATTAGTTTATGAAAGCTTTTGAGTTAAGTCGGGAATGTGTAGGAGCTGATCCTCTAACAGCATTTAAGGCAGGATTGGACAAATTCTTAAATACTATTCCTGACCAACCCACTATACAAGGGTTGTATAGATCTGCCAACAGTAACTCATTGGTAGATCAAATTTCATATAAACGGTAATTATATAAACGATATTAGTCATTAACTCTCTTTACAGGGAATCACAGCGTTATTAAAAAATCCACCCACCCCCCTCAAAAAAGAAAAAAAAATGTAATTGTAATTTTAATTACATTTGCAACTAGGAATGCGACTTAGAATAAGGCATACTACACGAAAATGGCACACCATTTCCAAAAGTAAATTTGTGTGCACACAGAACGATTTTGGCAGAAAATCTATATGCGCAAAAAATCATGCGCACCGATAAACGAGAAGGAAGGGATTCACCCAAAACAAGGGATTTTAAAGAAACAGTCTTTTACTTCATTCGAGCAATTATTTTTCCTCCTGTTTTTCAATGAAACAAAAGTACAAATGTTCAAATTGTTCATTTGGGATACCTTTTTATGCCATGTTTGATCAGCAACGCTAATTGATCATTTTTCAAACGTTAATGAAGTTTGGCGATAAACGTCGTTAAAAATTGCGAGGGATTTGTCACATAAAAGCACAAAAATAAAACCAAAATTTGGCCAAAGTAATGGTTAGGAAATATTTTGAGAACATGAACTGAACCGCTCCTAAAAAGGCGTCTTTTGTTTTTTTCCATTTTTTCGCACAATAAGAATATTTTTCCAGTCAATTTGACTTGTCGTCTAAAGCCAAGAACAATATTGTCTGAAAAAGAAATTTCCTGTTTTTGTTCAATAATCAAGTTTTGACCTATCCAGCTTCCCTGCAATATGAAGTACATGGATGTATAACATGCACCCACATGGTTTTTTTTCAGACCAATAAAGAAACTTGTCTGAAAGGACTGTTCCCCTCTTTTAGTCCTTAGTCATTTTGGGTAGAGGGCTAACAGAAAAATGTCACTCCACTTCAATCAGTGAAGATAGGATTTGAACACATTTCATCAATCTGGCAGCAAGGGTGCCAGGTGAGTTGATTCATCATCAGAGCAAGGATAAAAAAAAGTTTTTTTTCCTGCAGAGTAGAAATTCTTGACGTTTTACAATGTAGGTCAGCTTGGGTCAGTTGAACACCTGCAATAAAGGAGAGTTAGCTGCCTCAACTATCTAGAATTTCTACTTTGCAGGAATAAACTTTTTTATCCTTGCTCTGTTCATCATGCATTGCTCTTGTTTGAGCAAAGCAATTGAATGAGCAATTTTGCTAGTGACTCCCCAAAAATGTAAGTTCCAGTTTTGAAACACATAACTCGGGCTGGGAAAAAGTTGCAGTTTTGCTGTGGAGCAGAAATCCCAGACGTTTCACGACTTATGGTTGATGAGCATGGTCGTTAGCTGACCATACTCCTTGACGTCTAGATACATCTATACGTCTAGAATTTCTGCTCCATAGCAAAACTGCAACTCTATCCCAGCCCTACACATAACTAAGTGTGTCCAACTTCAAACCACAGGGCAGATATACTGCCCAACCAAACAACAAATGACCATGACTTCAACCCTACAAACTTGTTTGGTCAGAACTACTTTGTGTTGTATTTGTTTGTTTGAGGTAAATGTGTACCATTCCCAAGTAAAAACAGTGCTGCCATCATGATTTGTGGTGATTTGAAAACACTAGTATCTAAGGATCATTTTTGTTATTATTCTTTGAGCTTGTAAAAGAATTGATTGAATTGAAAGAGATATTTCATACACCAGGAGCTCTTGGTTTTGACTGTTGAAGGTTTTCAAGATCTTAAGTTACTTTGACCTTTTTCCTAGGCTTAGGGGTGTCACTTTTGGCAGCCCTTATTTGTTAGGAGACCAAAACATTAAACATCTGTTGACTTCATTTTCCAATTTGTTTGTTTTTTATTTGTGATTTGTATTTGTTTGGTATGCTTTTATTGGTTTGTGTTTGTTTGTTTGTTGTTATATTTGTTTGTTTCCCATCAGTAGGCACAACTGCTTGGAAAACCTCACAGGCAAAGGTCATCTAGGGCCTGACATTTGTTCAACAAAATGTTAGGCCTGTCTGCCCCAGGGTATCCTCTCAGAAAACTCTTTGCTTCAAACCCCATGCAGGCACAGGGCAGGCAAGGTGACTGTCAAACAATTTACGAGTGTCATTTCTCTGGTAGCCCTCTAAATTTGGGTATTATAGCGAGGGCAGTAGAGGGCGGAAAAAAGTTGGAAAATATGTCAAAAAAAAGTCTTTTTAAGTTGGAAATCTGGTCAAATAAAGAAGTTTTGTAAGATGGAAATATTGTCAAAAATGTTTTTTTTTTCAGTTAAAACGGGCAAAAAGGTTTTTTTGCAAAATGCCTAGCACGAACAAAGTTTTTTATCAGAACAAAAAATGCGGAAAAAGAGTTTTCTTCACAATTAGACAATTTATAGGGCAAAATGTATTTTGTCTATTGTTTTTTAGCCGGCAATTTTTTGGCTTTCGAATTTTAGATTTTAAAAAAAAATTGTCCTCGATCTTTCACGTAGATGTAATTGACAACCATGTTTTAGATCGGATAAAACTTTCATAAAAAGAAGTTTTTGGGGAAAATCGTTCTTTCTTTTTTTCTGAAAAACGTGAAATAAATTTTACTGCGAAAAATTTCTACAAAATGCAAAAATAAGTTCAAAATAAGTTCCAAAACCCAAAGAAAGTTTTTTGGGCCAATTTTTTTTTAAAGTTTTAAGTTGTTCAGATTAAGCTGTTTGTTTTTTTTGACTTGACATTGGCGATTAGAATAATAATTTCTAGAAGGATCTTCGCAAACAATACCTTTCTTTGATTGGTTGGACTACTTATAACAATTGTCAGTTCAATCGTGTGCCGAAATGGAAAGTTATGCGTTTACAACTATATTTTAGAAGCTACAAATTATCTCAAACAATTACCCCAAAGGGCTTGAGTTCATCGTTTTTGGTAGGATTTGCACTGAACTCTGAGAGAGCAAACACGTAATCTACCCAAAACAAGGAGGGCCCCTTTTGCTGGTAAATTTTATGGATTTGATCAATTACGTTTAAATCTGAATTCTCATCGCAATCCTCTCTCTCCAGGAAATTCAGTGCTTCTAAACTAATAAATCTAGTTATTAATTATGAAGAACATTACAGATAATTTGAGTTCCATGACCAACCCCAATTTAAAATGGCAGGTTGCGTGGGAAACCGAACCACTTGAAAGTGTAGAGCGCTCTCTATAAACCAGATCACTCAACCTGCTCTCAAAGCAAAACAAACCTCGTCATCAGCAATCCGTACCCGGTTCGACCATCATGAAGCTGGTAAAACATTAGATATAAGACTTAGAAGTATCTCTCTTTCTTCACGTAATCTTTATTCCAGTTATGTTTGAGCGGTTGCCCCAACAAGCCTTGTTACATCCTCAAGTTCAAGGGCTTGACCTTGATGTTGGATTGCGGATTGGACATGGGATCTGCTTTGAATTTCATGCCCGTCCCTTTAGTACACAGCCAAAAGCTTCAACAACTCTGCAACTATCATCCTAAAGAGGGTCACGATCCCGCCATTGAAATGGTATATCCTTGATATCCTTTCATTTTACGGTCTTTGCTAAAACCGAAATCCAATGGCAAAAACATGGTTCGCTTTGATAATAGGACGGAAATAAGCAGCCCTTAATAATTTGAAACATGGCGCAATCAAAGCTGGATATAAGAATATTGTCCGTCAGCAACAACATTTTTTTCTTATAGATTGAATTGATGTGTCACCAACAAATATTGTTGTGCTCAGAGTTATTGTTATATTGAGCTTTGACTCTTATCACTTTTACTGAGCGATTTGGACAAAAACCATCCATTTTTTTCCCAAACTTCATTAGTTATGTTCTAGTTGAATTTCGGTTTCGATTTATGGCTTAAGGTTCAAACATAAATTTCAACTTTTCAGTTTATTATAACTTATTTTATAGGAGCTCAAAGAAGCTAACGTTGCCAATCACGTGTTTGTGGATTCCGTGCCCGAATTTGCGGCCCCCGATCTGAACATGATCGATATGGCCGAAGTGGATTGCATCCTGATATCCAACTACTCCAACATGTTGGCCTTGCCTTATATTACGGAAGAAACCGGATTCAAAGGCATGATCTTCTTAACCGAGCCTACTTTGCATTTTGGACGCCTTTTCATGGAAGAGACCATTGAATACATCGAACGATCCACCAAAGGTCAAAGTGCCCTTCGATGGAAAGACCTTCACCAGACTTTACCTTATCCCTTGAACGAATCTGACAACCCGCAAGCTTGGCGAACGATTTATAATCGAGAAATGATGGAATCGTGTTTGTCCAAAGTGCAGTTGGTGGGCTACAGTGAAAAAATGGATGTGTTTGGGTTGTTGGAAGTGAGCCCCGTGAGTTCGGGATATCGTTTGGGATCATCCAATTGGATCATCTCTTCCGAATTTGAAAGGATCGCTTATGTGAGTGGCACATCAACGTTGACCACACATCCGTGTCCCATGGAACAAGCACCTTTGAGGAACATGAATTGCGTGATCTTGACCGCTCTTACGCAGACACCGCAAACCAATCCGGACCCAATGATTGGCGAGTTTTGTAAAACCGTGATTGAGACTACCAGACAAGGAGGGAACGTCCTTGTACCCTGTTATCCGTCAGGTAAAAGACCTTTTTTCCCGGGTTTCTTATGAGTTGTTACTAATGAGTTAATGTGTCTAATGAGTTAGAACTTCATCTCTTCTGAATCAATTGAATGAATCTATGTATCAATTCATCCTTAGGCCCAGAAAATGTTGTCCATGCCGACAATCTGATTGAAAAAGTACTTGCAAAATTAGACAATATTACAGAAATGGGAATAATGGAGTACCCTTATGTTACCGATTTAAAGTATGTGGAATGATTGTGACTTTATATGCGCCTTGTGGGTCCATCTTTTGTTGGCATTTTCTTGAAAGCCGAAAGCCAAATGGGTTTAGTTTTTGAGTGGCTAGGAAGCCAATGAAGATTTATTTGTTAGTAATCTTGAAGGCATTATTGGTAGCATCCTTCATTATAAATTTGTAATCTGAAATATCTTTGAATTCATACGAATCAATTCTGGGTCAATGTTATCAATACTCAAGGAACACTTCTGAAGTTGTCCTCAATCCATTAATCTCACACTTACGGGATGATGGACCCAGTGACCCGTTTCCACACTCAATAGACAATACCCCCCAAAAAGGCTCTTTTGACCGGTCCAATATTTACAAATAAACAAGTCCATGAACAAAGCAAATACCAAAGATCGGTTCTCCTTGTCATCCTGTCACTCTCTATACTCAAGTTTTGGCCTATTTCTGTCTTCGAAAGACCCTATTAGGATCAAGGTCACAAACAAATCGAAGGAATGCCTCTTTGTTTTGCGTTGCCTTCCCATTTCATATCGGAAAAGCTCCATGCAAGCGACAATGGTACACAATTTGATCCTTCTCGTCAGTCAAGACAAATGCAATCGTTGGAATTTCTGAACTTGCTATCCTAGAGTTTACGAGCCCTCAGGCTCAAACAACCTTCTTCAATGAATGAATGTCACAGAGCAAGCCACAGAAAACTAGGAATCTTGGTGACAAGTACTTTGATCCGTGGCCTCTAGATGTCGGAGGCATCATTTTCTGTGTCAATTTTTTCTGCATTTCCTTTAAGAAACGTGGATTTATCGCCGGGTAGTTTTGCTGAAAATATATATAATGTAAAATAAATATAATGAAATAATGTTTTTGAGATGAAAAATATATTTCAACATTACACGGACTGTTTTCCACTGTTTGGCTTTTAACGATTGTAAATTTCATTGCTATTTTCAGCAGAATTTCACATTTTTTAATTTCGTGTGAAAAACATATCCAGAAGTTAAAATCAAAGTGCATTTTGACATATAAATAACTTGTTTATTTTGATAGCATGTGATACATAATTGATAGCCTGAAACATTTGAAAACCTCGAGAAACAATCCTTAAAATTTGATATATCCAGTTATCCATAAATATATATTTTTTCTCCAATATGGACAGATTTTATCAATCAAACCCTGGTTTGTGGAATGTTGATTTTCATTCCACCTAAGGGATATGCTTCTTGATTTGGCAGATTTGTGACATCTATATTCAGTTAATCAGTGAAAAATGCACCCTATGGGCATGACTAATGAAGCAAAGCTCCAAGAAAATAGTTGTTCCATAATTTGCCTGAACCTTCAAATATCAACTCGTTTTCTTCCCCAGGAATTGTGTACGATCTGTTCGAATGTTTGGCTGGTCAAATGGATATCAATGGCCTGTCCACAATCCCCATGTTCTTCGTATCACCCGTAGCCGATTCGTCATTGGCTTATTCGAATATCATGGCCGAATGGCTTTCGGCCACCAAGCAAAACCGGGTTTACCTTCCGGATGAACCCTTTCCCCATGGAAACCTGGCCAAATCGGGTCGACTCAAGAGCTTCCGATCGCTTCATGACGAAAACTTCAGCACAGAATACAGACAAGTGAGTGGGATTTGTTATGATATGACGTGCATGTTAACACATCAAAGGCGTTGTTCCACTTTCCAATGTCACTGGGATCGTCGTTATTATTGTTGTTGTCGATTAGACTCTAGGGAGGAGTGGCTTTATTGCAACCTAGGGAAATCCCAGAATAGGTCTCCAATTAGTGACAGAACGAATGTGTACTTGGTGGAGAAAAATGACACATTGAAGAACAATGTTATGCGTTCTTCTCTTAACATATTTTCAAACGGGAACATTTTCTGAAGATTAATTTTTTCTTAGAAAAACTCTAAGGGAGTCTTTTCCATGGTTTCCAGGTTTTGGGCCTTTTGGACTCGCCACAATCATTAATTGTGTCTGTTTATGAAACATCTCAGAGTCATTAGATTAGTTTTTAGGAGGGGGATCAATTCTCACTCATCATTATCGGATAAATAACTTTTAATGAGAAGCTCGAAAGTAGGCAAAAGTATTCTTCATAGAACTGGATAGTGTTAGAAGGGATTAGTGTTCAGCCTGTTTTGGACATTTGGACCAAGGGGATCAAAGGTTAATCTTGGCTACCGGCTTTCTTCGCAGACATTGTACAAAATGACATCTCAACGTTGAATCGCAAGCCCAAAGTCATGTCGCCGATTTCTTTTTTTGTCTATTGTAACCTTCAAGCCCAGAGATTGAAGTCCAAGGTGCCACATCTCAGGAATAGAAGCCCTTATGAACTTGTACCTCCTTCATAATTTGATCTTTAATCTTAACAACTATCACAGGAGTATGCATTCTCTTTAAGTACTAAAGGACTGCTTCCTGTACAAATGTAAAAGAGTTAGCCTAAAGCAGATTCAAATCTATTCGATAAATCTGAAATTGGAAAGTTCATGGATGACTTGGCTATCGAAGAAATGCGTATTTGCAATTACAATAAAATTGAATCGGGCTTTCTTTGACGATTTGCCGTCGATTGAAGTATTGACTTCATTTAATTCATTTTGCGTACAACGACAAATTTAACTCCAAAATATGCATTAGTTCAATAAGAACTTTGGATCCTAGATGCTCGAATGGTTTTTAAATGATTTAAGGTTAAGTTGCATTGAAGATGTCGTGGTTTTTCCACGAGTTAAAACCGATTTCGCAATTTGCATCCCGTGAACAAGTACCACTAAGATTAAAATAAAAAGGCTTGGAGTTTGTAAAAAAATATACCATATTCAATTTCAAAGGATTATGATTCTATGTCTTTAACGTGATCGTTCTTATTGCGAGAGATTCCAAAAGTTAGGGCTGCAAAGTACTTCAAAAAGGTACGAAAAGTAGCTTTTGTACCTTCTTTGATACTGTACACGATAGAGATCATTTTAGGGATCAGTCTAATTCCAGGCTTTGGGGGGTCACTTCGAGTGACCGGAAGGTCTAATTTACAGTACGTTCTAAGGATATTTCTAGATATTAAGGAATCGAGGAGTCAAGATTAGTTTGAACTTGAGCCATCTTTATCACAAGTATTGTGAAGGAGTTCTAGTTCGAACGATAAATTCTCCACCTCCTCCTATTATATCATTATATATTATTATACCTATTATACTGTATATTAATATTTGCCCTCCTTTTTTCACATGAAATAACAAAAAAGGGTTTTTCCCAGCCTAGATTGTTGAACGCACCATTGAAAACGGCAGAACAAGTTTACACGGCGACAAACTGGGTGAATAATTGTTTTATGTGCATTTCAAGAATGAAGAAAGGGAAGTGGACATTTCTTTACATACACTAGTTGTTACTGCTCTTGATGGTCAAAATCAAGGGGATGAGGTTATTAGGATGGTTGATACACTGCCTGTAATGCACTTTTGAGCATTCCAACATGTCTCAAACCTCAGTATGGACTGGATTAAGAAGTCTATGAGGCTCAGTTAGGCCTGAAGCGGACTGACTGCCTTTACGTACTAAAACTCTTGAAGTCTAACTCGATTTCTTTTCTACCTTAACAACCAAGAATTGTGCTCTTCATTAACCAAAAAATTGGGGGTCGATTAATCCAATGACGACCGAAAATTGGTTTTGTGATCGAGATGACAGGATTCATGTCATTAATTGGATCGAATAAGTACTTAACATGAGTCTCGATTTATCGACGATCCAGATCCTTGAGACTATTCATTGTACTGTAACTTTGCGTCTAAGACTAACATTGAAGCGATTAAGCTCGAAGGAAATGGGACAACGACGCTTGATTGAAGAATTATCCATGCAAGTAGATAATCGCCCGGCTTGATTTGAAGAAAGAGTAATTCATCCACAACCAAAAAATAAACAGCCTCGAAGGCAACAACCAGATTTATATTATATGCAGATATTTCAGAAAGCAAATTCAGGCACATAATAAATAAGCCACATATCCACTCAGTCTAGGAATGATTGAGTTTCATGGACGCATTCGAAGGACACAGGCCCTATTCACCAAAAAAGCATGGTTACTATGAGCGCTAATGAGCTGTAATTCTTTAGATGACAAGGACAAAATCTTCCATAAACGGCTTTACTTATTAGTGGGGACGGGTAAAAAATGCAAATCAAAAGAAGCTTTTGGTTACCAAAAGTTGCACAAAAATCAGCCCAAAATCGTAAAATAAAATGCAGAGAAAGGTCAGAAGCGCAAATAAAAACCAAAAAAGCGCAAATAAAATTTAAAAAATTCGCAAAAAAATTGAAGTTTCTGAAATAAAAAGCTTCAGATACTTTCCTGTCATCTGCTTTTTATTTTTTAATCTTGAGAGCAAAATTTAGATATTGAAGTATTATATATTAAAGTAATCAATATTATGCTAGCCTACGCTGCGAGCCGTAAAATCAGATTTAGTTTTCAAATTTGAAAAAAAATCTTACAAAAGTAATCAATTACTTTGTTTTAGTAAAAAAAGTAAAAAAAAGAAGAAATGGCAAACTCTAAACAATTTGTTCATTTTAGGCCGAATTCGTAAAAAAATCGTGCAAAAAGGCGAAAAGTGCAAAAAGCCAAATAAATGTGTTTATGTTGCCAAATTTTTTTACACTTTTTGCCCGTCCCTACTTATTAGCATTACAAATTGTCTTTGTCGTCTTATTTCTGCCATAATAAATCGTTTACGTCCTGGGGACTCCTTAGTACCATATTTTAAAATCAGAAATAAAATCATGAAAGTATAACCTAATTGAGTGCAAGAGCTATGCACTGTAAAAGAGGAATACGGTCATTTGCTTTAAGCCAACTTTTAAGTGACATGTTTTATGGTACTTGGGCCAAATGATTTTTGCGCTTTTATTTTTTTTTCTAAATTTAATTTGCCATCTGCCTTTATTTTTGTCTCGAGTGGCCACACATCCATGTACAGGATAGTCAGACTTACAATAAATCTGAAAACCCCTTGGGACCTGACTTTTTAACGCATTGATTACGTTTCAGCCTTGTATCATGTTTTGTGGACATCCCAGCCTTCGATTTGGAGATGTAATTCATTTCATTGAATTATGGGGATCAAATCCGAATAATACCATCGTCTTTACCGGTAAGTCTCATATCTATATTCACAAATGTACGAACACGGAGCTTAACTTGGCCTTGTATTCTTGGAAAGCATTTTTGTAATCCTTGATGTGATATATGAACATTATTATTGGTCTTCAGGGACAAAGTCTTAATTACTGAGGTCTGTGTCGATTATCAGCTCGAAGAGAAAGATGAAAAAATGGAAACGGAGGAAAGCTTCTAGGAACCCTAGTGTTCATTTGTTTCCAAATTGTTCCACTTTCTGTCTTTTACTAAGTCAGATTAAACTTTGGGTGCAGAGAATGAATTGTTGTGCAGAAAATTGAAGAAGGATGTTTTCAAACGTTTTTGTTTGACTCGGGAACATCAAATTATTGGATTTCAAATGTAGCAAAATGAATTGGTATCAAGTGATTTTTTGTGTCAGCATTTGACAACGTTATTTAATCAATTTATGAATTCAGATAATTGCTAATACTTCCTAAATTCATTTTTTTATTTCCTTTTAACATCCCTAAAAATGAGAAAAAAACTGCCCCAAGCTAGAAATATTGATCTTCGACAAAAAAGATACCTCTTTGCTTTTAGTTTCCCATGAACTTGAGATTTATTGGGCAAAGTCTCATTATTTGGCAAAATAACATCCATGTTTGATGACAGCCAACGCTCGGTTTTAGTAGAAAGTCATAACAAGATTATTTATCTCTGGAAACCCGATTGTCTTTCATATAGTAGTAAGTACATGAAGGACTTGAGCAATCAAATTTGCCCATCATTACAGAAAAACGTATTGCTTGCATGCAGGCTTCGATGCGTTGATTGGCTCCATGTTGTTGAAGGCGAACCGTATATACATACATACAAACCCCCTTGAGATGTGTTTGCCTTTATAGAAAACCAATATTTTGAGATCTTGAATGCGCACTTCTCCGTTACATGCCGAGATGAAAGGATGGATGCTTGATTTCTGTACTCAAATGATAGGCCCATGAATGAAAGCCATGTAAGGCATGTTTGCTCCCTGCTGAGCCATAAATAGACTAGTCGAATGATAACAGTCATAAACTCGTACGATTTTCGGTTGTAAATTCCTGGCCTTTCTATATTTATGTAACCCCATTTTCCTGTGACGTTAGGAGAATTACTATGTACAGTACATAGTGAGAGAGGTAACATTAAGTAATAGTTGGAGAATAGTTGGTCAACCTTATAGTAATTGGGGATAATACTAGATGAATGAGCCCATTTTTGTTGCTTTTTAACGGCAAATGGAAATGAAACTTTATGATTTGATCTGGAAATGCATCAAGTTGGTTCCATGTTTTGGGAGCAATACTTTAGATGACATTATTTGCGTGTTTGCAAAGAGTCGATAGTTTGAAGTCAATATGAGGTCTAACATTTTTTGTTCGTCTGAGATTCATATTTGTAGTTGGCAAGAATGAATGGATCACGAAAGAAAAATGTGGCACCAAATTGACATGACAGAGCTCCTGAGATTGATCATAAACATCCGTGGAACATTAATGTCACAAGTCTACAAAATAGCGTCATGGCTGAAATGCAATCATTATGTTGTCTCCCAAATTATTTGATTTTTCAAAGAGCAAGCGGTAATGCATTATATTGCATATTGATTTAAACTGTTCTTTTCTTCAAACAAATGCGTTTCAATATTAACAAAACAAACACTTGTCAAAAAGATGCAACACATATGGAAAGTCTAACTGATTTGATAATCAATTGAATTTTAGACAATGGAAAAAGGGCAACTCCTTTTTCTGAAGCTGTGACAAACATTCTTGCTTATTTGCAATTCAAATCTCTTTTTAGCAACGTCATCAAAGTCAATGAGCTCAAGATTTTTGCGCCCAAAATTTATTATTTCAAACGCTAGCAAGATGTGCCTCTACTAACTTTGGCTATTCTTTCTTGTTCAAAGGCTCCCATTTTAATTAAAGATGTTCGTCATTTTTTTACATGAGGAATCCATTTGATTCATGTTCCATCTCTGTTCATTTTCAGAACCCAGTTTTAACCACTCGTTGGCCTTGGCGCCATTTCAGCCTTTACTCATGAAGGCTGTCCATTGTCCAATCGACACGAGTCTAAACTTTGGTCAATCCAAGAAGCTCATTCGAGATCTGAAGCCAGGTTGCCTGGTAGTTCCCGAAATTTACACCCATCCTCCGGCAGCCACGCCCAATCGATCCGATCTCAAGATGGAAACGGTAAGTGACTTATGGGAAAAGTTGCCGAGTGCCGAGATTTCGCTTGAAAGGCCGAGTTACTCTGTGGTGAACTTTAACAAAAGAGTACAGTCGCAGAGTGCGCCATCTAGTGACTTTTTATGACAAATTCCTTCTCTAACGTTGATCTTAAAGGGAATTTACTTACTATTGCAGTCAAAAACGGTTAGCGATCCTCTATCAACCTTTAAGGTACTTTGCAATCATCGACGTGTTACCACATGAAAGGCACTAGATGGCGCACTTTATGACTGAACTTTTTTTACATTGCACTAAATCTGTCGCTTTGTGAAAGGGTACATTAGTATTTATGGGCTCCATTCCCCGTCCGTTATTGTCTTTTTGGGTTCCATCGCAAACTGTTATGTGTGAGCGATGCCAACCAAATCTTGCTTGTTGCCAGACACACCAATGTTCTTCCAGACATAAAGTGACCCGTTCTTGGAACAAAGAAGAATCAGGAACACTCGTGCCAAGTTTGCCGCCGGCAATTTAAGGTTGTATAAGTGAGTGTTCCAACTCTGTTGATCCATTAGACGAGCAGTGATTCGGTTAGGTGGAGTACACTAGATCCTCGTTTGTTGGGTCAAAAAAGTTTCAAAGCGCATCTAGGGTTTCCACACATCAATCATGTCAGTCGGTATTTTTCGAGGCCTACCCTATTGTGGTTTTTACTTGCCATTTTACCAATAGTTATCGTCATTGTGCCGCTTTTGACAAAAAAAAGACATTTTTCGAATCTTTTTGAATTGTCAATAAAAACATTTCAGAAAGAATTGTAATTTTTTCTTACGATTCGATTATGCTGTTTTGGCATATTTATTTGTATCATTAGGAAAAGGCTTTATTTTATGAGTCATCTATTTTGTCACAGCTAGGTTTCACCATGATAGTGAGAAAATCCGTAGTCCAAAACTTGTATTTTTTAGGGATGTTATACGTTATTCAGCCTTTTCTGACAAAAGCCACAACTAATTATTGATGTGTATTTGTTTTAAAACTCAATTGAGCTAGAATTTCAAGTTGAGTTAATCGATTCCCATATGTCTGAAGTAGTGATGTACCGAAAGCGCTTTCGGCCGAAATTTCGGTTTCGGTTTCAGTTATGCCTACCGAAACCGAAAGCAGACAAGCACTATGTAAAATGGAGTTTGACAACAAAATCAAAAAAAAATTGGTCCAAAAACCTCTGAAATTTAAGTTTTAAGATTTTTCAAAATTTGCGACTACCCAACATCGAACACATGAGCATTCTAATTTTTAAGGCAGATTTTGCATTTGAACAATTTTGTAATCAGCCGCTTTCGGTTTCGGTTTCGGTTAAGCCCTCTTTCGGCCGAAACTTTCGGTTTCGGTTATGAGCCCTTTCGGTCCATCACTAGTCTGAAGTCTTACGCTCAAAAATGTTTAATTTGCCTTACCTGAATCTCAAGTTGTCGACCTTTGTCCGTCGTCAATTTTGCTCATGAAGATTTATGACATTGCAAAACGCTGCGAGTGTCTAGGAAACCATGGAGCTTCATTCATCCGCTGAAGCTTGCCAGTCTCTCTAATGAATTGCAAGGACCATTTCTAACTTATTTGCCAAATTATTCAATCCTCGTCTGGAACTATAACTAGTTTTCCCTCTGAACCAGCGGAATAATCGAAATTTCCGCCGTTTGTGCCCTTTCTCTCCAAACGGTCCTCGACGTCATTTCCATACGCCAATAAGAACACTAAGACCCCCAGCAACAGAAACTAGCATCCATTTTCTCGCTATGAATATCTAAATGGTAGATTTAGGTGATACGAAGACTCGACCAACTCTATGAAAACATACTTATTTGAGACAAGAGACCCAAAAACTGATTGGCATCGTAGATTTTCACGTTTCGTCGTGATACAGATACCAAGATTATTATTGAGACTTGACGAATTGCTCTGTTCAAAGCGTTAAACATGGAAATCGTTGCTGTTGTTGGGTCAAAAATAAAACAATCTGAGAAAACAAGTCAAGTGAGTTGTATTTTCCTTCAAAATGTTGTTTGGTCTTGAAACGTGATCTCGTCCTCCTGAATCTCATTTCGTTCAGCTCTCATTGACATTTGGCTCTAAATTGGGTGCCGTTAACAAAAAGTGCCGAGTGACCGTTGTTTTGAGCTCAGGCCAGATTTATTTGGCTCCTCAAAAATGCCACCTGGTCTTGGAACGTGACTGCCAAAATGAACGGTCGATCGCAACGCTATCTTCCAAGACCGATCCCTATTGAAGTAAATTGATTCTTGATGATGTTCCAGGCACTTGGAAGAAGAAGTAGTTCGAACCCTGTTGCTGACATGGCTCAAAATACAACTGATTATGTAGCCTGGTCTCGCAAACTGCAGGCTAAGGAGAGACTACATTTAGACAGATTAGGTTCTGATGCGTTTAAGATCTTTCTCAAGGAGTCAGGAGAAAATACAGAGGCGATGTTAATGCTAAGTATTTTATGGTCAGTGACTGGAATGTCTGGGCATCGAACTTGCCCTTTAAAGGCTTTAATAAAGTTCTGAAGGAAAAGGACGGTTTATTGTTCAAAGCTTTGCTTGTTCCGTCTAAAAGGTATGAAAACGATTGAACCAACATCTTTGGACCAACATCTTTGCGAGGTTTGAAATGGGTTTTGTAAACGACCTCGTTAAACTTTATTGTTTCGGGGAATGAGAGAGTGAATTTATGAAACTAGTTTTTTACGTTTTTTACATTCAAAAACACTGATTTATAGTAAATGTGCAAAGAAGAGAAAAAGGTTATTTGAAGGTGAAAATCAATAATAGAACTATACACTACTTTAGATTTATGAAGTAGAAAAATCATCCATTGTTTCTATTTATGAAAATAAAAAGTTTATAAAAATGTTACTTCTTTTGAAAAATCAACAAGAACGTGGCGAAAAAAGTCATCAAAAGATTGAATATTTTGAGCCCAAAAGAAAATATCAGACCATAAAGAATAAATATCTCTCATATTTTAACTTTTCTTTGAGCCATAAAGGGTGAGCTAACTTTGACATTTGTAACACATCTCAAATTTCCGTTCAAAATATCATTGAAGGAAAGAAGTTGGATCCTTCCATTAGACAGATATTTCAATTTGCGTTATATTCAACAACGTTTTGGAGGACTTTCATAAATTTTACAATTTTCGATGGATTTTTTTTTTCAGTTTGACAGTTTCAGAATTTTTAATGTAATTGAATAGGAGCCCTTGAGCATGGATGATGTATTTTGGACAATGCCTTGCATACGGATTAGAATAGACTGCTTCGTATCCCAAAATTTCTCACTTAAAGGACTGGCCAAAAAATAAGTCGTGGAGCCTCAATTAGATTTGAAACGGTCACTGATTATGAGCACTCAAGCATCATACAGATTGGAGCTTGAGAGAAGTATCAAAGTTTGTTTTGGGTCCAAAAATATATCCCAATTATTTTCGAATAAAAAAAAAAGATGCGATTTGTCTTCTTCCATTCTGTGGCGAATGTAAATTGTAAGGTATGGATGCAGCTTGTATCGATTTCAGTACAGAGCTTTTTCGGTCCATCATTCATTACTATGAGCCATAGCCTTATTTTTCTGAGAGGTCAAATAATCGTGTCTAGACAAGAATTGCACGTGCATGGCGTATTTACTTTACATTTCGTCGACTAAACATCAACTACGATGAGCAGCGTTTCCTTCCATTGGCCACTGATTGATTAAATCGACAGGATCAAGATGAATGGTAGGCATTATGCAAACGAGGAAAAATAACTACTGCACACTCATTCTGAACTAGGCAACACGATGAGAAGGAAAAGGAATGTTCTGTCAACAAAGGATATTGAATTACGCGTACCTAGATTTCAAGACTTCAGAAAATGGACGTTCTCGCTCAAGTTTGCTCGTCATGATGACAACGAACTTAAGCGACGAGAAGCACTAAACCTTCAAACTTTTTGAACGTGAGCCGCTCTTCCATCTAAGAAATTACTCCTTATTTCTTTCTCTTGGTTCGCCACATTCCAGGATATTCCCAAGTACACGCTCTCGAGGTATGAAACCATCACGTTGCCCATCAAAGCCAAATTCGAGTCCATCCACATCGATCCCAAATTGGCAGCCTCACTTCGTCCCGTCGAGATTCGACCTGGTTTGGCATTAGCCACCATCACTGGAAACCTCATCGCCAAAAATAACAAGTATGATTTTCACACCTCCAAAAGTTTCTAAAGTCAGCATTAGGAGGAGCTAGGTTATCAAAAATCCGCTTGATTTGGCAATTCCTTGGGGATGAATTTAACTCAAAATATCCGATTACTTGAGCCAACTAAAATATTTTCGTAACTTGCAAAAGCACCCAGAAAGGGTGGACTCGACAAACCCAAAAGAACGGGACAATGAAGAATAAGTAGTTGTAGTTACGGTGTGTTAATACGAAATTGTGGCTTTTTAAAGGTGAGTGTTGGATCTATATGAGGAGTACACAGCAGTTTGAACGACAATAGACACAGACACACTTGCTCACCACATTTTGCGAAAAAAACCCTCAAAAACTGCATCGATATTCATCTTGTTCACTCGACGAAAATCTTGCTTTTTCAAGGTCTTAATGTTCAATATTTTGTTTCAAGCTGCACCTTACTTACTTCTTACATATCCTCTTAGTGTAAGCCAAGTCATTCATTCCTTCATTCATTTTTGTCAGAACAAACGGATGTGTAACAACTTTAGTAATGGATAGGGTTTTTGACAGGGTAATTTGCACTGAGTTCCACAGTGGCGATGTTCAGCCAGACTCGGCTAACGATTTGTCGGTCAATTTTCAGGCCCCAGCTGACCTTCGGTTTATTGATCACTTTTTCCCAAACAATTTCCAAGAAGCACGGAAATCATGGAGTGGGAGGCTAGCAATGAGAATTATGATTTCCGGCAGAAACGAACCATTTGTGTTCTTCTCCAAATGAGACCAGGCTAGCATTGAGAAGAACAGGTATTACAAATTTCAGCCCAATCAAATGCCGGAGTGAAAAATTGTGCCTTCTCAAACTTATGTACCGAAGAGAGCATAGAAAGAATAAACTCGCCCTTTTGTGGTAAAACGATTAACACAAAAGGGCTAGTTCATTCATTCTCGGTAGGATTTGCACTGAATTTTGAGTGAGCATAACTTTTGTCTCCGAAGTTCATTTAGCTAAAAATTGAAATACGTATTTTTGTCAGCATATGCAAGGTCTCATTTGCAGAAGAACGTAATTGAATTGTTCTTACTGGAAATCATCATTCTCATTGCTAGCCTCCCACTCTATGATTCCAGTGCTTCTTGGAAGTTCTGTGATCGCAATATTCCAAAACAACCACAGCAACCTTGCACAAACGGTAGTACAGTCCACTGAAAAGACTGTATTTGTTTGTTTGGACACAATGCGCTATGGAAAAATCAAGCTTTCTCATCCAACCTTTGCTATTCGACAGTTGAAACTTGTCCAACAAAATCTTCTGTATACCCACCCCGTGGTAATTTGCATTTTCAGCACTTCCATTGCAGGGTCATCCGTATTAATTGTCCCATGCCAAATAAAAACTAACTCGAAACGCAATTACAACATACAAATGTTGCAGAAATATATGTTAAAGGAAACATCTTTAGGTATACTTGAAGCAAGTCTTGGTGAAAGTGATTGACTTTTTTAGAAACTATGATTTTGTATTCAGTAATGGCTCTCCCACTCATATTACTCACGCTCTTTTCTGAAAAATCGACTTGCTTTGCCCGAACATTACAAATGAGTGCATTGCTCAGATGTTGAAAACAAAAGATAGACAAGCACCTCTACTTTTCCTGTTAATTTTACAAAAAAGTCGCTCTGACATTTTGTTTTGCCACAAATTACTGTTAAAATCTAGGGGTGTTTATTATGGACTACCCTGTAACATACGCGTAACAATGTTGACGAAGACAAGGCCACCAATATTTGGCATCCCTCCATCCATTGGATCATAGGTGGTCATATTGAACGGTTCTCAACCTTCTAACATACTAAAAACTCACAGTCTTGGGTCCCATTGTGAGTGTTCCAATTCGTTGTTTTCCACTTGGGGGGGCAACTCCCACTCTTCAAAAGAAATCCAGTTCCCTTATGCTCTTTTTTGTTGGATCACTTCCACCATGTTCCTTTGACGTGCCAAATTTGGTCTTCTTTTCTCCTTGATTTACTTGATTAGGGGTTTTTACATCTGAATTCTGTACACATCCAACTAGTTTGCTAGTCTTTTTTGACCAACCTTTCCAAGAAAAGGCTGCTTAATGGCTCAAAGAACATGCATAGGAACGCCCACATCTCTTAGATCATGTTTACTCAATGTCCAAATGGAAACTTAAAAATAGTTTGGGCACAATCGGTCAATTAGATATTGATACCTGGCCTTGCATTCAAACTAAATGTATTGGAACCCCATCTATCCCAGCGTTGAACTAAAATGGAATATCCTCTTTTCCTGATGAGACTTTTCAATCACCTCTTTGCTTACATCGTTCTTTTCTGAAGGGTTATACAAGTTGAAATATTGGTGTAAATTCAACTAGATGGTTTTTTGCTCCTTCAATTGTCCAACCAAATATCAAGCTTATTTGCATGCGTTAATACAACTTGCTCCAAAATGATAGGTATTAATTAATCCCTTATCATCATTAATCAGTATCACGAATACGATAATGCGGAAAAAGAAAAAAAATGCGACCGATATCTCCACTGTTTTATGTAACACTAGGTGTTGGAGTAGACGAAAATATGCCATAGCACATTTCACAGAGTGTTCCCTTCATTCAGTGAGTACTTGAAGGTAACGTGATGTAAAGCAAAATCTAGACCAAACATTGCCATGCTGTCATTAAAAATATCGCAATCAAGATTATATATTTTTCAAATTAATTGATATACGTTTGTGCTTTGTATCGGTTTGTCCTTTTTCTTCTCCATGTGGAAACACTTGGTCCCAAGAAAGAACCCTAGATATTCAGGGTCTCTAGTCCAAAGTGAGTCCAATCAATCTCGTGTACGTGCTCTTCCAACGAAAGTTAGAAAGGCTCTGGTCTCTACAATGTGCGAACTTAAAATCTGAACAAAGTGGATCTAAAATAACTTTATCAAGTACGATCAGGAGAAAGCTATTTATGGTGATGATGCCGCCTTCCCGTCTCTTCTTGGCTGCATACACACTTACACAGACCCCAACACTGTTGGCGATGTCTTCAACGAGGTGGGCACGAAGTAAATCAATGAACTCTTCCATGGAAACAAACCAATTGACAACACTTTCTTGTATCAAAACTAAAATATATAACAACCAACCTCTCTTTTACTATGAGACAACTGCCTTCTCCTGGTTGATCTTGATGCGATTAGACCCATTACAAATTTGTTCAGATTTTCAGTCCGCACCCTGTACAATATTTCCAAGTGCCTTGTACAGCCCACTCATATTGTATTCGTTGGACTACGTCATTCATTGTGTTGAAGCATCCCACTAACTCTTTTTCTTTTCCTTTCACCTCTTAGATTTGAGTTGCTCGCAATTGAAGAGAAACCCATCGAAATCCCACAGAAAAGGAAACGCGATTCTCGCGGTTTGATGGCCTCCTCGTTGTCCAGTTCATCCACGCCACTGATTCCAATCAAGTCCCGGAAACCGGCCGAATACCTCTATGGCAAATTGAATGTCAAGGAATTCGTACAAAAATTATCGGCCATTGGGATCCAAGATGCTCGCGTCGAAGAGCTCTCTAAGGGATGCTCCATTATTAATCTGGTAAGTGAAGTGGCCCTCTTCCAATCCTTTTCCGGAATGCATCCGCACTCCATAAAATGTACTTTTAAAAGGCCACTAAGTTTGGGGGGGGCCTTTAAAAACATTAGTAGTAATGATAAATACTGTCAATTTTGGTTTGAAAGAAGCCATTGATTGAATGATAGGAGGCAAATACAGGTATTAAGTGGTCTGTTTTAATGCACACTGAGGTTTGTTTGTCTGGCAAGAAATGGGCAGTTAAAGTGGAACGATGCTCTGAATCAATATCGATCGAATGAACGTGATTGCAAGGACCTTGAAACACATCAGAGAAGCTAAATCTGATGAAAGCTTTGATGGAACAATTCGTTTGTTCACCATTCACTGATTCTTTAAAGCGCTTTTTGGTGCAGTTTACCGGGTTGCCAATTCCAAACTCAGAATTCTTCAACTTACGAGTTGGTACATATAAGCTTAAAGTGGCTATTTTAGACTCTGTTGTTGACGACTAAGCAAAATTTTGAGCCATTACTTGTACATTTTCATGTTACTTTAAAATGTTTAATATAGTTTTAAGACTACATTCATTTCTGTTTTCTCAATATTTGCCGCTAAAGCTTAGAAAACGCTCATAAACTAAAGAGCACTTCATTGAAGTAGATGGGTACGTTGGCTCTTGGTATTTGGGATGGTCAAAGCAAGGTTATTGCCTTCAATTGGGATGTACTTCATTAAAAAGAGACATGTCATGACGTTTCAACATATCCTCCGTATACACAGATATTGACATATACGACATGCTGGGCCAGTCCCTTTATCGTTTGGTGTGCCACTTTCGAACTTGAATCAATCTGTCGCAATCTGTTCTCCTAAGCAAGTTTTTTTTTCCATTGTACACAGTGTACAATACACATAAATCTTTGCCTCCTCAGAAACAGGACAAAATCTTATGTTTCTTCGCTTTTTTTAAATAAAAAAAACAAGGCCTAAAAATAACTTTTGCTGAATATCTTTCAATCAGCTACTTTTAGCTTTTACACTTTTCCATACGAGTGATCAATAGTGCCAAAGGAACTTGATCCCACAGCTAGATTCTGGCAATATTTCGAATGTCCATGATTCCAGATTGTTTTCGAAAAATGTATGGTGCAAGAGCTGTCTTGATCTCTTATTTCAAAATGACACCCAAATCAGTTGCTTTAGATGTAGGGGGTGTCTGTGAGCATTATTAAAGATGAATTAATTGAATACAATATAAACTAGAGTCACATTGACTAGCCTTGAAATGGAAGATGTTTCGTTTTGGCGAGGAGAAGAAAGGTAACGGTTCCAGAACAGATTGAATAGCTTCGTAAGCTACCAAGAAAAATGTCTAAAATTTTAACAGGACCAAATTGACCTGGACCCTGATGATAACATAGTTTAGCAAAATTAGTTGGCTGAGAGCGTTTCAAAATTTGTAATAATTGCAGTACATACACTCTGATACAAGAGAAAAAATGACCATACAAACACCTATATTTTTATTTTTATACAACCTGACATGACGTTTGGTCGCAATAAACGGATTATAAAGACAATCGTCCTTTTGGCCGATTGTAGTTGCAAATGTTTGGTCAGAAAAGTGAGACTTGCTCTATGCTTCAAATTGCTGTAACTGACACAAAGTTCAGTCGATCAAGTTGAAATTAAGCATGTGAGCTTTCAATTAGCAGCTGGTTTAGTGAAAATTTTCACTGTCTGGCACAGAATTCGAAAAACGGCTTTTGCCAGTAGCCGAGACATCTCTTTAGTGATCCTAGACTATGTCCACATAAAAGAAGTTGAAATACATGACGATATGAATAATGACATATACAGGGTCGGCGACCCAAGTGTAGACCCCTTAGGACCATCATAAGCTTTGTAGTTTGTGATAGATGTTTTCAAATTTTCAGTCAAAGAATTCCAATATATTAAGGAACAGAAGTTGTGTTTTACATATTCCTGTTGAAGTCCTTGGGCATGGATGAGATCATGACATCGATGAAGTAATTGGGACAGTTGGCACAGTGCCTTGCATATGTCCCTCAAGGAGAGAAAGGCATAATTTTGGGTTGGAATGGACTCTTTGGTATCCCAGCATGTCTCACTTTTGAGGATTTACCTAGCAAACAAATCTATGAGCCTCAATTAGATCTGAAACAGGCGCTGGTTATGTACTAAAAATGCTAAAATCTACACTGGGACCGCCGACCCTGTATATCGAGCTCATTAACTTGCTAACTTACTCAATTTTTCAGTCTAAAATGGTGTGTCTGTCTAAATTTGGCCATTTTTGCGAATCGTGAACAAGCTACAAGCTACAACCTTTAGTCAGCTATCTGAGAAAATTGTCCTCCAAAATAGGCAAATATCTCGCATCTGGTGATATCTGTGTCTATATATACTATACAGTTCCGGTGATCTTTTTGAAATTCACGAACCCAGAGAGAGAAAGGTTGGAATCCAGTTCTGTGGAATACGGGTTTTTTAATCTCAAATGAAGCGGTCTTAAATGCTCCATTCAAATATGCGAGTCCCTTTAATGTAAACGGACTCCCGCGGAAAGAAGCTTTGGAAATCGATGTGTTCCATGCACAGATCCGTATCGCTTCTCTTTGTAAAAGTGCCGAATTATATTTGAGTTGAAATGAACCCGTTTTCGAATGACGTCATGTCTTGGAGAAGACGACACTGAGACGCATTTTGGGAAACATTATTGAAAAGACAATTTTCCCCTTGATGAATATGTAATTCTTGATATCTCGCCCTGTTGTTGAGTTCTCGAACTTTCATTCATTCTCGATTTTTTGAGACCCATTCTTCTCCAAAGGAACCTTAGTTCATACAGTTAGAACTGAGTCTGCATTCTTATTGTAGATTAGTGGGTTACTTATTCAAATCAAATTTTGTTTCTTTAAAAAAGTGTTTGGTGTGAGAAACACTGACCGTCTGTGAGGTCTTCCCCAAAAAATGCTTTCATGTTAATTCCTAAACGTTTCCTAAAGCACTGACGATTATATAAACGCATATAACTTTCAATGGACCTCTATTAATATTTTGAATCCATAACTTTGATTTTCGGCCATTGTGAAAATAACAGCACAGTAGATTAGAGTTTTGAATTTTATTTTTCATACTTATGCGTCTGGGGTACACACAAACCAATTTCAAAGTAAATTTACTTCTTATGGCGCAAATAACACTCGACAAGTGTCCCATAACACTAAGATTTCTTTGTAAGCATGTGTGAAATTATTTAAGTGAAACAACTGAAATTTAGGACCATATTTAAATGAGTTTATGGTCAGTTTTTTTTACTTCTAATCCTACCTTAAATATTGTGTAAGAATCAGATTTTGCAGTCCTAGGACGTAGAAATTTAAACGAGGTTCCCTGAAGAAGAAAAATATCCCATCGTGCAAGAAGGCCTTGATTCCTTAAATTTCGAAGTTTTTACCGGTCACTCGAAATAACCTTGGAGACTCTTCAAATAAATACCTTCCATTCTTTGTCTGAGTTCCGTACAATCCCAACTTCTGGAATCTCTTTTTCCTATGTTGTTCGTGGTGAAACACAATTGGACCTGCTTGACCTTTTTGTAAATCTGTAGATATCACTGGAACCCAAATGAGATGAGACTTGTACTCACTTGACTTTTGCCCTGATTCAAGAGAAAACCGTGGTGTTATTTTCCCCCAGTATAAAGCTATTTGAATAAACTCCGTCTAGTACAATAGTGAAGAACAATGCGCTGTAAACACGTAAGCTCCTTCAAGCACTCCAATATGGATGCAAGTTGTATTTAATGGACTGTGATCGTAACGCGATTATGAAAGAAGTATATGGATGGGCGATTCCCTTCATTCGACTGCTAGACTTGCTTTAGAACCAGACTAAAGGATGTTGACGTAATTCAAGAGAAAGAGAGACTTTTACCTTTTGTTGATGTAATGGCAGGAAACACCACAGTGCCAAGAAAATGAAGCATTTCTCCGTTTTGATCTGAATGCATTTTATTTGTATGTTTCATTGCTCAACGTTTGGATGAAAAGTTTCCAAGAATCCAACTGTGCTTCTTTGACAATTGAAACTTATAACTTGAGGATGGATATAGTTCTTCTATAGTTCAACGAAAATTCTTTAGGGTTTGAAGTTCGTATTATTTATTTGAAGTGATATAATTTGGAAATATTGAACAACTGAAATTAACAAAGAATCAAGCGAGGGTTATCAACGTATCATTATTGTTTTAGACATTGAATATTGACGAGCAGGAACAAAGGTAAATTGTCTGAAATCTATGAAAGAACAATATTTTCCCAAACTTGGCCAAATCGTTAAGGTTAAGGAAAAGTGACCACTTCGGAATTCAATAGTGTTTGCTGATGCTGAGAAAGGATGTCAAGCTCACTTGATGTTAAAAAATGTGAACGGAAGGACGGGAATTCACGGAGGGACCCGATCTGCCAATTTTTGTGACCACATCATTTTTCAATCGAAAACGTTTTGCGGAAAATTGGTCCCGATTTGCTTTCTTTTGCTGAAAAGTCTATATTCAACGTTCTCTCTTGCTAAGTACATTTGTAGGAAATTGATAGAAGAGCAACTATAAACGTACGGTAATCTAGCCCTTCCATTAAGACCACAAGCGGGAAACATGAGGGCAAAATTTCTTTGAGCAAAAACTACACATTTTGAACGGATTTTTCGTGGTAATGCATTCTATTTGGTCGTTGAATTCAGCGTTCCCAGGTAGTTTCAAGGCGACGCTGCCAAAAGTTGCTTAAAATACTGCCAATTACGGGTGCCCACTGCCTTTTCAGAAGTCCCATACTGCTATATTCTGCACCCTTTAGTGATTTTTTTTTAGTTTTTGATCATTTCATCCCTTTATTAGGTCAAAAAATGTATATCTCGTTTTTTAGGACAAAAAATGTATATCTCGTTTTTTAGGTCTAAAAATTTATATCTCGTTTTTTAGGTCAAAAAATTTATATCTCGTTTTTTAGGTCAAAAAATTTATATCTCATTTTTAAGGTCAAAAAATTTATATCTCGTTTTTTAGGTCAAAAAAATTATATCTCGTTTTTAGGTCAAAAAAATTATTTCTCGTTTTTAAGGTCAAAAAATTTAATAAAAACTTGACACTATGATGAAGCTAAAGTGTGTAAAGAACTTTACGGTCTCAATAGATTCGTTTTTCATTAAGAGTAGGTTCTGATTTAAATGACTGCCTTTTTTTACAGAAGCTAATGTGAAATAAGCGTCGTCAGAGCACTAGCGACGGTGGCTTTATTATGAAGCTTTAAATTATTCAAACGTACCAGGAAGTGCAGGAGAAAAAAAATACAGCAAATAGAAGACTTTGATTAAAAAATATCCATGCAAGGAATCCATTCTTTTCTTGAATCCATTTTATTTTATTATCCAATAACAGGATCAATCTAGTTATAAATTCATAACTAGACCGTTTATATAGTCAATATAGTTGTCATGATCTAGGTAAACTGATTGTGAAATCGACTTTTGTTATAACTTGAACTTCCTGATTGATGATGGCGACAACAACGGCAAACATTTGAAGCTTCGAAAAAGCCAAACAATGTGACTGTGTCGACGCTTCTTTCCCATGAGCTTCTTTACCTTTTATAACTCTCTTCGTATTGTTTCGCAAACGTGACGAGAATTACGAATATCCTCACCAAATTTCTCGTTTATAATTATGATCAGAACGTCTAGAACCTACCTTCCAAGACATTGGAAGTGCACGAACGATAAAGTTTTTGAAACAAAACGTCCGGATGAAGTCGAGGAAGTGAGAGCCATATGGGAACAAATTGTCTGAGAACTCGAGAAAACTTTCGCTCTGACGTAAAGTACTTGCTTTTTTTTTAAATGGGGCCGATTTAAGATCGACATCAGTGATCAGCAGGGATTTCATTTTGTTAAGGGATTTCCTAGCTTATCAAATTCGCTTGGTTATGAAAAAAGGTACTGTGTGTGTGAGCATGAAGATAAAGCTTTCTAAATTGGAAAACACCAAGATGTTGAAACCATTTGTTCGACATGTCACGGCTGTTGTAGTTTTTACAACAAAGTTTCATCCAAAACCACCTCAAAGAGCATAGGCGATTGATTAAGGCCTACGAGAGATGAGACCTTTTGAGAAGTGCCCCCTGCTTCAGTCTGAATAGGAATACCTGATGGGAATTCTATTTTTACTGGAACCCCTTCGTTAGGTGAATTGTTCAGGAATTGAAGAATTTGAAGTATTTTGGAGTCCTCTATATCCAGCTACCGGTATGGTTCAAAATGGAAACATCAATTACTATTTTAAGCATAGCTGAAAGTGTCATGCATGAACTTTAGGTCAGTTCTTGAGGGAACGCTGAAGTACGGAGCGAGCAAAACATTGTTAAAAAACTCAATAATCATGTTTAATTAAGCATTAAACCTTTTTTATTCTCACTAAACGACTTTGTGCCTCGCACAATTCCTCGAAAGTCAATCATAATACCTTATCAAAATTAAGACCATAAAGAAGCTTAATTTTTTGTCAAGGTTTGTCCGTTTTATATTTCGGTATAGTAGCACTTTTGTGAGAACTGTTTTTATGAAACTTTCTTTTCGGTTTCAAATCTATTTAATACTTTGTTGAAACTCAACTAAGGGTGTGTTGTCACGTCCAGTTTGATAGCAAAATACTTGTCATTGTGCAAAAGAGATACGATTCCATTGCTCGAAAATCCTCCGAAATGTCTTGAACAATTTACCTTTGGTCAGCGTTTTTTTCTTCAGAATTCTTGATTCGCTACCATTGCCCATAGCAATCAACCTTTTGTTTCTAGACAAGGGACATTCATTCATCTTATTTGAGTCTTTTCCTGGTTCTTGTTGGATGAAGAAAAAGAAGGTTAGCAAAAATTGTACCATACAAAGACAAAAGCAACCGTGCCGAGAATCAGTCACCTTTGTCGAAGTTCCAGGCCTTTGTTCCAATTGAAATGAGGTTGAACTTGGTCCACTGACTCATAAGGACCGATTTTACCATTGTCCTGGCATCTTGATCTCTTGCCTTTTGACCTTTCGCAATGTCGAAGCAGTGCATCCCCGAGATTTGAAGTGATGGTTTGGAACAAAAGACCTTGGTTGCCAAGCTCTTAGGAAATGCGAGGGGTATGCTAAAGGAATAATCGAAAACGAAAGCGAAAGAGAAAAAGAGTCATGGTTCAATTTCTTAAAATGCGAGACTGGATCCTACAAATTAAGGTATAATTGAAAAGGGAAACACTGGAGATTCAGATCATGTGAACAATTCCAAATTTAGTGGAATCTAGCCCTTTAAGCCTCTTATCTATGCGAGTCAGCTAGGCCAAAGTGCAGAGGAATAGGAGGGTAGCCAAAATGAGAAGATAACCAAGTGTTCAGTGAAGTGGTTTGTTGAACCTCATCAAGAAATAAAGGCGTAAAATATCTAATGACAGTTACAATAAATTAATTTACTAGAAGCTAATGCGTTGGTTGAAATAATATACGCGTACTTTTGCAAACTAATCCGACTGAATTCAGTCCTTACCACCCTTTTGTTTTGTCTATATTTGTGGGTGAAATTGCTCCACCGATATATTTAGTTCACATTGTCGAAGAGGTAAAAACCGTAAAAACCCAGAGGCTAGTTTTTTAAGCACAGAGATCGAACTCAAGATCGAACTTCCAGTACTAAAGTACGATCTTAAGATCGATCTTTGCGTCTTAAAAAACTAGCCTCTGAAGTGTACCTGAAAGAAAGTGGTTCTTGGTGGTATTGCTCTCGTAGTTGAGGAAATGGACAGAGGCGTTGAACCAATGTCCTTGGATCGATGCATAACCAACAGAGCCAAGTGTATCTCGTTTCCATTTATGGCCAGATGATGGTTTGAGGAAAATGATTGATATTCTGTCAATTTCTCAATCATGTATACGGTATGTAGCCTTACACTGATTGCTAGAAAGTTAGGAAGAAGGTTGATGGATCACCGGCTTTGATTTTCCTGGAGGTTCTGGATATCTTACCCTTTAAATTTTGAGCACTTCTTATTCACTCTATCATTTTCAAAGATGACAAATCGCTTCTTTTGGTATTGAATCTAATTGAATCCTTTCAGTGACTCGTTATTGGCTCTGGTATTAATGTCCACCTACCCTTTGATTTGTTTCAGGAGAGTGAGGATACACTCATTCAAGTGGAGGAATCGCAGACCCACATTTTGAGCCACGACGAAACTGCCAAGGACAAGGACTTGAACCGCCAAAGGATAAGAGATCTACTACTCGGATGTTTAAACAAATTTTAAGCAATCAATCAAATAAACAGTGGCTTAAAAATCAATAGAGCTCACCTGAGTTACTTAAATCTATGCATTTTTGAAAGAACGTATTCAAGGGTCATTTTGTGTTCCTTAATAATAAGCAAATGCAGTTGGGTCATCCCAAAAATACCCATGCATTCATTCTTTCATCTGTTTATTGAATGAATTGTGTGTTATCTTGTGCATTATTCTAGTACTGAATCTTCGCGCTCATCACAGCTAACGGGAGAGATCATAAAATCAGGAATTGTAGTGCGTAGAATTATCAATAAAAATGTTTGAATCATAATAGTCATGTCTTAGTGATATGATCAATATGTTCACGTGCCCAAATACGTTTAATTTGGCCAACACTTATAGGAGGCTGTGTTAAGAACGTTGTTTTGTCGCCAGGGTTAGTCCATTGGAGAAAAACCAGACGTGGACAGAATAATGGATAAATGGACTTTCTAAAATCAAAGATTTGACCATGTTTCTTGAGGCCTCTTGGTATTTTTAGTTTATCAAATACTGACAACATTATATCAAGCCTGAATAAGTCCTAGCAAAGGCCAACAAGAAGTTTTAAATAAAACTTGACAGATAAGTGTGGCAAGACATTCAGAAAAACACAGATACAGTATACTAAGAAACTGAAATTTACGGGAGTGAGCTAAAAGAATTGGAAAAAGGCTTTGAAATTCAGTAAATCAATTATCCATGACAAATAAGCCATTATGTCTATTTATGGATTTTAGGGGTGTCATATGCTGGATATGGATCATGATGAAACAACCACGTTCTTACCATGGGTTTCAGGGGCGCAATTTTCTGTCGTGGGACGACATTGAACCATCTTTGGATTTGGACATTTTAGGTCAAAGAATATGCTAGAAATCCCAAACTTTCAAGAACTTTCTTCTGTAGGTTTAATTGCGGTGTTTTGATCTGCCTTTGTTTGAGGACACAAATGAGCCAACACTCATTATCCTGTCATAAGTGAATCACTCATGACTCAAACATTTCCAATTATTTGTAGGTTCTTCAATTAGGTTTGAAACTTAAACATTTCCAATCAAACCATTTTTGAGATAGTAATCAAAATCTAGCAAATGCCAATTGATCTCTTGTTTTTGGCTTCACATTAAATTATGCGTGTGTTAACAAGAGTCACAAGGGATTTTCTCGCGATGGCAGCCTCCAGTTATGGTTGGATCAGTTCAAAGAATTAAGAGCCCTGAATGCGTCATCAGATTCAAGGCAAGGGACAATTCTTTTTGTTAATGTGTCCACTTAAGAGTGGACTGATTGGGAATAAACAGTTTTGGGTCCAAGGGAGATTTTCTACACACATTCATTAGCTTCAATTGATTTGCGTTGGTGTCGCACATTCGTCAGCAAATCGTCCATTGTAATTGAATCATTCACAAGTAGTCAATTGTCTGACGTCCCGCGGTGCTTTTTTGAGCCAGGGAAGTCAATTTAAGGTTGCAAAGCTTTGAGGTGGAAAGATGTTATTGACTTCTCTTTTTTTACGGGCCGAAAACTTATTAAATGTCACTTAAAACATTTTTAAAAACAAATTTCTTTTTACTTATTCGTCTTATAGTTGATCGAAAAGGGCCATGGAAAATTGATCGGAAAAAATATTAAGCCATCAACGATCTTAATATGCCTAACAATCATAAGCAAGAGATTGTGAATAAAAGTGGTCAAATTAATTGCTTTTTAAATGACATTACATTAATTTTTGCCGCGTGGCCTGATATACAGCAAGTCAACTACAAATGTGACAATGTCTGTCTCGTCACTTAAAAACAGATCTCAAATGTCTTCCACTTCTCCAGCTCCATTAAGCACCGTGGTTCCTTTCTTTGCTTCCTTCCATTAAATCCTGTTTGGTCTTTCCGTATATACAAAGCAACCAATGGCCTTGCCAATGTTGGGATAAAAGAGCTTCATTTTCCTTATTCAACAAGTTGATGTACTAGTACCATGTACAAAGATAAGGGAATGTCTAGTTTTCCATAGTTACTTATGTCCTCAATCGATTCGATTTTGTTCCGAATGTCCAGTAAATTCTAGAAATCATCGAACTGAAGGAACAAGGAGAAAAGCCGCAAAATAACTATTCCGTAGCGTACCAAGTTTTTTCAAAGGCTTCCAAAAGAATGAAAGTGTCGGAAGTTATTACTATTTGTTCAGATGTGTTCAACTTTTGATGACTGGAACATACCATTCGATTTGACTGGAGCAATACACTTTCTCCGTAAAGTTTTTTCTCCATTTGAAATATTGGAACATTCTCCGTTTTAGATGTTTGAATTCTTTTTAATCGATTAAAGAAACGTTCTTATCAATGAGCACTAGCTCCAAGATTTGCAAAAGACTAGTTTCATAAGTTTTGAACCAAGCAATCTTCGATTTTGTTGTCAAACTTCATTCTTCATTAAGCATATCTGCTTCGGTTTCAGTAGGCATAACCGAAACCGAAATTTTAACAGGAAGCGTTTTCGGTCCATCACCAATAACTTTAGCCATGATCAAAGTGAAGGGGGTTTGAGCAAATGTTAAGTTCAAAAACATACATCTGCACACTTTTGTCAAGTTATATAGAGCTGTAAACATGGTTTGTTATCCCTTTCTTAAATGAATCGACCTTGGCAATTGAAAAGACCAATTTTGGATTGATGTAACGTGACAAATGAATGGATTGCAAGCGTGGAAGAGAAACTTCTTGAAATAATTAAAAATTGTATAAGTCAAAGAAATGACATCCTGAGTGTCCTTGGAACTACTTAGGATCCAAGAACAAGTATCCAAAACCTAGATTCTCAATGTCCATGCCTTCTATGCGTTGCCAAGAAGGAAAGGGAATTAAAGGTTATGTCATTGGCTCTTAGTGATGTCTTACTACATTCTCCTTTGACCTCTTCACCTTTTCCTTGTAACTAAAGCTTCCTTACTTGTAACCACCCTTGGATACTTTGAAGACCTTTGATATGCTAAAGGTGAGTTCTCCAAAGGCCTGAGATAAAAATATGAAACCCGCAACAATTTCCTGCTTGGAATATGCAAATTTCTTGATTATGCGAGGTTCACCAGACACGTCTTTTGGCTTTGAAAAAGCGGGGTAAAGGAAAAGCCAAATTTGAACCAACAGCCATATAATTTAATGAGGTATAGCATGAAGCTTTTGAGGACAAACATTTCTTTTTTCACTACTAATTCTGTTGCGTTCTCGTTCCCAAAAATTAGACTCAATCCTCTTTTTGCTATTCAAACTTCTGTACCTGTAAATCCTTGACAAATCAAGTCATTTGGGTTGGAAAAATTGAGTGTAGTGTGTCCCATTTTAGCCCTGATTTCGGCCTATTTATTGCTTGACAAATGAAACAGAAGCGAGATGTTCTCTTTCAATGAAGCGGATACATCTGGTCCAAATGAGTCAAAGAATGCGAGTGGAACAAAAAAGGAGACCCAATTCAATAAGAAAGCTTCCTTGACCAATTTTTTTAGGGGTGGAAAGCTCGTAGATAGAGCTTGGAAGTTCCTAAATTACAAGAATGCTCGGAGACGAACATCTGAACTAATTTACTTTTTCTGTATCCAATAACTTTCTTTTACAAGAAAAGTTTTTATTTTATTTTATATTTTACGTGTTTCAAGAGAAACGGCACAGGGAATTATATCTTCCATAACTCGTGATCAAAACCAAGTTTTAACCTCATTTTCATTGCATATGTTTTGTCAAAAACTTCGCTTGAAGACTCAGAAAAAGCAATTCACCATTCGTTCAAAATAGTGACTACGGTTGTTCCCTTAAAGGGGGATTTTTGAAAAAGAGCGTCCGTGACTCAGATGTTTTTCTATTATTTTATTTTCTTCAGCCTTTGTGATTTAAAACAAGGCGACCTGGCAAAAAAAGTTTTTGTAGTTGTGTTCATACATGAGCCTCTTGGGAGTACTCAAAGTAAGAGTGAAAGACAAAATCAGGGATGCCACGAGCATCAAGGACACTTAATGAGCCATTCGTGTCTTGGGAAAGGATTTCAAGGGCAACACTTTCCGGCATCAGTTGACAAAATCATTGTTTGCAATTAGTTAAGTGGTTCACAAATGCCATCAAACAAACGGAATCTTCAGTGAAGGAGCTCAACTGTTTTTTAAATGAAAATGACTTGAACGTGACTGAATGAAGGAAGGAAACTCTTAGTATGTTTTGTGAGGAAAAACCTCGTTAAAAGACAGAACTATAAGTTCTTTTGACGTTCCCTTGAAAGCAAAAAAAATGTCAGGGGTCAAACTATAAGTTCGGATGTGTCCAGATAAAACAAAAAATAGAGTTTTCAATGATTGCTAATAAAGAGAAGGTGGAAGAGGAAATCATGAATGTCATTTAAAAAAGTGAAAGAGTTACCTCTCTATTCAGAAAGACGAACTAGGATTCAATGAGTTTTGTTTTCTTCTGGAGGGATAAGGAAAAAAGCCCAATTCTTTCGTTTGGATCATCCCAAACTTGAACACATTCTTTTTCATGGCATTTCAAGAGTGACATTTCATGATGGATTGTGCAAGACAACTATTCTTAGTTTAAGTTGGTTTACCAAGTTTTGAAATGTGGTTGTTGACAACTTTCTTAAAGTAGAGAGTGTCGCTCTCCTAAAAGCAATAGAGTTGCAATGTCGCGAAAATTTCTTTACATTTGCAGTAGGGTCTACAATTTCAAGGAGCTTAATTGTAAGGAGGTGTCTTAGAAACTGCGATGGCGGCAATTTTGCATCAGGTGCAAACTGGGGAACAAATGGATTAAGCCTTCTCAAATGGCTTGGAATATCCAAGCTCACAGCGCAAGACAATCAAGAGAATGCAAACTGTTTCAGATTTTCTCCAGAGATAGTTATTTAACTACGGTGTTTCTGAATTTGAAAATTGAGACGGCTTCCATACATTTCCCAACGATCGTAATCAAAGTTCCAGAGGGATTCAAAACTTTGTACTCCAACCCTAAATCTAAAGATTTCTTTTCCATGTTCTCTCGGGATTGGGAATCATTCCAATGAAAATGGTCCAAAGTTTTCATGCCCAGATTCATACTGGAAATCACTTGGTGCAACTGCCCTCGTTGAAAGGGAAAAAGTTAAGGCTTCAGACTCGATGGAGTATGAAAAATACTTACACTCATGTACACTTTCAGCTTGCATTTCTTAGCTAACATCTATCTTGCATCTCGTACGAAGTCAAGAACTTTCCACGTACTACATAGAGACTGATGGTTCCATTGAAATGTCTCGCCCAATTTATGTCGTCCTTGAGTTTGCTATTCTCTTGACAGTTTGCCAACAACCTGATTGATTGTACGTAGACTGAAACCCTCTTCAAGTGAAAAGATTCTAAATCTGATTCCTTTAGTCAAATTTCCTTTATTGCATTCCTCGTTGCTCTATTCATAGAGGATGTTCCCAAACGCATGAAACGGAACCGAGAGGCCTAAAAATAGGCATCACTACCCAAAAAAGCGAAAACGAGCTTTTTTGGGACGTCCAATTTCATCGACTTCCGATGCTTTTACCTCCAAAGTTGGCCAATTTTTAATTCGCCTTTCTTTATTGGGAGTGCTGTACAAGCTATTTTAAAGTCTAAATTAGGTAATGTTTCCTTAACACATGTCCATGAAAAATCACTCGAACACTTTCTGTTAGAAAATTATCTCAAATTAAAGTTCTGTAAGTTCCTTTTGCAAGAGCCTTCTTAGTACCAGGAAGAGCGATAATATTAGATATTTTGGCAAAAGTTGAAAAAGCCAAGTGCATGATGCTCTTTCTTTTGAGGAAAAATCTTGGAATCAAATCTTTTCTTTGGTTGTGTTTTGGATAAAAGATAATTTCTCACCTGTTTTCAGTCAAACTCAAAACGTTCATTCAACTCTCACAATTTTGGGATCTTATCTTCTGATGAAGATTCCATTGAGGATACAAAAATTAAAATAGTAATTATCACAAGAAGAATGTCTTTTTTTTTATATCACTCACGATACTGCCTAGAGTTCAATCAGGAAATTGCATGCATTCAACTCCAAGAAAATTTCTAAAATCTCTAAATGACTTTATAAGCAAGTCGTGACGATTTAGAGCTAAGAGAAAATAGTTTGTTTTGCCGTTGAGCAGAAAATCTAGAGGTTTGAAAACAGCTTGCTCTCTCTCTCTTTGCTTGCGTCAGCTGATCGTAAACCTCGAAACGTCTGGAAACTTTGCTCGACTCCCAAAAATCCTTTTATCATGGCCCTAGAAATACACTATCAAATACGAAAAGGAAGTTTTAGCACCGACCCCTTCACAATAAAAAATATAATCCAAGTCCCACATTCCAAACCTCATAAAATCAAATATAATTTCCTTGTATTGGCAAATAATTCAGACTTTATTTTGTTCATATTTCATAAGTCGGCACTACGAAAAACTATAATTTGAATACTGAATCGAGTCTTGCGCTCATCAAAGCATGACCAGTAATAATGATACTCATGCAAGTCTTCTCGAATGAGACGATTTTCACTCTCAACAAACCAATTGTCAGCCACTCAATTCCAAGTTGTCCCCCACAACCACAAATCTGACCTTGGGTCCTTGCCACTTATTCCTTCTCAGACAAGATGACACTTTGCCAAGGGCTCTGAGATTTCGGATTCTGCACGATCGCCAATTTGAGGCCCACAAGGCCTCAGAAGCACTCACTTTATGTCCGGAACTGGAAGTTAGTCTCATTATCCTCAGACATGAACTTGAGACGTATCCACTGTGCCTTCTTTAGGCTGTTTGTCCTGTCGTCGACAAGGTCGACATTTCGAGACCAAGCTCATCCAAGCCACTTCCAGAAGTTCACAACACGTTAGAAGAGAGGCTCCCATCAAGAGGCTAAGTGTTCCACCGATGTCGCACAAAAGATCAATCGTCCCATAGCCTACGGTCTCCTTGATGAATTCATACTGCAGATTCTAAAAGGTAAAAGAACAACAATTTTAGAGAGGCCTTGAGGCCATTGGCTTGGAAACAAGAGAAACACTTGGAATGACAAGCTTCTGACATTCATTCTGACACTCTTTCCCAAACGTCGATGTTGTACCTTGTTGTGAGTACCTTTATGACGTTGTCCTTGTGAGGATGGATCATTTGAATATGGATCAAACCTGTCAATGGGAGGGATTATGTCGAGAAGTATTTGAACATTTTTGATAGGGGATTGACTTTGGCGTTCAGGCCGTGGATCAAGTTCCAAACTAGCCGAGAAACTTTGTATTGACAAGTCGTTGAGTTTTGGCATCCCATTCAAAATTGGATCCGCACTCCCAAGAGCGTGGAATCCACACGTGGAATGGATGCAGTTGATCAAGATCGTCTCTTTGAGAATTGGAAAGGACAGACAGACAGAGAGAGAAGGAAATGGAAGGGAGTTCATGCGAAGCTTTTCTAATTGATTTGACGACTGGTTGGGGGATGGTTGTTTGATGGTTTTCCTGGTGAATCATCACCATGTACATGGACGTAATTCAATTTTATTGTCTAATACTACCTGCAATTGCACATGTTGCGCTAGTACGTGTAATACCTTTTGTTTGCCAGAGGGGTCATTGTGGAAATGCATGAGTGAGAAAACGCCATTGATTTTTGTAGCGCGAAGAGCGCGTAAAGTTACAATGTGACAATAAAGTCTTGACCACTTTCAAAATTTATCGCTTTCTTTGCATTTCCCCATTGCTGACTTTCAAAAGCAAAGTTGATCAGTGGCCAGAAGTGTTGCGATATGAATATTTGACTACAGTTTTGCTATCAATGTCTTGTTTTGAGACCATTCTTGAACCAAAATTTGCCAAGTTTACAAAGCTCCTAAAAAGTAAACTGAACCAACATGAGCTCTAAAAGGAATGGTAATGAAGATGGTAAAAAGTTGAATTACATTTTTTGCCAGTGTACATGAAGATGATTCTATATCATTCCACCCTTTACAGCAGGAGTCGGCAAACTGGCGTTGGTGGGTCCAGGGTCTATGGTGAAATGCCAAAATATTGGGTCCACGAGCCATCCAAAGTACTATACTTGTGGGCCGAAAGCTCTTTGATTGTTAATTTGTGGGCCCCTGATCCCACCAACGTCTGCTGGGTGGGCCACGGACAACACTGAATCAAATTTGATGGGCCTGGACCCAAAGGCAGTTTCTGACCCCTGCTACACAGTATTATCTAAATTCTTCTTCAGAACGAAAGATAACGAACCAGTAGCTGAAGTCGAATATTGAAACCTCAAATACCTTTAATAAGATAGTTTCTAATCATAAGTCAACTTTTTTTCATAAACCAGGAAATGAAAAGAAGCAAGTGCCTAATGCAAGTGACAATCTTAAAAGGTCAAGAATTTGTCATTTACTTGTCACAAATTAATTGTATAATTAACCGGGTAAGTTATATGACTAGTGCTTTAAAAAAAATAATTGCTGAAATGGCGAGTCTGTGATTGATTTTTTAGAAATCATCATTATGGCCAAAACTTAGCTCAAAAATTGATAGAAACATCGTACATATTTACCAATATAAGATTCCAAATCGAAACTTGATGGTCTGCCTTCTCTACCACTTTTTTATCTAAAACATCATGACCTTGAAGTTTTAAACTCTATAAGTGCACGAAAAGCCCATTAATCTTGTCCCTTCTGGACATAAAAACGTGAGCATCCAACAACGATTTCAACTGGACCTTGCGCGAAATAAACGACTCTCCCGACTATTTTTGCCCTTTCCAAGGAGGAAGACAAAGACAAAGTGAATTGAAATGTTTAGCGTCTTTCTCCATAAGCATATCCGCTTTCCAGGGAATGAGCATCTCAAGGCCGCCCAAATGCACTTCATCCCAAGGGAATTAATGATGTAACAAATAGTCTGTTGAGGTGTCAACAGTGGCACAAACAAGGACTCTGTGAAAAAGACTTGTGAACAATAAGTTCCGGGAAGCCGCAACTCCGACTTCAACTGCAATGTGTACATGTCAATTGAGGAGGAAAAGTTGGGGGAAAAGTTCACCAGACAGAGGAGTGACGTCTCAAATTGGCCACAAGTCCAGTTCCATTTTTCCTTTTCCGAGTCAGTTCCTGAATTTGAATGCAGAGGGCTATTTTCTAAATTACTAAAAAGCAGGTTGAACCATTATTTCATGGGCCGAAGTGGTAACCAAAACCAAAAAGCACTGACTCTTTGCTAGTATAAAGGTGGTACTATTCTTCAGCACATTTTGTTTCTTTGCCTTGTTTCGCGTTAAAGCATTGGCAACATTTTTGGAAGATTAACGTTTCAGCAGCAGCTGAACAAGGAGTTTTGATGACGTCACACTCCTTTTTGAGAGGTCTTGAGTGGCACAAGTGAGCTCCTAAAATGGAGGAGGTTGCGTCAATTAGCCACATTTCTGGATGCGTTTAAAGGAGTCTTTGTTGCAAAAAGGGAAATATTTCATTGTATAATCCAGCCTAGGGCACTAATCTAGCCAAGGTGTGACTATCAGTATTGTAATTGTCAGCTGACTTCCACTATGTTCACTCCATTTGAAATGCAGGTTAATTGTTTTAAAACGTCTAAAAACTAAAACATGCATGTTTTTATTGAGAAGAGAAGACATTTTTAAAAGCAAATTGACTTTTTGGGGAGTGTGATATCATTGAATTTGGATTGTTTCAGTTTTGTAGAGGACCTTGCTCACATTTTTCTTCAAAACAATATTTTTTTTTTGTTGTCTTTGGGCTAGTTCCTCCAAAAAATGTATGAGGAACATTTACTTCTGGACTCTTTCCTTGATGAAAGCCCCTGGGAAAAGTTTTGGCCACCCTTGGATAATGTGACTAACTTGTATGTTCACCACATTTCAATCCATGCCTTTGGACCAATTCATTGATGAGCTGCCAAAAGCAACCCGTTCCAAACTTTGTTGGGACCTGATGAACTCTCGAAAAGTGTCGCAACACTACAACATTAGGATAACGAACACATATCCAATTTCCGAAGCCAAAAAGCGGAAATCCCAAAAGACTTGCGTCATTTGTTTACTACCCAACTTGTTACCAACCACCAAAGAACCTTGGGTGCAAAGCAAATGTAATACCTAAAAAGTTTCAAACCTCTTGACCCTGTAAAAAGACAATACCACACTGAAGAAGCAAACATCCCTTGAGGGCACCACAATCAGAAAATATTGCAATGATGGGGTTTCTCAAGCTAAAGAAGCTCATGGGAAAGAAGTGTCAACTTGGTTAAGTTGTTGGTCTTTTTTGAAGCTTCAAATGTGTGCCATTGTTGTCGCCATCATCAACCCAGGAAGATCAAGTTAAAACGAAATTTGATTATGCCACCAGGTTAAGTAAAAATCGCTAGGGTCAAGTTGACGCGTCTTTGCCATGAGTTTCTTTATCCCAAGCTATCAAACACTTCAATTTTTCTATTTGGACTTACTTAAATTCCAGCTATATCAAACCAAACCAAGCACCAAACTGTTTGAAGGTGCAAAGCTCAGAGGACATACAAGGTCATATGTTTTGTGTTTGGAGATCCATGCTTTGAAGCATACTTCATCAATTGACTTCCATCCTTTCAGCGTCTTTTTAACGTTTTCAGGCTTCTAAAATGACGCCATATGAATGCCAGCTTCTTCGTATTAGATGTTTCACCCAAAATTTGGTAAGAAATACTCTAAAAGGCTTAAAATACGCTTGAAGTCAATAATGGAAGTATGCTTGCAGCATGCCTTGGTTCAAACAAAACATATGAGCTACAGTTCTTAGCAGGATTGCCAGTTATTGGCAGTCCTTTTTGTCTGATCTATAAATTAGCAACCAAAAACTGGCATCCTGTTACACACTTTGCCAATTTTTCACCTGATTTGTTGAGGCAATTGCTTATGTATGTATGCTTTATTGCGATGTATGAACATCAGGTTCGTTACAAAAGTCAAGATGGTGGTGATAAGGGTGTAGGTGTTTTTTGCAAGTTCGGCATACGCATGCTGCTGAGGCAGTCAAATGGTACGCGGTTTGATTATCACAGAAGGTTTGATGGTCAGAGTCAAAAATACTTCGGCATACTTGGGTTCGATATCCCGAACTGCATGGGAGGTCAAACACAGTCAGTGGCTATTTAAACTATGCTTGCTTTAACTTAGGTGCATAACTTTTTAGTTCTTATATGATGGCCAGAAGATTAGAGTCTTATTGGCAAACCTAATATGGATGAATATGCTTGAAACTGATTGCAAGCTTTCAAGCACAGCTGAAAATTGTTGCTTGAGCCAAACTCCGTTTCAAGTTGCAGATTGTTCCCATCAATACTGTGTTGATCCTAGACTTTGATAATTGTTTAGCAGTTTCAAAATTTGAACGTTACTTGCCTACTAAAGTTTTTTTTTTACATCATGAACCCAATAGTTAAAAAATATTTGAAAACACGTCAAAATTACAAATGCTGACAGTTCACTGTACAGGCAACAAGGAACTAGAAATTTCGAGTTAGTTAGTCAAATATTCCTTAGGGCTTGCACATTTTTCAACGATTTTCCCTGATAATTTCAAGGAAAAACACTCTTCAAATATAGCGAGCTTTACCTGGTAGTAGATTCGAACCCGGGCTCGACTAACTTGCTTTTTTGCGCTGTATTTATCTGTTGTGGACTCCAACGAGGAAGTAAACAGGGTTTTGAGGCACTGCTGTTTACACTGACATTCGTTGGGGTTCCATTGTCCGAAGAAAAATAGATTATTAGCAATCTCTTCGGTATTATGGTAGCTCTCCGGAGTTGAGCAATAAGGCAATGGACTTCCTGGAACACAACAAGGGGATCAGCATTATCGAGGGCCCTTCTCATTGGACAACGTTATGCGGATCAGATTTGCATATTTGCAAGCCTCATTAAGAACCTTAAGGATGAAACATCTGCCAAACCCCTCTAAAAAATTGTCCATGGGGAACGAAAAGTTTTGTCTTTTCTCATATATGAATGGTGCACACTTGACTGAAGTTAATTGAAAGTTCTGACTAAATCTTATCAAAAAAAACTGAGGAAATTCTGAAATTACTTCGATTCAAGTAATCAGATTGTCATGAAGAAGGACAAAGAGCCAGTATCATTTTGAGATGCAACCGAGGCATTTAAAATGTTTGAGCGATTTGATTGTGTTTGAATGAACTTACCTAACATGTATGGAAGACTACAAGTTATGTTCTCTTTGTGTAGCCGCTTCATAAAACAATCAAAAAAGCAGTTGTTTTGAAGATAGGCTAAGTTCCTTTCACAAGGATTTTTTGAATGATGTAAGGCCCATATCTGAAAAAAAAGAATTCCAATGAAAAAATGGAGCAAAGTTTAAACCCGTGCACTTTGAGACCAAAGATTTTGTGATGTGAGCAAAAGGTCACTTCCGTTGTATCCAAAGAACAAATGGTCTTTTTATGTACCCAGAGCTATGTATACTTTGTACTTTGTATTTCTTTGAAACCCTAGATGGAAATATGTTAATATAGCCAACTATGTTTAGACTCCAGATGGAATAACGTCAATGGTTTGAGATAATTATCCTTTAACCATGAAGAGCTGGAACCTAGAGCGGAAAGAGGCTTTTGTGCAGAGGATGAGCGTAAGGCTAAGTATTAGATCCAAATCCCATTGGGGATTCAGATCAGATTGAGGAAAAGTTTTGGGTCCACTTTGGGATAACCCTTCGTTTTGGGGGGGTTTCTTTCGGATTGGCCATTTGTTGTTTTGGATTGAAGGTAATTCATTTCAGACTACTTGGATTGTGTCTGTAATTGTAACAACAAACGCCGTTCATGTTCTGAGATGAAACGCAAGAATGGGAACCGTTCAATAACCGAGAATCTACTGAGTGGGGCAGAAGTATCCGGACAAAACTTTGAACATAATTTACAGCATCAAGAGCTATTTTTAGCCAATTGTGTATTTAACAAAAAAAATTTGGACAACAATTAAGAACATTTTTATTCAATATGGTCCCCGTGGGCCTTAATGACGGCGTCCAAGCGCCCGACAAAGGCCGAGCAGGCTTTGGCGACCTCGGCCGTGGAGAAGGAGGCCATGTTCCGCTTCACCGACGACTTCAGAGACGCCAGGCTGTTGTGGGGCATCTTGTTGACCTTCCTCCTCAGCTCGGCCCACAACTAGAAGTCGCATGGGTTGAGGTCAGGGCTGTTTGAAGGCCACTCGTCTTTCTTGACCACCACGTCAAATTTGCTGTTCAAAAAGTTCATGGATTCATTGGACACATGACACGGAGCAGAGTCCTGGATCCACATGAATTTGGTTGCTGGTGGGTACGAGGTTGCCAGCCACGGCATCACGACCTTCCTTAGGGCATTGAGCCTGAATTTGGGAGGGAAGACATGGGCTGGCATCACCTTCCCATCGCTGCTGATGAGGCCAAAGACCATAATCTTGGCAGGATTCTTTGTCTTCATGATGGGAGGCACAACGGTTCTGTTCTCGGCAAGCCATCGGTTGTTCTGGGGGTTGTACGCGCCATCCACCGTGAAGATTGACTCATCTGAGAAAAGTCTGACCGTCTTCGGATTGACCTTGCAGATTCTGCGCAACTTCTTGCCCCTCTCAAGCCTGGTGGCCTTCATCTTCTCGGTAAGAAGGTGGCGTCTGCCTCTGACGTAGCAGGTCAAGTTCAGGTCCTCCTTGACGGCCCTGGCCACAGTCCTCTTGCTCACGGACCGCCTGGCTGCGGGCCGATATGGACACAGCTGGGTTGGCCTCGATGGACCTCCTCAGGCCCGCCAAGAACCTGGGGGTCTGCTTTTTTGCCCTGTGTGGGCTGCAGGGGGCGTGGCCTGTCCCCCGGCCTGACTGCAGCCTCTTCACGACCTCGTAGACGGTGGCCCTAGGGTACTTGGTTTACTTGATGATGGCTCTGGCGTCGTTGCCGGCCGAGAGCAATTCAGCAATCACTTTACGCTTTTGTTCCTGGGGCTTCATATTTCCGGATTCAAACAAAAAAAAATTAACAAACATTCAAAACCGGTTTTTGGTTAAACCAGAAAAACGCGGAAAATAAAAATATTCCTCTTGCTTCAGGAGATATACGTCATTCAAGTTTTGTCTGGATACTTCTGCCCCTCCCCGTAATTCAAATTAAACATTTTCAAAAAATCCTTTTTGTAGCTGTAATTAATAGAACTTAAAAACATCAAATGTTACAAATACATCAAGTTAGGGAGTTCTTGAGACTTTTGTAGAGCATTCGAGCCTTTTTTGTTTCAAAAAGCTTTGAGAAAGAACATCACGTTTTTAAATCAGTTTTTGCAGGTTTTGCAAAAAAAGATCTGAATCCGACCAAAATATCGGCAATTTTTTTGAGTGATAGAACGAATTTCCAAAATTGACCAAAAATCAAAAACCAAATTCTCTGATCAACAAAAAAATGAAATATACTAATTTGGCACTGAGCATGTGAAGTGGCAAAAAACTTGTTTGTACTTTGTTTTACCATATTCAAGAAAACACTTATTGACCGCACAGCATTTTTTGCTTTATTTTTAACTTAAAAACTTCTTTTTTCGGATTATTTTCAACTTTCTATCCGGCCCTACTTCTGTGCTTTGACACATAGTTTCCAGTTCATTCTTATTTTTCTTATTCGATTTCCACGAGGCATCAACGCAAAATAAATACTTGTTTGCTTGGCAATCAAATAATTCTCGCCTTGATCCTTTTTGTGTACCGAGATTGTCTTAAGTTTCTTCGATCCTCTATTCACAATCCTCTCTTATTCTTCTTTGAGAAGACACAAAGCACTTCAAAGCCAAGGGCTGGATGGATAGAGTTACATCAAGGCACTCGATAACTAATTAATCAGATTAATTCAAGCGATCGTCAAAAGCAGCCTCCCAAGCAATGATTTTTTTTGTTCTTGAATGGAACAGACACTCGAGGAAACCTCTAGCAAATGGACATACTAACTTTTTTAAGGTCAAGCCTAAGATCCCGCCCTTGGCCTGGATAGAGGGACGTTCCATGGGTTTCCACGCCCAAAGTGGGAAGTTCCAAAGGGTTATGGATATAGAACTTCCAGCCTTCATCGCTGCGGTAATGATCTTCCTCCAGTTCCTGAATTTTGAGGTACAAGTTGTGGAAGATTCCGGCCAAATGGATTAGACTATCATCTGGAAGGAAAGACCGAAATAGACTTCCCGTTCATTAATCTCACATATTTTGTGACTTGATCACCATTAACCGGCAAGCACAGACCACAATAATCTCCATGAAGCCATCAGTAATATCACATGATAGGTATAGTACTCACTCAGGGTATAGGTATGACAAACTCCCATCGTCGTCAAGGACAAGGACCACGTTCCACGAGCATCGCAAGTGACGTTCCGTCCGAACCAGCACTACAGAGAGGAAACAAAGAGATGAATTAGAGTAATTGCTCATTCGAGAAGATACGAAAGGAAACGTTGTTAACGGTTCCTGCTTGCTCTTATCCCTTTCTTTCCAAAAGTCTTGAGATCCACGGTAGAATAGTCTACGGAGGCTGATCCCATTTCTGGTCCAAAGAGCTTGGAACAACTAATAAGACTTGGTGGAAGATGAACCGTAATGATTATGAATTACCATTGGAACGTGTAGGTAGTGGATCTTGAGAACAATAGAACCCATAGCACATTCAAGGAGGGTTGGTGCTTGCTTTTGTTTAGGCATTTTTGGTAATGACGGTCAAGCTAGAGCACTATAATTACAAGAGTGTGGGCATGCAATTGGCTGATTGGTCCCAATTAGGGTCAGTGTCTCCACATGATTTGCAAAAAAAGGGGAAGGTAGAGATTTTTTTTCAACAAAATGATCACTTATGCTTGTTTTGTGCATGTTCTGGAAATGAACAGGCATTTCCTTGCATTACACTTTTCCTTTTGCTTCTCGAATCTTCTTGAGGTAATGATCCAAGTTGGAATTGTCGATCTCGTGCCCGCACTCTTGTTATTATAGTGGTCTAGAGCAAACTATTACTTTGACTTATTTTCACTGAATAGGGGTTGCGATATTAATCGCACAGTTTTTAAGTGCTTTCCCACACTCATACCACACATTGTAACTTCAATAAATCGATGTTGCATTAAACCCGAAACCCCTGAGAAAATATATACCGTTGTCTAATAACAAGATCCCATTATCAACGTGTTCATCGCTTTTCTGGAGAAGTCCAAGTTGATTCTTGCGAAGATGCTTGCTTGCTTGTTTGCTTTCATTGCCCAAGATAACGATTTCTCCTAAACACGTGTCAGTCTTGTCTAGTTCAGACATGGTCTAATATGTAATCTATTTTCTTTGGAAAATATGCTTCAAATCAAAGGTGGATGGAGGCAACATTAGAAACGTTTAGCCTTGCTTTTTGATGGATCAGATGAAAGAGAAACACACGGTCTGGTGAATATTGGGATTGGTTCAGTGGATTGAATGAAGCAAAGGAACAAACGATGACCACCCATTGACTGTCTGAATACTCCTTCTTAAAAAAAGCCATGTTTTCCTGGTCTGTTCCAATTTACACGTGCCTCAATAGATAAGCCCCCTTTCATGCGGCTGTCGTAAAGTTTGCCCTGAAAAGGTATATCAACCTCAAGATTGGAACATCCGTTGAGCCAATTGGCAACGATTGCCTTAAAGAAGAGTGGAGAGCGCGTGAAGTTATTCAAAGAGTGCCAACACACTTCCAATTCGTTTGTAAAGCTCATTTGAGCTTAAAGTTGGCTTGAGAAAATGGTGGTTGCATGAATAAAGAATCAAGATTTCCTTTGGCTTAGCTACTCTTTCCGAATCATCTGAAGTCTTTCAAGTTGGACCTCCCGCAAATTGGTGAAGAGTTTTTTTTAGAAAGATGAAATCTGTTCCAAGTGATCGCTTTTCCACTTGGAGGTGCATAAAACGTTTGCCCCGTCGAGTGTAAGAAGCCAAAGCTGGATGAAAAGATCGTTTATCTGAAAATCAATAAAAATCCGGTTCCTAAGAACACTGGGGTCGAGTATATATAGAAATGTACCAGGAAGCATTTTGGTCGCAATGAGCCTTGACGGAGAGGGAAAAATAAGAGAACAATAGGAAGTGTAGCGATTGATCTTTCTGGACAATGGAACTGATTCCTATTATGGCTAATATTATTTCTCTTCCAGTTTTCGACAAATAATTTTCGCTGAAGGTGCAATCAAGAGCCCACTAAACAGAAACGCAAGGGTAGGGTGTAAAGGTCATTGTTCAAAGCTTCAATAGTAAAAGGCCAACAAGGCAGTTCTTGAGAAAAAGATGAACGTAGTTGACAAACCGTTCCAACTAATCAAATTTGAAACCCAAATCAACCCTGCGCGCCTCTGGCTACTTCTAGTACAGGGGTCGGCAACCAGTAGGCCCAATGGGGTCTTTGGTAGGCCAAGGGCGTTTGGGGACGTCCAAAATAGTGGGGCCGCAAACCATCCAAAGAACTGCATGCTTGGGCTCAAAACTCTCTGACCATTAATTTGTGGATCTACAGGGTGTCCCAGCCCAATTGTCCGGCGCAGAAAAAAGGCAAAGCTTGCATGATTCAAGCTGAAATGCCAATTTCTCGCTTTTGTATGTATTCAGCAGAGTCTATTAAATCTTTTTGCTTTTCAAATCAACGCGGTTGGTCAATCAATAGTCATGCAATTGGCTAACAGAAACCGCATGGTGGAAATGTACCGCGCCGGTGTCGACAACACCATTATCGCGTCAGTCATCGGTTTCTATTAACCATCAGGAGGGCTAGGATAAGGTTCGATGGACCTCATGCGTCTTCCAGCAAGATTTGGTACCCGGACACTCAGCCATATCGTCCAAACCTGGATGGAAGACAACGTGGCATTCTGGCCAAAGGGGTTGTGGCCGTCCAACAGCTCAGACCTCAACCCCCAGGACTATGTCGTGTGGGGCGTCATGGATGCCAAGGTCCAGGCAGCCCTTCACTCCAGTGTTGACGCACTCAAGTCACTCATCACCAAGGAGTGGGGCAACCTCTCCGAGGATTTCATCAAGAAGAGTTGCTTGCCCTCCACAGCCGGATTGAGGCCGTCATTGCAGCTGACAGGAGCCACATTGAGTAAATTGTTTCCTAATTGTGTGCACAAAATACACAAAAGCTTTGAAGATTGTATTCTTCTTTTTGCCATTTTTTCTGTGCCAGTTATTCTTTATGACGTTCAACAAGTCCGGCACCGGACAATTGGGCTGGGACACCCTGTATGAACCTACCAACGTCTGTTCGTTTGGGCCCTGACAGTACGAAATCGGATTTATTTGTTTCTCAATTTTTTATTGAAATTCCTTATTCCATTTCATGGTTTGGAATTCCAAGTTGAACAATTATCTTCTTGAATGATAAAATATTCAACTTCGCAAGAGTCTCAAATTAACATTTTTTTTAAATATTGCCACCGATATTGGAGTCCTGATAATAAATTTTATTTAATATCATCAGTGCATGCAAACAAACCATGAGTACTAAAATTTCAGGCTGAACCTAATATTAATGAAAGTTGCGACAAATAAAATTTTGCGAAAATTTGTATCACATTTTTGTAACGCCCACCCCTTCAACGTTATCAAATCTTAAGACGATGGAACGTAAACGTACAGTTTTTGAACAGACGGTTGTGTGGTTCTCATCAGGAGGTCCATGATTACTAATCATGAAGACCTCTAGTTGATTAGGAATTACGATAAAGAGACCACAAATAGATAATAGATAGATTACGCTTTGTGAGATGAAGCCCCTAAAACAAAAGCAACAACAATTCGAAGCTAGTGTATCTTTGTGGTTGCAAATAAGACTAAATTCTAGTTCTAAAGAGGGCTCCCCTCATGATTCATCACGGTTGATAAAAGTAGTATTCCCGAAATATCCGTTTAGAGGCAATATCAGACTGCCCAAAGGAACACGAGCTCAAAAAAGTTGTGGAAGGGATCTTTTGGCACCCCATTCAAAAATAGGTTATGGCTCTTTTTGTCACCATGCATTTCCCCCCAAAAAGAGGACGAACCAGAAAAGTGCAATTTTCTCTCAATAGCCTTCGTTCATGGCCGCTTTGTCTGGATCGGTCCGTTCTAAAATTGAAATCGTTCACGTTCTTTAGTATGACAACAAAGTCATGACCCCAGGACACTGTAACACCCGTTTTTGCCTCTGTGGGTTGTCTTTTTTAAAATAAAGTTGATTAAGAGTCAGAAACAAGCCTATTGAAAGGTATTCTGGGCTTAATATCGAACTGCAGCTTTGCTTTACAGGTCAATTTCCTAGTATTCATGAATTGACTTTGCATTAGCTGATCAAGCGACAGTATCAAAACAAAGAGAAAAACTGTTCAAGCAGCTTGCCAAGATTAAGGGTTCCAGTTTTTGGCTCTTGAAAAAACTTGTTTCATCAAGCTTGTCTTGATCTATGATAGAGAGGAGGCAGATTTCACCATATGATGCGCGGTCACTCTATGGAAATCAAAACAAGAAAAAGATGTTCACAGCTTACAGCTGATGAACCTCAAAATTGTGTAAGCTGTTTGCGTTTGTCAATTGAAACTTGCCCTAAACAAAATTGATCAAGCCTGGATTCCTTTCAAATTACTTCAGGCCTAATCAGAACACTGATGATTCAACGGATCTTTTTTCTCGTTATGTGTTTATATATGTATTTGTTGGAAAACCTCACATTTTAGTACAATGATCGGACCCAAGACGTGTTTTTGACCCATTCTTGAACAAAAGTTGCCATTTTTTAACATGGCACGAACCACAGAACTACTCATTAGAAGGTTTATAGGAATGAAAAAGGGTGAAGTAACACAATTGATCATTGACAAGATTTCCCTAAGCATTGCCAAGAATTTCTCGTGACACTGTGGATCGTCTCAGAATCAGAAACCTGTAGGAGGTTGAAGAAAATTTGGTGAAGAAGCAACTTAATGTTCAAAGATGGTTACAAGACAAGTCAATGGACACTTAAAGCAAAATGTTCTCTAAATAGGAACTACAAGGGAAATTGTTTTGTTATGATTCACTTTGCTTTAATTAGTCAATCACTCAGAAGAAGTGGCTTAAGGGAATAATGAATTTGAGAATTTGAAAGGGGTCACGACTTTATTGTCATACTGTACCTTCCTTGCGCTTGTAACCAGCGCTTTCTGGACATTCTATTTCGACTGACAGTTTGACAGTTTTCCCTCTGGACGTAAAAAAAGAATGATCGTGACGAAACTGAATCTCCAGCACATCTCCGAAGGTTTCTTTTCGGATGAATCAAGTTCAAGGAATCTACATCTTCAACAAATACACTCTGATTCCCAAGAGGTCCTTGACTGATTCCTAGACCCAAAGAATAACGTCCTAATGGATCGTTAAGCATCCAGACTGAACATGAATGTTGTATGTAAGATAAGTGTGTGCTTTTATGTTGGAGATCCGGTTTTTCAGATTATTTGGAGAGATTAAGGTGTGAGATATTTCGGATGAGAAAGGTTTCACGCTTTCAGAAATTGATGAAGTGAAAGGTATGGGGGTTTATTTTGCCTCATGGACCTTAGATTACGTGTTTTTTAATAGCTAAACGCATGTTCCTTATCAAGTCAAAATAGATTTCCAGTGACAAAGGATTGTCACTCTATGTAATTTTATATATCATTTTGATTTAGTTGCATATTTTTGTAATCTTAACTGAAAAAGACCCGTTCAACAAGATTGATCCATAACATTTATTCTAGAAAAGAAAAACTCATGGAAGGGTTTATTCTTCAGATGGGTTCTTCTCGACGAACTTACGCAAACTTGACTGTCATATCCTTTTTTATTGAATCAAGAATTCATGTCAAAATTCTTGAACATAGCTGTCATAAAAAAAATACTTTTTTCAATTTTGTGCAATTTTGGTCTGAAAAATATTTAAAAAAAAAAGACAAAACAAAGCTAAAGTTATAAGCAGGGCAATATTACTGATCTGGTGAAATTTGTATGTTCATAATTTTATAGTTAACTATTTTCAGTTTCGGTGTCAAAAAGCCCTCTCTTAGCTTTGAGTTGTAACTTTTCGATTTGCAGACAAGCCCTTTTAGCCTATAAATTAGTGATTTTTATAAGTTATTATTTACTATGCACAATTTTCAAGCTTGTACATTATTGGCCATAGCTGAAAGTATTTGTACTTTCTTTTAAACAAACTTTTTTAGACTGTCACTAGCAAGGCTAGAAGGCCACAAGAAACATATTGAAATTGCTAAGCGCACTCTCCAATTGGCGTAAAACAACAAACTACCGATTCAGCATAGCATGATTGTTGTTTCGTGTCAATCAATATTATTCCAAAGTCACACCTGGAAGGCGATCACCTGTAGGGGAAACTAACATTCTCCGAAGCAATCGATTTTGGATAGCGCCTTTCGCTTCATTTCACATTTAACATCTGACGTCTTCTTGCGTCTCAATTTTGGAGAAACGCATCCTTGACTTAAGCCCTATTTCCTGATTTTTCAAACCGGGAAGTTCGGATTTTTGGGCCCCCCAAAAAGCTAGTGTGGTCGTAAGGAAGAAATGTAAGCGAATCGGTATTAGCATTTTCCACGACCATTAAACATTTGGGGATGGATAAAATGAAAACTATTTTGGCCTAAAGTTACAGTTATCTTTGCCAAAAATGTCGGGTTTAACTGCAATTTGTGAGAACAATCGACATTTAAAACATTATGAGTAAATTATATTTCTCTCTGACTTTGGACCAAAAAAATTGAGAATTTGCTTTCATGATTTTCAATTTATGACAAAATTCTTCACTTCATCGGTCTCCTTCATCTTTGTTTTTGTAAATAACAATACCTCGTTGATAGATTAAATTTCGCGTTTATGTGAATCATATAAATTATACTTATGATTAATGTATTCCTAGGGAATCACATTTCATGTAGGGGTAGCACAACATCCGCAACCGCCCAACAAACCAATTCTTTATTGGCATTACTTTGCAATAGTGCCATCCTGTTTATAGACAAAATACATATATTAATAGCACAATACACTTGATTATGTTAAAATAGATTGTTATTGTAGCAATTGGCTGCTAACTAACCTAAATCACCGCTTATCCATTCACGCAAGGTTTATTCTTTTCATACAACATGTTCGTTGAAAGCACATTAAAAAGAAGCCGGTTTTAAGTTAGAAGTTCATCGCTCATTGAGTCATCAGTGTGACAGTAAAATAAAAAAGTGAGTCATAAAAAGCAGCAACATTTTTTTGGCCAATGATCCCTCTCCAAGAAACTAGTTGCTTTTGTCTACTTGATCCTTAATGATTCATTGCAGTTTCCCTTCGAAATGAGTTGAGCTGTACGTAAAGGAGCCCTGATATTCATGTTTTTGGTGCATACATTTGTGGCTTTAATGACGATCATTCCCCGTGCTTTATGACTTGGAAGTCTTTGGACCAAATAATTTTATGACTCATCATCACCAACAACTTCATTAGTCGGCGTCTCGATTTGAAACATCCCCTTCAAGTCACTCTGAAGGAATCTTGCAATTACAAATCTTTTTCTCGGCAACAGGAGAGGTAACTTTTAATCTTAGATGAGGTAACTCAGTCGAAATACTAGTAGTATCTTCCTCAAGGCTCTAACTTGGACAAAGGAAAAGTTAATTGGCTGGAGGACACGACAAAAAGGGGCAAGTTTTGCTTCCATAACTCAATTGAGCGTGCATGTGGAACTGTTCCATTTTTTCCTGATTTACGAGGCCATCAACGCTATCTTGGACCTAATGGATGAAGATCAGGTATGGGTACATTTTCCTGAGAATTGTTGTTCAAATATGAACATATAGCGTTCTTCGTCTGTCAATCGTGAAAGCAATTGGAATTTATTGCTGGTAAATACCCACACAGTGGGGTCATGTAAACATCTGCTGGTTTCGTTCATATATGTTTTTACTTCCCTTCACCAATGTGCGATGTTGAGGGACCTTGAATTAGCAAGGTCAGATTAATTTGCAATTTGATTTACGATTGAAGCTAGACTAGGTTTTTCTTCTATTAATTTGTGTCCTTGTATTTTGTCTCAGCCATGGCAGAACTTCTCAACCTTGGAACAGAGAACTGATTGGAGAATAGTTGGCTTGAAACTAAACTTTTAAACACACATCAGCAATCTAATTCTGATCTGGGTGAGCTATGAGAAAACATTAAGGTAAATGATTATAAAGGCATGTTTTGCATTGCTTTTTGCTTCTACTTTAGATATTGATTCACTGCTTTCAAGGGCTTTATCAACATCAGTGACTGCATTGGACTTTAAAAAGTATGGAAATGATTGAATTTGAGAAAACTATCAATAGAACAGTAAAAAAATTCTTATTGTTTGTTGCTCAACCACTCAAATCATCAAAAGGAGAGCTTGGGAACAATGGTTTATACAAGATAATCAACTAGTGTGTGTAGGAGTTTCAAGGAAAATAAATGATGTTAGATGCACGTTATTGCTTACAAAACTTTTAACCAAAGCAATTGTCTTACACTTCGCAAATTGAGCAGATTTCTGAATTATTTAAGATTAAAGCATCCACATAGATAGCTAGAGAGATCCTTTAATGTTGGGATAACGTTAACAAAGAAAGACAAAATGTTAAAAATCATTGATACTGAGGTTTAGCAATACATATGCACCCAGCTTTAGATGCATATTTTACATCGCAATCATTCCAAACAAATGGACAAGTCCTGTAGTTGGTTCTTGGAATGGTGTTTCAAACATAACAGTAGAAAAGTAAGACTTGAATGATTGACAGATCAAGACCACAGACACAAGGATGGAATGGTTATCTTACCTCAGAATATTTTGAGTGTCTGATTGGGTCATCTAATACATCATAAGTCTGACTTTAAGCCAAGAGGAAACTAAACCTGACCAAAAATTAGCAATGGATAAAGGGCATTTGGCTAAAGCATAACAAATCTTTGCTCACAGTCATGAGTTTGATATCCCCTCCTTCAATGTCTTATGATGTCTTATGAATATAATAATATATATATATATTTATATATATAATATATTATTGTCTTATAAATGTCTTATGAAACAATTCATAAGACATTTTTCCTTTTGACAAATAATGAGCTTGAACAATGGTCAATGGGTCAAAAATGCTTACTATTGTTTTTGTCCAATTGCCTACACAGGTATTGTTAAATGATTCATTTCCCTGAACAAGCAGTCCCTTAAAATGTAGTTTTGTAACTGACAACCGTTTTTTTCCTTTGGTATTTCTTTCATGTCCCTTAAATTGAAGACATGGTGAAAAAATATTAAAATAATTTTTGAACGTTCGTCATAACAGGCGATGAACAAACACGAGCATCGTTGTGCGTAACCCGTTTTCGGTCCTAAAGTCGCGATGTTCTCTAACGAAAATTGATTGATTCGAGTCTGAGCTGGAAAACAAAAGCTCACTCACCTCTTTGATCATTTTGGGTTTGGCATGAGCTGTCTTCTCCCAAAGTGTGAAAGCATTTAGGCCTGGGATGCGGAGAAGCTCGGCCACATCTTCTTTCTGATTCACGGACGGTTTGGTCTTGGTTGAATTGGAGTTGATTATAGTTTCCGGAAAACGGTTCAGGCCATATTTAGCTTTCAGCAGATTAATGGCCGTCATGTTGAACTGATTCTGGAAAATGAGACATATATCATTTAAAAAACAGAACGTAAATGAAGTAAAGAAGAGAATGAGTTTGGCAGAAACTGGTTGGGAGTTTTTATCCGAAAGCCCAGAAACCGGGGTTTTTCATGAGCACTGAAAAGTTTTCCAATTCATCTCTAAAGAAATGTTGCAAGAAAACATGTAATAACTCTTGCCGATTTTGCATTCTTCGCATTTTTATTGCCCTGGATAAAGAATGTGTGGAATTTTAAAAGAAATAGATCTTCTCGACTTTGCCCTAATCATATTTTGTCAACCTAAGAAATTCTATTTTTGACCAAAAATGAAGAATTCAGAAAATACTGTATGTCAGAAAATGTTACTCATTCAATTTTGATTTAATTTGACTTTCACTTTACGCTTTTTCGGAAAAACATCCTAAGGATAAAAGCCTATTTCTGATAAGTTTCCCTTCCATATTTCTATTCGAACGTATTACTTCAATGAAATCATGAGCATTTAACTTTGTCAAATTTGTCAACATGTCTTGAAACGCGTCTTTCAGACGGATCCTTTTAATACTGCTTTAATCCATTTTTTTAATCCATTAGGATTCTCTAAACTTGTGGAATTGATGGTGCTTCTTGATTACGCTTCCGAGTCTAAAACAACAACCTACTTTCCAACACCTACTACAAACATAAGGAAGTGAATCGACAAATTATGATAGGGGACTGCTTCAGGCAAACTTTTGCTACCTTTCTATTTTTGGTATCTACGTACTGTAAAGCTAGTAGAACTAACGAAGTGCCTCACGCCCAATCAAGATTACTTTCCGAGTCTCCAATGTCGAAGTTAATGGATTGGATTGTTATCATTTCGCCTTTCACTTTTCGAGCCATATATCGCTCACGAAATCGTTATGAATTCATTCTTTCAAATTATCAAAACCATTTTCGAGGCCACATTGGTTTGGAACATGCTAGCCTGAATTCGAATTTTAGTTATACGAGCATAGAAAGTTCAGTTGGGAAAAGGGGGATTCGAAAAAGAAAAATCAAAAGACGGGAAACGGTTAACCTTAAACCTATTGATTTGAAAATCAAATGAAAAAAGGAGAAGAAAATGAATGAAAACGGGATGTAAGCTGAGTTTTTAAAGAGGTTATGGGGTCGAGTATTATGGGTTTTATTCAAAGGTTTTCAGCAATTCAGAGTCCGTGAATCGTGATTTAATGCAATGCTAGCTTTCGATGTATGCAGTTTGAAAAGTAACTTATCCGGAGAGAAAATAATATTTTTTTTCTTAAATGACCACAGTAGCTAAAAAAAATACTAGATATTAAGGAGCCATCTTTTCAAAGATATGGTGCTTGTCAAACAATACCATTTTTGCCCTTTTCGATGATTAAGAAATAACCTAAGCGTGTGAAAGGAGAGAAAATTAATTTTTGAAGGTCTCTCCTAACTTTGGAAGAGAATACAGCAATGAAAAATTAGTTGTACAGCTTATCAAATATGCTACAATGTCCTTGTTTCTTTCAATCTTGCTTGTTAGGACAAGTATAAAAATACCGACTTATAAATCCAAGAGCCAAAAAAATTGATAGCTATAATGATTACCTGAAGGCGAACTAATAGGTTTTTATTCTTATTTTTTGGATATCGAACACAACCATAATCTTGTTACTTAACAAAGTGGGTTACTTACGTACATTAATTGAGTAATCACTTTTGAGATCACTCCAAAGTATGAGTTTCTTTATCAAATAAGATTATGGAACAGGTGTCTGATGTGAGTGAAAAATAATCCAAGGATAACCGAAAACAAGTTCGACGCTCTATATTCTATTCCTAATACAGAAGCCCTTTTTTGGTCACTTTTCTGAGAAATGACATAAGAGGAGTCAACTAACGTACATATTTGTCAAACACTTTCTAACCTTTCAATCATCTGAATTAGATTGTCAGTGTAATTTTCTGCCCTTTTGAATTTTGCCTCATTCTAAGTCTTGGGATCTCAAGAGAAACTGTTCCCATAATTTTCTAAATCTAACCGGGGTTGTGACCTCAATAGGTTTCAAAAAACGTTGCTCGAAAAATGAAGCAGAGCAAATTTACATTTAAATTGTTCTCAGGGAAGCCAGTCGTCCTTCAATCCACGCACTTGAAAGCGAACTTAAGTGGAACCTGTGCCCCGTCATTTTGAGGACCACTTTTGGGTCACGTCAAGAGGAATCCATGTTCCTTTCTCTCACCTCGCTCGTGGTTGTAAGTGGAATCTTGTTTGATCAGTTGACAAGTCCGTCAAAACCCGTGACAAGGTGGGTTGGGTATGAGGCTATTTTTGTGTTGTTAGGATTTATGGGACAGGGGTTAAAAATGTTGATAAAATTGATACTTATGAACGAGGAAATTATGGTGAAGTAGTTCTTTTGAAAGCTTGATCAATGATCAGGTAAGAAATAATCAAAGCATTTGAAGTCTTGGTCCTTTCAGAAGATAAGTTAATACTCTAACTTTTTAACATAACAATAATATAACTTATAATAAATAACTGCACTTTTTGGTCTATTTCTTATGGCATGGTTTTAGGAAATCCCAAATAACCACTCTCATAATGTTTGAGTTGTAAGGATCACTTTTTGATTTCAAATTTTATAACTAAATTGATACTTGGATTATGTCACTCATTGGGCTTGGTCATCAAAAACTTGTTTGAATCCTTTGAATTTACTTCCTTCCCTCTCGTTTCAAAATGCTTATTTTTAAAGAATATCATGCATTAACACAATGAACAAAAAGGGTGTATGTAGACTTAGGGTGTTTAGATGGCTTTACGAAGTTAATGGTTTTGGGTCAACTTTCTCGTTACATATTATACCCCTTCTTTCACTCACTGCAAGTTCCGCTAATACCAGGATTTGGGCCAAGTCATGAATGCATTTGAATGAGTACGAACATATCTATTTAAAAGATTAAAACTGACCTGACCCGTTTTATGACTTTGAGTACACTTTTTATTTCATCCCCTCAAATCGGACCACAACCCATGCACACACATTGGCTAGTTTAAGACCGCTATAGTGTCACAATGTTCAAGACAAAGTTCTGATGGTATAAAATTTAATCTTTTGCGGTGTACAATCATTCAAAAAAGTGTGAAATTGGACTGTGGGTTCGTATTCTTCAGTAATTCCGATTTTGATCTCCCCAACCTACCATAATATATACGATCTTTGGGAGTATAGCGATTTAAGTGAGTCTGATTAAACAGGTCGTAGGTACAGGCACAATGAAGGTAACATCTATGAAGGATTTGGGCGTTATCATCCAAGATGATGGAAAGTTCGATGAGCATATCCAATTAAAATGTGAGGAATGTCCAGTGATAGTATTACGATGCTAACTCTGTACAAGTCGATTGTCCAGCCGCATCTTGAATATGCTTCCCCCATTTGGGCTCCAATGAGTTCAGCAGGTTTGCAAAAGGTCGAGCACGTCCAAAGATGTTTCACTAGGAACATCACAGGAATGAGAGAGCTCTCGTATTGGGAGTCTTTGTTGGGCATACGTAGGAGCTGATCCATTAACAGCTTTTAAAGCAGGGTTAGATAATTTTTCAAAAGCTATTTTTGATCAACCCGCCATTCAAGCGTTGTACAGACCCAACAATTACTTGTTGGTAGAACAAATTTCGTATGAATGTTAATTGTACTTATTAATTGTTCTTATGATCTATTTCTTCACAGAGAACTACATTCCTTGTAGCGGTATAAAAAATCCGCAACCGCCCCCCCCCCCACACACACACACAAAAAAAAAAGATAAAAAAGCGACATTGAACCTCAAGGACGGAGCTTTCCCTTTTGCATTATCATTTCTTTAGTTTGATGGTCAACCAAAACCGTGTAGTTCAAACGGTTTGGAAATGTACAATCTTTCTCTTTGTCATAAAAATCGATATCCGGGTGAATATCTAATTGTATCCAAAATATGTTTAATTGCCGCAACCCAACTTAGAGGGTCACAACTACCTGATTGGTCAGAACCTAACAACCGTGGCCACCCTCTTCACACAATTACTTCTTAGCGGCCTTGAAATTCAGCTACTCTTAAAGAATGGCCTTAATTTTCATCAGTCACTCGATGCAGGTCCTATTTTACACTCATTCACAAATATGGTTACCCATAAGATTGCTAGAATGCCAGAGTGTTAAAACTTTTAAGTAGCTTTTGGTCAACATCTTATTTAATACTATAGTTACAAACACCATCTGACCTCTTAACCTAATAAAACTCGTTACATAACTTACTTTGTTACATAGAGTAATGGCCGGATAAGTAAGACTACTGTTTCTTTCCACTCGCACTTGAACCGAAACGGGTTCCGAAAGGAAATGTCGCACCCTGTCCGTGATTTGGGCCACCATCACGGCAAAGCAAGCCGTGAGTAAGAAAACCCAAATCAACCGGCGATGACGGTTTCTGGATTCATCTGTGGCCGCTCTCAACCCCGAAATATTCACTTGAGCCAAGCTCATCATTTTCGAATTGGGTGAAATGGGTATTGGTATTGGTAGTGGGGAGGCAACAGGCAAAGTCTTGAATGCCAGGCCATTGCTATTTGGTCTGGAACTGCAATTCTCGAGGATCGTGGCACATCTTGAGTGATGGGTAGTCCTCATTAAAGACAAAAGAGGAAAATGATCCTGATCACTCACTGCAAGCACATTACTTTCAAGTTCACTCTAAATAATGGACAAAATTGAATCAAGTCTCGATTCACTTTGAGGGTTTTGCATTCACTTGGGTCTCGAGAGGAACAAAAGTGGGACCCCCTTCCAAATGGACCTTCTCGGGAATTGAAGGATCAAAAGGGAGCGAGAAGGTTTCTTCGCACGCTTGTGGGAACAGCTAACGGTGGTTTGCACCGCAGATGACGGCTTTAAAAAAGGGGGTCCATGTTACCGGACTGGCGTTAAAATGCATCGCGGATAATGTTCAGAAGGGTTGATGACGAGGGTCCTTACAATTTGAAGAGGTCTAATCCCACTTTGGAGAAGCCTCTTTCAAGTGGTTCTGATTTCATTCGCCTGGCATGAAAAAGCTTTCTTAACAAGCCCTTTACTCAATGAGAATTTCTCGTCTCGTTGGAGTTCCACACTTTAAATATTTTGTCAGGGATATCTTTCCAATTTTGCCATTGACATTTTGTCCCAATATTTGAATGAATGTGACCTTCACTATCATTAGGGACGAGAGCTATAAACTCCTGAGGAATTGAATTTTGTTATATATATAGCATATCGTGATTCTTGAATTTCCAGAGAAATTGAAGCCCTCTGCTTTTGAGTATAAAAAATGCATTGCTTCTTTCTGTCTATTCAAAAGGTGCAAGACTAGCATTATTACCATGATTTATGTTGTGTTTGTTCTTTACGTTGTTTAATTAACTTTTGGATGATGGAAAAACTGTTCTTATCTAAAGAACTTCAAATTTTCGAATAAGGGCCTGATTGAACGTGATATTGCAAAACACAAAATACGTACGTTATGACTATGCCTATATGTGCTATGACTTATGAGTAATGATTAGGGACGGGAAAATAGTGCATAAAAACTAGAAAACATTGCAAAGGGCTCAAAAATGGCTCCCAGTGCGAAAAAAAGTGCAAAAAGACCTGAAATTGTACCCCTTTATGACGGTCTTATGTAAATTCTTAGAAGTTAAGTTTTTGAGTTCCATTTCCCAAATGTTCAAATAATACTGGCAGCATCTTGAGAAATATCAAACTTTGGCCTACAATAGTGCTGCCTAAAGTCCAACATCATTGGTATTGTGCATACTAACTATTACAACCAATATCATTTTATAGTTATTATTAGGTATAGGTCTTAGTTCTTAATATTCTTTTACATGTTAATGTTTTTATTTGTTTATTATTAGAAAGTGTTCAATTTCTGCGAGTGTTACCAATGTGGGACCATAATGGGCACATTTAGAAACCTAAAGTTATTAATGGACCAAAGTAACTAACTGAAAGAACTGATTTTCAAAATCTTTTGGTTCGTACGAGAGAAAGTTGGGAATGATAAATCGTTTAGAATATAATACAGAAAATACAGAGAGCTAAAACAATTTAAAAAAAGTCCCTATTTTTTCAAACTTCTTTCTTTAAAGTGCTTTTTTGTTTGTGTGGTTAATGTAAACTTAGCCTAAACCAATAATCTAGTGTTTTTTCGTGTCTTACCAAGCAAAACACTGAAAGAGGGGAGCATTGAAAAAATTGTAAAAAAGTGTTGTCGAAGTTCGTCTCAAACTGCAAAATAAAAATATAAAAAAGTGTCGTCTATCGGCACTTTGGGCAAGTACACATTTAATCCATCACCCTAAAAAGGGTGACTGGAATTGTTGATCCACCAAATCCTATTTTGCATTCCCCCACGTTTCAAAAAGTTTGCACTTTTTTGCCGTCACTAGTTATGAAGCACATGTAATTATTTTTCTGTCACATTTTGATGAGAGATTTTGAGAGATTTTGTACATGGACATTTTTATAGCTCCACGATTTCATTTTTAGTTATAGCAATAAAAAAAATATTATTCTTTGTGAAAGTTTTAGGCAGCTGATATAACCGACTTGGACAGGAAAAACGTAAGAGCAAATAAAAAATTGCCAGTTTGTGACTTCAAAGGGTCTTGCAGAACACGATTTCGCAAGCATTAAATCTATTGTCTGGGTTAACAATCCGTAAAAAATAGCTCACGGCAATCCAAAACGTTGAAGTTCTTGTTCAATGAAAGTTCAATTGAACTACCGACAACATAACGTTCTTAAAAGAAAAATGCAACCAAAAGTCAAACAGGCGTTCTTGAAAAGAAACAACAACCGTTTCTCGGGCAAAAAAAAGGTTTCAAATCGGAACGAATTTTTGCGGATATTATCAAAATATTTTAAACAATCCAAAAATTAGTGATGGACCGAAAGGGCTCATAACCGAAACCGAAAGTTTCGGCCGAAAGAGGGCTTAACTAAACCGAAAGCAGCTGATTACGAAATTGTATGAATGTAAAATCCACCTTAAAATTAAATTGCTCATTTGTTCGATATTGGGTAGTCGCAAATTTTAAAAAATCGGGAAACTTAAATTTCAGAGGTTTTTAGACGAACGTTTTTTCGATTTTGTTGTCAAATTCCAGCCTTTATAGTGCATGTCGGCTTTCGGTTTCGTTAGGCAAAACCGAAACCAAAACCGAAATTTCGACCGAAAGCGCTTTCGGTCCATCACTACCAAAAATGTAATCCCCTGCTTTCTGCTCACTATTGCATTGTTGACTAGACTACTGTACCCCAAAGGCTAAGAAGTCTCAGACGAGTTAGATATTTCCTTGACAATGAGTCACAAACGTCCTGTAGTTACAGTAATTATTACTTAGCTTTTTGTCCTTGTCAGCATTAAACATTTGAATACAATTTTTCCATATTTCAGGTACTGTCTCATTAAAACTAATGTGACATTGAAACTTTATCAGTCTTTCTGCTATTGTGTGTGATTGTCATTGTTCCAAATCTCAATCCCTCAAATTACCTATTCATTACTTGAACCCAAAAATTCTCCATTTGAGATTACGCGTTTATAGATTGTCGTATGAACTCCTGATTTGTTCATTTTGTTTGATTTTGATATCCGGCTGCATGAAACGAACGTAATTGGCTTATCTATAGAGGCTGAAAAGCTATGTAGTGAAGTGGACTTTTTGAAAAGTAACTAAACCTTTTTGTTCGACAAATAGGAACCATCTAGAATTTCTTCCTTCTGAAAGCGATGATGTTGTAATTTGTTGTTAACATATGGACCAAAAATAAACATCATAGTCATTCTTGCACAATAATCCGACCTCTATGCATCCCTGCTCAACAAGTGAGATCTGAAGTCTTTGAGAAGGTGTCAAAAAATTAAGGCAATGTTTTTGCCTTGTTTTGTTGAATTTTGATCAAGATCACTATGTCGGATATCAAGTGTGTGGTTGTGGGCGATGGAGGAGTAGGTGAGATAATACATGGCACTTTGATCCTTTTGAAAACTACGCTATCTCAGTGATTTTTGAAAGGTACAGTATATCATGTTAATATGACATACGGTAGGTCAGCTGTTTTTACAACCAACATTTTTGGGGCGGGCATGTTTGAATGTTTGAAGAAATCGAAATTATCAACTTCTACTTGAATTAAATGGCAACTTTAAGAAGTGCCTGTTGGTTGAAACATGGAATTTGTTATTGATGAAAGTCCCAAAAACTTTAGCAAAACTCTTTCGTCTGATCGATCCACAAATGGTTCAGAATCCGTATTTATTTTCTAAGCCTCAAAGCTAAAAGTATTCTGAACAAAACTGAGTCCCAAAATCCTCAATTCATGCCTGTTCAAACATGGATTACTAAATTTTTAGTGCCTTGGTCAACGGTTCCAATAAATCAAAACATGGTTAACGGACGGAACACGAAATCTAAAGACACACAACCTCAAGACCCAAGCTAAAAATAGGGCGAAAAACTCTGACTTTAGTGTACCGATTTTGTTTGGTGATGGATCAAAAGCTGAAATTGCGGCAAAGGCCTCAATTTGAAATCTGAAAGCTGACAAGTAAAAAGAAGCAGAAATAGTCTAGCTTCAAGCAATATCTCTGGATCAAACAATCTGGTAACGATAACCTTTGACCGTATTTTGACCTAGATCTGTCATGAAATAGATTTGTGATTAACCAAAAGGGCTCATAACCGAAACCGAAACCCGTAGATGACGAAAAAATTGGAAAAAGGCAAAATTTACCTTAAATGTGCATACTGCGTATGTGCAGAATGTTGGGTAGTCGCAAATAGGGGTGGGCGAGAAGCCGGTGTCGGTGTCGAGGTGTCGACACCGACACCGGCTTTTTTGGATTTCGGTGTCAGTGTCGACACCAGGTTTCTGGTGTCGACGTTTAAAGGTTTCGTGAATTTTTTCCGAAAGTTCCGCAAATCGCGCAAAAATTACGTTGAAAGGCTTGCAAAGCAGGGTGTTTTAATGCCACTCTTTGGCAAACCGTTCAAGATTTTCTTGATATCAACATTTCTCCGAAATGTACGATTTTGATAACAAAATGCCATTGCAAAGAAATGTAAGCATCTAAGGATAAACCTATTTCTCCAAAGTTTTGCCAAAAGTGGCATTAAAAACCACTCTCTAGCTGGGAACTATGTCTCAATACGGCCGCAAGAGGCGCTTATTTTGTGGAATCAGCTGAAATTTTGATCAAGGTTAATCAAAATCTAATTAGTTGTTGTTGGAGGCACACTTGACACAAACCGGATTTAACAATAAAAATTTCAATTTCCCCAATAGATTTTTTCCTTTAAACAACCAAAATATTAGAGAAGTTTGGGAAATACTACGAAAAAATATAATTCTGGACCCTACTTGTAAAAAATTCCAGATGGGAAAGTTATGTTGCTTACCCTTCATTTGAGGTTAAGGGCCACCAAAAAAGGTTGGAACTTATTATGTATTTGATAAAACTTAGGATGATGATTTTTAAACCCCAAATTCTAATATGAATTACTGGTGTCGGTGTCGTTCTTGGTGTCGGTGTCGGCGTCGACACCAGCGGTGTCGACACCACGGTGTCGATGGGAAACTTTGACACCGGTGTCGGTGTCAGTGTCGGTTTCAACCTTCCGGTGTCGGTGTCGGTGTCGAGGTCAAAATTGCCGGTGTCACCCATCCCTAGTCCCAAATTTTGAAAAGTCGGAAAACTTAAATTTCAGAGGTTTTTGGACCAAAATAATTTCCATTTTGCTGTCAAACTTCATGTTTTAAAGTGCATGTCTGCTTTCGGTTCCGTTAGCTATAACCGACACCAAAACCGAAATTTCGGCCGAAAGCGCTTCCGATCCATCACTAAACTAGAATCCAGGATCTCTATCTGAGCTACGATGATTGGAATACAAAAGTATCCTTGCAAGACTATTTCGTTCAAAAGGAAAACGAATTACAATTTGAAAGCTGAGCCTGTTTTAATCATTTTTTTCTTGCTTAATTGCTGCCTCATCGTTTTGCAAAGTGTCTAAACTTCACTTCAAAAGCTCCTTCAAAGGCCATTCTAGGAACGGATTGGGTGACCCCCTCCCAAAAACCAAACTCAATTAAGAAAATTTCCAGTCTTCATGAATGACAACATTCATCTTGAAAAGTGTATGGCGGATTTTACGTCATCCAAGACTGGTTTGGGTGTGAATAGGCCGAATGGCCACGACTACATAAAGCTTTTCTACTTTCCCAAAAGGCCAAACGAACGATGTGGTCATCCATTAGTCATTAGTAGACCCCACTTAAAGACTGGAGCATTTTGAGCCCGTTTCAGTAAAAAGTTAAAATTTTTAACCCTGGTAAAAGAATGGAGGCAATTTGTTTTCAAAGCCTTAAGAAAAATAGACAACCTGCTTAGTGATTTAGGACCATCGAGATCGAACCGAAGCGGAATGTTTGATGGTTGCACACATATCTATGTCAAGCAAGCGAGGTTGAGAATTTTCCACTGCTCTTTCCACTTTGACCCATAAATGAATGGATAGTAGTTTGCCGACCATGCTCGGTTGCATCATGCCCTAGAAAACATACAGGATGCACCACTTGAAACCAAGGAATATATATTGTTAATTGCAAGCACTTAATGATATGTACTTATGTTCAAGTTTTATGATGTATTTTTTGAATCAAATGAGTGGCCACTATTCTACTCAGAGCCTTCTGAATCTTATTATTTTGTTGCAAATATCGCAAGAAGCACTGAATTCTTTGGAGTGGGACGCTAGGAATATAAATTATGATTTCATATGAAGGATTTTAACCCAAGCTTAAAATAGATGCGTATAGATGGCGGCAATGGTTGGGCAAGTAAAGAGAAAATACTTTTGACTACTTTTGACCTTGGTGCTTAGTACTTTCCCCTCTTTCACGCCATCTATTGGCGAATTTTTCAAGATTGGGTAAAAATCCTCAATAGAATCACATCGATTGTATTTTTCTTCAAATGAAACATTGCTTGCATATATTCGTTTCATAAACTCATCATCAATTAAATGCCACAGTTTAAAGTTATGCCACCTCAAACATTTGCTTTCAAGAGAGCAGAGCCTGAAAGAATAAATGAATGAATGAGCTTACCCTTTTGTGGTAAAACAAATTGCCAGACGAGGCACAGCTCATTCACTACAGGATTTGCAATGAGTTTTAAAAGAGCTAAATTTTTAATAGCTTCGTTTATTTCAGCTAAAACTTAAAATATATAGTCTACCTAACACAAGCCATGTCTGTCAATTGATTTGTTCCTGCTGAGAATCAAAAGTCTCATTGCTAACCTCCCTCTCCAGGAAATTCAGTGCTTCTTGAAGTGTCGTTACATGGCCCGTTTCAAAGAACGCACCCTGTAGAGTGCGTAATGTCCACAAGAAAGTTGGTTAAAGCTTTTTGGTGGTTTGGTGGGGCTCATGGAAGGCAAAACAAGGCCTATGGTTGGTGTAAATTAATACTATGTCAACATGGACATGTCTCTTTTAGCGAACTTGTCAGAAGCTTTTCGAAAATATTGTCGAGCTTGTCTACCGAAAAGACAAGCAAGATCCCATAAATTTTATTCGGCGAATCATCTTTCGCCGCCTTCAAAGATATCTATCACGCTACATATGTTTTAGGAAAAACCTCCATGTTAATAACATTTGTCAAAAATGAATTTCCGGAAGAATATGTACCTACAATTTTCGACAACTACTCTGCATCCCTGGTTGTTGATGGAGAAGCTACAAACCTAGGTTTATGGGATACAGCAGGGCAAGAGGATTATGATCGACTCAGACCTCTCTCATACAACAAAACGGTACGACCAGAATTAATCCAAAGATACAACATCCAAATCCACGCCCTTCATGGAAAATGTCACATGTACATTTTATTTGCTGTTTCGTCATGAGTAGGGCTCAGAAAGTTGCAAAATATTACTTGCACCAAAAGTTGCAACTTTTTGATTTTTTTTTTTCGGTAAAATTTGGTAACTTCTGAAGTTTTTCTGTCTTCATTATTGTAATTGAGTGAAAAACTGTTAGAATTGACTATTTCACAAGCACTTTCCATAGATTTTCTTGCTGTTTTTAGCAACGAAAAATCGAAAACAGCAACTTGAATTTCGTCTTATTTTCGGCCAAATTGGACGTGTTTAGGCCAGTTCTTAGATTTAAGGTCTAAAAGCAAACTTCTATTGCAAAAATAATGACACTTTTTTGCAACTTTCTTCAAATTGACTCCGACTTTTGGTAAAATTACTAGTTGCAACTTTGATACTATTATACCGCAACTTTTTCCTAGCCCTACTCATAAGCCGAAGAATATTCAAGGATCTTATCATGAATCATCATTGATTACTCTTATCCGGCCTTTTCTTAGGATGTGATGCTGATATGTTTTGCCACAAATGACGTTCGGTCCTTCAACAATGTCCACAAATGGGCGAATGAGGTCAAAAATTACTGTCCCAACGCTCCAATCATCCTGGTTGGTACCAAAGTCGACCTTCGAGAGACCACCTTCAAAGGCACGTGGTCTAAGAAGCACAAACGGCGAAACACCGAGCAAGAATTTGTTTGTTACAAGCAAGGAGAACGAAAGGCAGAAGAAATCGGGGCCGTCAAGTATCTTGAAGGCTCGGCCAAAACACAGGAAGGCCTGGACATTATTTTTGATGAGGCTGTGAGGGTCGTTCGACAAGGGAAAAAGAAGCCGTCACAAAGGAAGAGAAAATGCAATATCTTATGATGTGTTGCTTGGATTGTCATTCATTTTATATTATAATATAATATCCAAAGAAGACTTGAAATCCTTGTGATAAAACGTAGTGATGGACCGAAATCGCTTTCGGCCGAAATTTCGGGTTCGGTTTCGGTTATGCCTACCGAAACCGAAAGCAGACAGGCACTTTAAAGGATGGAGTTTGACAACAAAATCGAAAAAATTTTCGTACAAAAATCTCAGCAATTTAAGTTTCCCGATTTTTCAAAATTTGCGCTTGCCCAACATCAAACACATGAGCAATTTGATTTTCAAGGTGTATTTTGAATTTATACAATTTTGTTGTCAGCTGCTCTCGGTTTCGGTTTCGGTTAAGCCCTCTTTCGGCCGAAACTTTTGGTTTCGGTTTTGAGCCCTTTCGGTCCTTCACTTATAAAAGTATTTGGAGGAAAATACTACTCAGTTTTCGACAACCATAGTTGCACTTCCGTGTTCATAGGACTGCCCAGGGACTTCTAAATGAGGATTTAGAGGTTCATGGACTACTCAACCATTTTGGTAAAATTGGGACCTACGTTACCCTGATCGATATTGGATCGCCTTGGATCTGGGCCGGATCTCATCAAGTATTTTCTTATTTCACAGGCCTAATTTCAACACTACTGAGAGAAGATTTGATATGCAAAATCAAAAGGAACATTTTTTTCAAAATCCGTTGTAATTTTTTGGTATTTGACTTCTCATCAATCTTTTCCAAATTTGGATCGGTGCCTGGGGTTTCAGGTCTGACATGGGAGGAGCGAAACTCGTCCATGAATATAAAAATAAATATAAGTGCCAGTAATAAGTGAAAAGTATTTGAAAGTGGTTAGGATATGAAAATGTCGTTGTTAATGAAGAGATTCACGAAGGAAAACAGACAAAATTCACCGATAATTGTCGTCTACGTCATATCATTTAGAAATACGAACGTGCAAAAAAGAAAGAACTGTTGTAATTTCGTTACTTAAGATTTCATTAGAACTGTCTTGGTGAACATTGACATATGAGCCTTTCATCGAATGACAGTAAGTTCTGATAAAATCAATTTTAAACTTGAAACCCTAAATGCTCCAAAAACAAGGGTCCAAATTTTTACTCAATTTCCTGTCTTTAGCGTTCGGAGGAACCATTTGAACATTTTTGAAAGCTTTCAAATTTGTTTATTCTTGCAAAGCAGGGGTCTGCATCAGCTTTTGGGGAAGTACCCACCCAATGCGATCAAGAGGCCACCAAATATAATCTGGATTTTTTAACCATGGACCCTCAAGTATTGAAAAATGTACTTGTCTTATGTCAACCATAATGACTGTTTACAAAAATGTACCCAATGAGTAGTAAAGCTCGCAATAAAGATCATTATTTATTTATTTTTGTTGGTTTAAGAGCCCACGAATAAACGATCAAAGAAATTTGGACACACGAATGTAGTGCGAGAGGCGCCCTAAAACTGCAAATTCATAAAAATATTATTTAGTTGAACAATAATCAAAAGCTTTTTTTCAACATGATATAAAATCTCAAAATTTGGCCAAATCCCAGCCATGGATATCAATGTCCCAGCGGTGCACCCACTTTTTGAAACGGGTAGCAAGAGAATCTTTAGGGATTTTTTGCCAACCCCTGCACGAGGTTTTTTATTGTTTTTCTATGGTTGCCTTTCCTCAATGACACAAAAAATGACATATCTGAACTACGTGATGAAAATATCTTCAAAAGATTTTACATATTTCCCTCATTTTCTTAAATATTTTGGCTGTTTTGAGGAAAAATCAAATATTTTCTCTTGTATTTAGCAAGCAAAAATAAGCTTTTTCAGGAAAATTTGGGCTAAATAAATGAATCGTCAATGCACAATATGGCTTGCTCAAAATGAACGGAATATGACTATCTATCAGAATATATCTATAAGAATATCTATGTATTTGGACAATTAAAAAATTCGGTCGTTAAATCGGTAAGGCATCAAATGTACCTCATAAACGATCTATGATATTAAATTCACGGAAAATATAAATTTGGTGATGATAAAAAATTTAAGTGATGGCGCAGTAAAAAAAATATTTATGAAATATCCGGTTTATAATTCATTGTTTTGGAATTTTGAACAAAAAATACTTAATATTTTGTCACTTTTTAGAAAGTACTTTTCTGGGTCCTATTGATCAGTCAAATGAATTTACATTTTACGGATCATGAAAGCGCAGAAATAGGTGCAAAGCGCCTAGATTCCCAACTAGTAAGCCTCATTTATTTTTCGAATAATTTTGGGCTAGATTCGAGATGAACCTAGTCAAGAACCACTTAATTTCTCGAAAAAAAACATTAATTCCACCAAGAACAAATCAATTAATAAGTTCTTCTGCAAATTTCATCTTACATATGCTAGACTACTTTTTTCAATTTTCAGCTAAATCAAACGTCAGTGTCAAAAGTTATGCTCTCTCAAATTCAGTGCAAATTCTTCTGAGTTTGAATGAACCAGCCCTTTTTCTGTTAATGAGCCCCACAAAATGTCAGCGTAAACCCTTGATGATTTTACCATGATCATGACAGCTCTTACTTATAAACGACACAGACATTATTTCAAGGTTGCGTGAGCAAAGCTGAATGCTCCGTTGTAATTGAAAAAGAAGCAGACAGTGCAGATTCACATGCTTTGAAGGCAAGGGGAATAGAGTGTGGAGATAATCAAACTATGTGTCCAAAAAACTGTTGAAATTTGCTTTGCACAGAACTCTTTACCTCATAGCTCTTAACTTGTTTGGAACTAAAATGGTTGTAATTTAAGCACGAAACTGAATCAAACTTAAAGTAAAAAAATACTACTACTTTCCTACTTTCATGAATTTCACGTTACATCTAGAGTAAGGACTGAAGTTTCACATTGAGCCTTGTTAGTGTGTGTATGTGGTACAACTGAATAATTGCAACATGTTAGAATAATTAACAATTGGAGGAGTGATAATTGGAGAGAATCAAAGCTGATCCATGTCATAGTGGAATAGTGCAGTGTGAAAAATATTTTTTCCACCACAAGTATCAAAAGATTCCAATCTTAGAATAACAAAGCTTGACTTAGTCACACTGAAGCTTGGAAAGCACTTGCCGTCATATAAGTGTTTGACATCCTTATGGATCCCCAGCCCGTAGAACTTCACCTAATGAAACTCTGAAGTACACAAGTGCAAAACAGAACATTTAACCCTTTTGCTCTCGCAACCTTGCATTAATCTCTGTGTCGTTTATAAGTAAGACACCGACAGCACCTCTTGTGGTCTTATTTAGGCAGAGTTGCCAGATCGGATTTTCCCCTGACATTTGGCAAAATAGCAAATTCCAATGGACCTCACAAAAGGGTCGAGCTCATTCATTCTACAGGGTGTATCATAAGTTTGGAACCTCGAAAAAAATAACGCCATTCCAACAAATCTTTGATTTTTCAAAAATCTTTTATATCAGAGATGGGTAACTCATATTAGAATCACTTCAGAAAATTTCATTCGAAATGCCCACCTTTGGCCTTGATGAGGGCCTTGAGTCTCCTCTTGAAGTCGGCACAGTTGGCATGCACTGTTTCCTCAGAGATCTTGTCCCACTCGCGGACCAGGGAGGCCTTGAGGGTGTTGATGCTCTTGTGGGGCTTTGCACACGCCCTGTCCTCAAGGATGGATCACATGGAGAAGTCCATGACATTGAGGTCAGGGCTTGCTGGGGGCCAAGCTGACTTTGGCCAAAAGCCCGAAAAATTCTCCGCACACCACTCCTGAACAACCTTGGCGGTATGGGAGCTCACCCCATCTTGCTGGACCACGTGGGGTGTGTCTCCAAACTCCCTCTCGAGCCAGGGGAGCACGTCGTCTCTCAACATGGCCAAGTAGACATCCTTGTTGATCTTGACGCCCTTGTCAATGAAGATTAGTGGGGTCTTCTTCCTGCAGCAGGTCATGCCTGCCCAGACCATCACAGAGGCCGCCCCTGCTTCCTGACCACGGCCTTCTTCTCCATGGGGATCTCAGACTTCTTTTTACCCAAAACCCTGCTGTTTTGTGGGTTGTAGGCCTCCTGAATAGAGAAGAGTTTCTCATCTGTCAAGAGCACACTGGGCAGCGTGCCTGACTGGACCACATTGAGGAGCTCCTTTGCCCTGGTCAACCTCTTGGCCCTGGCGGCCTCCGAAAGGTCCTGTTTCTTTTCGAGGCGGAAAGAGGAGAGCCCCAGGTCCTTCCTCACAATGCGCTGCATGGCGTCCTTGTTGATGCCAGCCTCCTTTGCCATCATCCTGTTGGAGCGCCTCTCATTTCGCCTGACCTTCTCCCTGACGGCCTTGATCATCTTGGGGGTCCTTACGGTCCTTGGGCAACCACTCCTGGGGCGGTCGACAATGTCCCCTGTCTCTTGGAAGCAAATTCTGGTGTCCCTGACAAACTTCTTCTTCACCCCGGGGCTTTGGAGTTCCCGAACAACCTCAAAGTATTTCTTGCCGTCTTTGATGAGCTTGAGGACGGCCTCCCTCTTGGCCAGGTTGGACATGGGCATGATGAAACTCGGTGGGGTAGGACTGTTTGTAAACACTCTTCAAGTCTAAGCAGGAATAACTGACATCTAGCACAAAACCTCATCGCGGGAACATTTAAAACTTCGGGTTTCAAACTTATGATACACCCTGTATGCTCTCTTCACTACACAAGTTTGAGAAGGCATAACTTTTCACTCTGGCATTCAATTGAGCTGAAAATCAAAATACGTATACTTCATACAAAATACAACCAAAGTCTAGTTTGCAGAATAACGCATTGAATTGATGCTAATGAAAATTGTAATTCTCATCATTTGCCTCCCACTCCAGAAATTCAGTGCTTCTTGACTTAGTCAATTTGAACCAAGTGGCTTGCTTGTGCATGCGTGCAATGACTGTTTTTCGGTTTTTACTTCAGAGTTGCATTTTTAGGGGTCGCTTGTGGGCTTGTAGACTCTATCACTGTTTTTCCCATCGAAGCCTCCATTCAATGATTCTAGGTCCTTGAAAACGATCGATATTTTATGTCTTGAGACCTCTGCTTACACCTAATAATACATTTTGCGTATTTTTGGCCCAATTTTACGTGAAATATCGATCGTTTCCAGGGACCTGGAATCATTGAATGGACGCTAAAATGGAAAAAAACTTGGATTTGCCAAAATGGGCTGGGTAACTCAGCACAGCCAACGGCCCTGTTTTGCCACTAGCGGTATGATTTAAAACTTGTAACTTTTTTTGAACTTGAAGCAACCTTTCTCTCGTTCCCATTCAATCAACGGGTGGTTATGATCTAACGTACATAGATTAAGTTCATCTTGATGTGATACCAAGCTTTCGGTCATCAAAAACTCTATCCTGTCAACAGCAAAAATTTCTATTTATTTGATTTGTCACATTTTTCATGCATATGTCAAAGGCATTTTTCAAACTAAATTGCATGTCTTTGATTTCAACGACTTTTCAGGAAGACCGTACTGTCTGGCGGCGCTCAGAAATAATTTGTCCACATCAACATCATTACGAGCGGAAACCTCGAAATAGTTGGCGGCTTGGCAACACCAAGCCATCTTTTGACCTTCATCCCTTTGAATTGAGCGCATTGTCCGGAGATCAGCCTTAGTACCCACTAAATAAAACGGAGTTGTAGCAGAAGAAGTCTGAATCTCCGGTAACCACCGACTTGTCACCTTGTCCAAGGAGTCTCGGTCATCAATAGAAAACAGGACCATAAACAAAGTCTGAAAATAACAACATAATAAACCTCTCATGTAGGTTGTTAGTTAATTCATGGTCTAAGTGATGCTTGATTTTTATAATGTTAATATGATTCCGCAACGTCATCTCTTCCTTGGTCTTTTACTATACGTATTTAAACCTAATAGTACAACAATTAAATGTATTTGTAAAAATCGGATCAATGTGAAAAAAAAATAATAACCTTGGAAAGATAGAATTTCCAAAACGAAGGAATCAGCAAAACAATTACAATCAGAGATGATACATGAATGGATTGATTATTCTGATAAAATCGCAATAAAAGTATAATACCCTTGTTTTCAGGCGTTTTTAAAATGTATTAGGGAAACAAGAAAATTCTATTTCTTTGCCTTTTTTAAGAGAATGATACCTTGCTCTTTAAATCAGCCTCAAAATTCAACTAGCTTTAGTCGGCAAAATATTCGATTAATATTTGAGTAAAACCATCATATGATTGAAATATATGAAAAAGTAACTAAATTCTGAATTTTGACTGGAATTTTGACTGGAAAATTGCCCCATCATTTAAAATACAAAGAAAAAGGTAGTGAAAAATGAACTCTAAATCACGATTTTTGTTCTTTTACAGTTTGTCATGTGAAGAGCGTTTTGCTTCATTTCTAGTTTTTGATGATACACTGGGCATATTGTGGGATGTTCCCCAGTGTTTGTATGTCGAAAATACGGCCAGATAAAGGAAATAAACCAAAATCTTCAGAATTGTTAACTATCACATCTTTTTGAGCATTATGCATTTTTTGTAACATCAATTATATCCGTGTTACGGTTATGGTTTCTTGTTCCGTTTCTTATTTTTACCCCCGGTGCATTAAAAACAACAAGAAAAACTTCATCAAAAACAGCCGAATGGTCTTCCATCTCAAAACTCTTCCAACCATAAAGATGAATACAGGAAAAATAATGAAATCATTTGTTTCGCCATGAGCTGTGAAGAATTCTGAAAATTGCCCTCAAAACTGAAATAATTCAATATCTATTACAACATATCTCTTACTTCATGTTTCTATCTTTTAACCCTGAAGTTACAATATTTTTTGGATAAAATTTACATTCACTTCGAAGAAAGTTGCTGAAAGTTTGCAACTTTGACCGAACCCTACTTATTACTTACAGCATTGTGATAACTCAATGGTCTGATTAGATCAAACTCTGTTTCAGCACTTGTATCCCACAAATCAATGTTACACTGAGTGGAGAGACTTGGGTCCACCAAAGAATGCACATAGTTATCGTAGACTTTGGGTAGCTCCTCAGGATTAAAAGTTCCTTTTATTAATCTTTCCAATAAGGCTGTTTGCCAACCCCTTCTTCCCCAACCACAACAATCTTCAGAAACCCGGGTGTAGAATCAGTCATTTTGACTTTGACCGTAAAAATGATCTCACTACGACTTTCTCAATCTATCGTAGACCTGACAGGTCAATGAATATTTCAGTGGTTTCTACACTCTTCAACGTGGCCATTGAGCTTTCTCTATTGAATTGCTTTTGGGGCATTCTGTCTTCTTCAGAAAGGCAATACTTAAAAAGGTACCCCATGTACGAGGGATTACACATTACGTGTACAGGGTCGGCGGCCCAAGTGTAGACCCCTTAGGACCATCATAAGTTTTGTAGTTTTTGATAGATTTTTTCAAATTTTCAATAAAAAAATCCCAATGTATTGAGTAATAGAAGTTGTGTTATACATATACCTGTTGAAGCCCTTGAGCATGGATGAGATCATGACATCGATGAAGCAATTGAGATAATTGGCACAGTGCCTTGCATTTGTCCCTCAAGGAGAGAAAGGCAAAATTTTGGGTTGGAATGGACTCTTTGGTATCCCAGCATGTCTTACTTTTGAGGATTTACCAAGCAAACAAAGCTATGAGCCACAATTAGATCTGAAACAGACCCTGTTTATGTACTAAAAATGCCAAAATCTACACTTGGACGACTTGGACCGCCGACCCTGTATAGCTTTCAAAATTCTTGATATGAGAGCAGTTTTAGATTGATTTGTGACATAAATATGAGAAAATTGCTCAGTTGATAAAGTTTATAGAATATAATTGACAGAAACAGTTGTCGTTTTTCCGATTTAAAAGACTTCAGTAGAAAAGTTTTTATTAATATGGTTATTGGCTTTGAAAGACGATGTAGAGAATATTAGGAGAAAATCCAAAAATATGAAAGGAGCTTGCTTCTACTTTTTATAATCATTTCTGTATTCTCCTTTTAAATGACAAAAACGGTTGTCGTTTTTCCGATTTAAAAAACTTTAATCATTTTTTTTTATGATTATTGGCTAGAGTTTCAACGTTCATATTCACATTGACAAAGGTACTTCCTAACCTTTGCCCAAATTATCGTTTTAACAAGGAGGGCAATAGAATGAAAATATAACGGCTTTTGAGTTTGAATTATTCATGGACATTTCTTTTCATATCCTTTCCCTTTGCAAGTATTTATTACTTGTTTCCGTTGTTGCTCTCGCCATCTTAGGAATTATAACAAATAGGTTAGGCAATGCGAAATAAGCAGAATGAGTTCAGACGACACGGTATTTGTTAGTGAAACTAATGAATTTACTACTTCTCTCCAAGTAATAATGCTTATTACAACAAAACACAAGTCTTGGATTTTTCCTCCAAACAACGATGGTTTGATAACCGAGCAGCTTCAAGGAAGACTTTTTGCACATTTTCATTATGAAGGGCAGAGCATTCCATGTATTTGACGGCCCCTGCAGTCTCGGCCAATTCTTTGCCCGCATCAGGGTGAATCGAGGATCGAGTTCGCAAATCGGTTTTGGTACCCACAATCATGTAGGGAATCTTGGAGCTGAATTTGCGGATCTCTGGCACCCATTTCGAAGTGACGCTTTCTTGTGAGCTTACATTGTCGATGGAGAAGCAGACTAAGAAGATACACTGAAACAAAATTCATTTGTTTAAATAGGATAATCTTTTATTGATACTAGTAGGTCATATGTTTTATGTTTGGGAACACATGCTTCAAGCATACTCTGTCAATGGACTTTCATCATTTTTGGGTCTTTTTAGAGCTCTCAGGCTTCATAAATGAAGCTATGTGAAAGTTAGCAAATACTGAGTAGATAATGAAAACTAACTATCCTTAAAGAATGCCCTAACAGACTAAAAATATGCTTGAAGTCAATTTTGGAAGCATGTTTGTAGCGTGCCTTGACGCAGGCAGAGCATTTGAGCCACCTGGGATGTGCTTTGACAATTGCAGAAAAATACGAGAAACAAGTAGTCAGAATCAAAGAAGCTCATGGAAAAGATGCGTCGACACAGTCAAGTTGTTTGGCCTTTTTGAAGCTTCAAATGTTTGCCGTTGTTGTCACCACCATCAATCAGGAAGTTCAACTTCTAACGAAACTTGATTTTGCAATCAATGTTTATAGATCATGCCACTAAAGATTGATGCAGTCATTGGATCATAAAATAAGGTGGATTCAAGCCCTTGCATGGATATTTTCGGTCAAAGGCTTCTATTTGGTGTATTTTTTTTCTCTTGCACTTCCCGGTCTGTTTGGCTATTTTAAAGCTTTTTGATAAAGCCCCCGTTGCTAGTGTTCTGACGACGCTTCTTTCACATGAGCTTCTGTTATCAGAATCATTAAAAATACATTTCAGATCTTGTTTGCGATATCCCCCTTTCTCTTCAGCGAAAGAAATAATAATAAAATAACAATAACATTTTGCGTTTTACAAGCGAGATAATGATTCTTCACAACTTTCATGAAATTAATTCATTTTGATTTTGGCGTGTATTTTTCGGTTAAAATAGATCATTCATCCGGTGGTATTCATCAAAAAAAGGTCCGATCTTTGCGGATCTTAATTTTGCTTTAAATATTCTATTGCTTAGCACATCAGCTTTCTCTATACTACTGATCTTTATTTGCTTATTGCTCCAAATCGTAGCTTAGACAACGCTTAATGTTCAGGCACAGCACTAATATTTTTCAAAAGCTCAACAAAAAATAGTTTAAGTCAACCTTATTTACAAGGGTTAAAGAAACCAAAAATGTACAACTAACCGTGTGTGCATAGGAAACTAGTCGCAATTTCTGGACCTTATCACTCGGATCCGTGTCCCAAAGGTCGATGGTGAATTCCTCGACGGTGACTGTATTGGCTGGGAATAGTTTTGGAAGCTCATCTCGAATGAAACCTCCATTGGCGAAGGTCTCCAGTAAGGCCGTTTTCCCCACATTGTGGTCTCCCACAACGGTTAGTTTCAAGAAATACTCGATCTCCTCGCCCATATTGATATATCTGGCCACTTTGAGACGGACTCACTTTGTGTCTGACATGAAGATTCGTGATCGTACCGGTACTGAATGCCAATTTTCCCGGCACTGCACATTATAAGGATTGCTTTAGTGACTGCGCACTATGCCAGCGTCTAAAAAAAGCCTTACAACCCCAAAGGCTGTACCCATTGGACCTTTCCTATTTTTGGCCCAAGTAAGTCGAAGTTCTCACCCAATCAAAATAGCTTGTTCATTCTTGGGTAATTTGAGGAAAAACGCTCTCCGAAGTTTTGTATTGAACAACCAGCTGGTATATGTAATTTGTACCGGCAAGCTCTGTTTAAGGAAATGCATTTATTTATACAAGTTTTTTATCAACCGAAGGTAAAATTCCCTGTAAAAATTGGTTTGACCTTGTGTTCCAATAAAATGTGGAAAATTCTAGCTTTGAAAAAAAAACAAGAACTTCTGCAAAAGTGAAGGAATGGTAACAAATTTGTTAGTCGTTAGCTGACACGGGTCATTGATTTAAGCAAGGATATTATTATCAATTCCATAAACAAAGGAACAATCTCAGCGGCCTATGTGTTGTTATGAATTTGAGTCACTAAAAATGATAAAACAAGACAAGAAGCACTAGAATCAAGGAGTGGGAGGCTAGCAATGAGAATAATGATTTCCAGTAAAAACAATTCAATTACGTTTTTCTGCAAATGAGACCTTGCATATGTTGACAAGAATACGTATTTCAATTTTCAGCTCAATCGAACGTCGGAAACAAAAGTTATGCTCACTCAAAGTCCAGTGCAGATCCCACCGAGAATGAATGAACTAGCCCTTTTGTGGTAATCGTTTTACCACAAAAGGGTGAGTTCATTCATTCTATGCTCTCTTCAGTACATAAGTTTGAGAAAGCATAACTTTGAATTGAAGTTAACACGGATTCAACGAGCAATCATTTGATGCACATTTGATGTCTTTCAAAGAATTGAAACTGTGTTATTTGATTGTTTTAAATCAAATATATGCAAACTCTTGATCTACTGACTTACTTTATGATGATGTTATGATGATGTAATACCGCTTTCCCATCTTTTGTTGTGGACAACATGATTTTTATCATTGGCATTGTTCAAGGGCATTCTTCACCCTACTGAATGGTGTATATTTTCTTTCTATGTCTCTATTTTCAGTTCTTAATAGGGGTTCTTAAGTCAAAAGAAGACTGTAAAGTGTCGAAAAAAGATACAGAGAAGAAAATTTATATCATTCTACGAAGTGAAGAATGCTCTTGAACAATGCCAATGACAAAAAACATATTGCTTTCAAAAAAGATGCAAAATCATTATCACAAACCAAGTCAGTGGATCAAGAGTTTGCATGTATTTGACTAACAACAATCAAATAACACAGTTTCAATTCTCGGAGAGACATCAATTGGGCATCAAATGATTGCTCGTTAAATCCCTCTGAAATTTTGTTTTATGGGTTAGGTAAATAAAATGGCATTAATCCCAATTTTTCTACATTTCTTCATTAACTAAAGGACATTATAACGTACTCCACGATTAACTCCAAGCTATCACACAAGAAAATTAACACGGACGTGGTAACGTCGCTCGATCTCCCACTCCATGTAATACCGCTTTCCTTGCCCTGGATCAACAAAAAGGCCTTAAGGGCAAAATCTAACACATTTTTCCCGTTCATATTTATTTCTGTATGATCTTTCTGTCGACGGTATATTTAGATTCGGTTTATTCCAAGCCAAAGTTTTGGGATTCCAGGATTTTATTGATTTTGTTTTGTTTGAATTTTGGGAAGGTGCTTTTCGACGGTACTCTTCATCTGGAGATCTAGCAACCTCTCGTACCTTTGGAAATTTTTCATCAGTCTGGTTAGTGTTTCTGGCTCGAAAGCTCGTGCAGAAGCTCGAGCGAACGGTTTGGCCTTTCAATGTTGCTCAATGCACGAACCGTTCGAAGCTTGGGCTCGCGAGCATCGAGCCTTCACGGAATTCAAGTTCAGACACGCACGGAAACCATATTACTGTACAGTGTTCCCCCCTTGTCTATGAGCGTCAGGAAGCTTACAAGCTTGCAGATTTCAATGCATGGTGCAATGGCCCGTGAACTAAAGAAGAAAAAGAATCGGCGCAAATTCCAATTTCAGGCGATTTCTTTAGCACCCCTGCTTTTTTTGGCTTCAAATCGTAGTAAGGGTCATTACCGGACCCCTCCGATGAGTTTTGCCATCACGGCCAAACTGGCTTTAATCAAAATTTGGCCAAAGTTTGGTTACTTACTTTCACAATAGCCTAACGTTTCCAGTTTCTATTAAATATAATGCATGAAATTGTGTCTTGCTGATACATCTTGAAACCCCGCTAATGTTTTTATTACATGACTACACTTTGAAATATTTAAAGTTTAATGTGGTCGAGTGAGGTACACTTCGTCAGTCCTGCTTCAATTGAGTGGAAGACTGGACTTAACAGGTTTGTTATGAAAGAATTGAGATAATCAGATTAGAGAATCAGATTGAGAAATTCAAATATAGCTGAGTATGTAAACTGCATCATGTGCATCTGTTTGCGTTATTTTCCATTTTGTGCTAGGCGATCTAGCCATAAGCTCGAATTCGTTCGGACGTTCGTGCAATGGACCGTGTAGAGCTTGTTTACTTTTCTTGGTTCGCTCAATGAGTTCAATTACCTGACGTTAGATGGCGCAGCACCTTGAGAGGTTGAAAGACGAATTGGACTGCGAAATTCTACCAAGTTTCAACTTTGAAAGTGCAAGTATTTTTGCATGAAAACCGAATGCTACTTGTTCTTTGACATATGCGGTGTAATTTCAACTCTTCTCCTGTTAAGTGTATTGTTTCAAATTTAATTAAATTGACACCAAGTTTTGGCGCTTCGAAATTGCGCTGCGCATTCCTGGTGTTCGAAGGGTGAGGCGAGGACTCTTGAGCAAGGAAGCGACACAACATTTTTGGTTCCAAGTAAGGCCATTGGAAGCAAGTCTATAGATCACTCAAGACTTTTATTTTAATATTTGAACCCATTCCAAAAGCTTAAAATACATTTTTTGATACTGTTTTGTTTTCAAAAATGTATTTCAGCTTTGTTTTGTTATATTTTTGGCAAATAAGTCATGCCCAAGTTCAGTTTGGTAAGGTTTAGGTTAGGTTAGGTTCCCAATATCTTTTCAATATTCTCAATATCCCAATATTTTTGTTCTTCCCAATATTTTTGCCATTTTTCATTATATTGAGCATGAATTAGGGATGGTATCAAAGTAGTTCACATCTAATGCTATTAACGGTTTGACTTTACCTAATTTATGTTTTTATTTTGAGTCAAAAGTGACATTTTTGAAAATTGAACTATGATGCTTAATATGACAACTTTCTTGTCTTTTCCAAGATGGTCTGATTTGCAGAATATTCAATTGGCTTGAAGAAAAAGGTGTTTTCAAGAAAATATTCAGTCTTCCAATTGTATCAGTCAATAGGCAAAAGAGACCTCAAATACTAATGTGGGAAGTCTTGATGGCTGCTTGGATATTTTGTGTTTGCTTAAATCATTGGACACTCTCATGAACAAGTGCCTGAGTAGTATCTAAAATTGCAGAAACCCTTTATCCATGGATATTGGTTTGTCTTGGAGATGAACCCACAGGGATCCTGAAGGGAAGGTTCAGGTTTTGCTCTTAAACAACACTGAAAGAGGAACTTGTTCCTGTTGTATTGTTAAATAACAATAGTTTGCCATTGCTCCATTGTTTTTTTGAGCCACAAGCACAATTGCTTTCTTGAAATTTAGAGACCACTGGGCATTGACAAACAATGTCGGAGATCCAAGATTTGTAGTGCTTTGAGGTACTAAAGTTGACCACAAGAGGCACACTATATTTGGTTGAGAAAAAAACCAAGAGCATCATTTTCAGCAACTTTTGAAGTCCCTTATTTTGTAAATCAAAGCGTTGTGTATTTGAATTGTTTTCAAATACGTAACAGGTAGTCACATCTAACGTATTCCATTCCTTTTGAGGCATTTCTGATGATTCAGAGTCAAATTTGGCCTTGACTATCCCCAATCGCCTCAAGGTTGAGAGAATCTTTTTTTTTGACACTTGCCGTGGATGCACAAATGTTGTCAATTTTGATCAAGAGTCCGTAGTATTCAGGGTGGTTGTGTAATCAATATTCATAGTTTTATAACTGGGTTTCAAAAACCCATTGTTGGTTTGGAATGTTTCTTACTTTTTAAATTCTTTTCCAATTTTAGTTTTGCATTAGTTTAAAATAAAATAAAATAATGAGGAAGGGTTTTAAAACCCCTTAGAAAATTTTGAAAATTAATAAGACATGTCCACCCTGAATAATACCCTGTATGGTGGGCCTCATGTGGTCCATTTTTGAACCTCAGGCACAACAAATCTGGATGGACTCCATTTCTTGACAAAATGATGGCATTTTACCATTGCTTAAATGATTCTTGGTCTTGATCATTGAAGCTTCAGTTCAGGAGCTCTTTTCCAACACAAATGAAACCACTGTTTCTAACACTCTTTGATATGCCTCAAACACTTTAGTTTGCCTTGGCACAATGCAAATACTTATGGCCAAACATCCAAATCAATGTTCAAAGCCAGAGCATGGGGGATTTTGGGCACTTTTCACAAGCAAGCTTGGCTCAAAAAGGTTCTTTAGAGCCATAGAATCAAAGAGATAATCATGGCAAATTACATCACAGCTTTCCTAACCATGGCACTTGGGTTTTAGATGAGATAACATACAATTTGAAGCTTATTCTTCTCTTGGCAGTCTGAACTTTCTTTGCCATTGTTTACAGTTAGGCCCAAGTTGGCTGGTGAGGTTTGGTGAATGCAAAGGTGCCCATTCCTTGCTGGAGGGTCCTTGGGTGTTGGCGTTTCACATAAACATACGTTTTAAAATCAGTGCTGTTAGATTTAGATTTAAGTAGTGCCCGTTTTTCGTTGAAATGAGAACTTTATCTCGCAAGAAATTTTGCCGGAACAAAGGGAGTAATCAAATTTGAAAGAATTACTTTGAAGCTGTGTTGGTTTTTTTTTCATTATTTCAATCATGCCGATGGTACTTTGCATTTGGAACTTATTTCAACACTGGTTATGAGTTGTCTGGGAAACAGAACTTGTTTGTATCTGGCAGACCAAAACGTCCTAACCCAATGAACATAAAATGTCCAGGAATGCGCCGCGCAATGTCGGAGAGCAAAAAAACTTAACGTGATTTTATTCAAATTTGGAACAATACACAATACAGGAGAAGAGTTGAAATTACAGCGCATATTTTGAAGTACAAGTAGCATTCGGTTTTCACGCAAAAACACATTTTCGAAGTTATAGACTTACAAAGTTATATATTTACAAAGGTATTGACTCAAAACTTGGTAGACTAGAGCACTATAATAAAAGAGTACAGTCATAAAGTGCGCCATCTAGTGGATTTCATGCGGCAACAGCTCGCCGTTCCCATGATACACATATTTTTGAAGATTGCAACGGTCATTCATCAGTTATGGACAAACTAAAGTGCCTCAAATGTTGACTGAGTATTGTTAATGGACCTGTGGTGGTTTTTGGTTGAAATTATTAGTGAAATCCCTCTCAAAATGGCATGGAAATCTGACTATTATAAAGGTGATTTAAGCATGATATATGTCAAAATTCATGAGAAAAACACTAAGGTATCATTTGGAGTTCGGCCATCAACATTTTAGGCACTTAAGTTTGTTCAAAACTGATGAATGACCGTCGCAATCTTCAAAAATGTGAGTATCATGGGAACGGCGGGCTGTTGCCGCATGAAATCCACTAGATGGCGCACTTTATGACTGTACTCTTTTATTATAGTGCTCTATGGTAGACTTTCACAGTCTAATTCAACTTTCGACCTCTCAAGGTGTTGCGCCATCTAACGTTAGACAATTGGAACTGGAGCGAACGAAGAAAAGTAAACAAGCTCTACACGGTCCATTGTTTTTCCAAGCTCGAAGGCTCGAACTTGCTGATGCACGAGCTTTCGTTAAACACTCAGTCTGGTAGCAAGAGTGCACGGTGTTTAATTGAGCTGGAGATGTCATTTTTTAGTTCTAAAGACATTTGAGACCAGTTTTGAGGTGAAGATGCCCCCAATGCCGCTATGCTATCGAGTTCTGTTAATTAGGTCACAAGCCTAAAATTATATAAAGATAATTATAGCATAATAGTAATAGTAATTCGACCAGGGTGTCATTTCTCCTAGACCTCTAATGTGACTGAATTGAATGAATTTAATCTGCTTGCTGGGGATTTGCTCAAATCAAAACATTAGTGGATTGCATCGAAATCTTGAAAAGCGTTTAAAGTTCATAACTTTAGGACGTGTTTCTAAAGGGTAAAAAATTGGCAAAGCAAACATTTTAGGAAAGTGTTCACTGTTTTCCTGGAATTTAGGAAAACTTCGGAATATGAAGGCATTCATTTTCTTGGAATAATACTTTGAAAATTTGAGAACATTAGTTGCAATTAACTAAACAGAAAAAAGACGCCCTTAACTTCGTTCTTACTTATTTCGTCAGTTCGGTAAGTCTGACATCTTATTATCATTTCAATTTCAAATTAATTTTTTCTTGGACAACACTAAGCCGCTTAAGCTGCACTAAGCTAACTTGTCTGATCAGTACAATAGAAGTGCTCATGCCTGCGAAACATAAATCAACAGTTTTAAATGGAGATCGAGCCGAGGGTCAAACAAATGTTGCTCGAGATTGCAGTAATTGCCATCTTCCACCAAAAGCTGAATGGGACCTTTAGAATGGAAGCTCGTTTCCAACTTTAATGACGAGGACGGCACATCTCACTCAATACATCGACCGCAAAACTACGTACAACTACACGACGGGCGTGTTGTACTTAGCAATAGAACATAATAGAAAGATGAATCGGACCCCATTTTTGAAGTAAGGGGCACCCTAACGCTCGACCTGACAAACATTAATAAATATCCCCATTGAGGTAATCGTCTTCCCTGACAGACTCGTGCAATATCATGCCATTGTTGATTCAAGATAACGCGCTTACCGAGATGATATCACCGAAAATTCCGCAGATCTTGGCTGCCAGATAAGACCTGAGGACCACAACATGATGTTCTGAGGGGCTCAAACGAGATTTTGGGCCCCATTCCTGATTGGAAAGAGGGCATCTCGATCTGACACCTTCTGACACCCTGTCATTAAGGCACATTGGGCATTCGATCCAACATTCATTCGCTGTCTGCTTTTTTCGTTTTGTGTTTACTTTCTGTCCTACATTTTTTATTGGCACTGATTTCACATTCTATTTTATTAAAAAGTCATGCACGCATATGCTAAAAACCTGATAAGGTACACAAAACTAGGCTTATTATAAAACATGAAAAAAGCACGTGCAAACAGAGTTCAAAAAATTTCTTTGTTTCTCGACCTTGTATTCCACATTTTAGAGCTTAAAATTAAAAATTGTTAAGATATAATCATGTCAGATATTTCAACAATTTTATGAAATTAGATCAAACAAAAAATATCGCTTTCACTTGCTTAGCAATGTCCATGAAAAATAAGGACGTTTGGTTGTTCTAGGCAATGTCCTTACATCTCTTAGAAGCGTGTCAGTAGAGATTTTAAAAAGCAGAAACAGTTTCATTATTTTTTCATATTTCAATTTTAGACAATTTTGAACATAATCCCGCAAAGAAAAGTTAATTTAAAAAAAGTCATTTTCATCTTTTTGCAATTCTTATAAAATGCAAAAACTAGAGAACTCTTGAAAATGAAGAAATATGCTGCCAAGTGTTGACGTACGTATAACATTTGGATTAGAAACGTTTTTAAACACCTTCCCTGATTACGCCTTCCCTTTATTGACCATACAAATCCTACCCTACTTTGATGTGGTGTTTTCAACATGGGAACATGGGCAGGGTTGGTCGGGGGATTATCCCCTCCAAAAAGAGACCCGTTCATCCCTAGAGGGATAAACGGGATTTTCCTTCAAGTAGTAAAAGGGATAAACGGGATTTTCCTTCAAGTAGTAAAAGGGATAAACGGGATTTTCCTACTTTTCAAGCTTTTTTCCCAATTTTCAAGCTTTTTTCCCAGTTTTCAAGCTTTTTTCCCAGTTTTCAAGCTTTTTTCCTAGTTTTCAAGCTTTTTTCCCAGTTTTCAAGTTTTTTTCCTAGTTTTAGATTTCATACTTTAACAGCAATTTTTTCTTACTCGTCAAGCATTTTTTCCTACCTTAAAAGCAATTTTCTTATTTCTATAATTATTCACAAATTTCCGTAATACTATTTTTCCCACAAAATGTCACTTTTTTCAATTAAGTCCCACACAAAAATTATTTCCATTGCTTCAATGAAAACTCCTAGGTTTTTAGCCTTTATTTGTTTGTGTTTCCGAAGTCAAAATGCAGATTTGCAGCTGCAAAAAATCCTGCAAAAAAAAAGGGAGGAGACGTGGTGTCGTGGTTAGCGCAGTTTCCTATAGTGAGAGAGGTCCCAGGTTCGATTCTCCTCCCCGACCTTTCTCAAGGAAACTTTTAGACGTTAATTCACACCCACAGACGGAGAACCATGGTGATACCGGACATGAGAATGCCTATCGGAACAATTTGGACGATGTGATGGCTGGCTTCGCTGGCCGGGCGAGGCTCAACCCTCCGACCCTAGCACCAACACTCCAAAAAAAAAAAAAAAACTGATAACTGGCTGTCTGCTCTGCAGGAATATTGTAGGGTTAGTTGGTAGACTATCTCATCCATAAAGCGTCCCGTTTTTTGGGATTAACGGGATTTTCCTCCAGGGAATAACGGGGATAACGGGGATTCGCTCCTTTATCAAACAAATTACCCGTATTTCTAGAAATTAGTTCATTTTTGTGTCTCTCTATTACATTCACTGAGCATGAAGTTTTTTGACCTTGATAATTGTAGGCTTTTTGTAACATATTTTTTAGTTTGATAATATATAAAAATTATTTCTGTTAAATATTGTAAATGTATTTTATTAATATTTATATTAAACCTTTAGTTTGATCGGCCATTTTCAGGGATGCCAAAAACTATTCAAATATGTCAAAATCGGAACAAAATTGGCTTTATTTCATTTATCCACTGGTTCATCCCGTTTATCCTCCCATTTATTCCGTTTATCCCCCATTTATCACGTTTATCTCCGGGTAAAGGGGTTAAATCGAAAAAGTTGATCCCCCGACCAACCCTGAACATGGGACACAACATTGTTTCCCAATTGCAACACATGAAAATGTTGTTTCCCATTATAAACTTTCGTGACGGTCATTTTGTCTGCCTATAAACATTCGCCACGAAGATTAAAACCATGATGGGGTTTTGAAACACCGTAATAATGATCGACCAGTTTGGTTCTTGATTTTTGCTCGTTTATGCATATCGGTTATCCGATTTGGTCGGAGGTTTGGCTCTGAATTTACTACTTAGCCGACCGCAAGTATTAGAAAGAAAAACAAAACCAGCCAGGCCATTATTCCAAGAGGGTATCTATCGTCTCTCAATGGGCTTGTGACGAATGGTAAATGTGTTTATGCAAATGCGAACTGTTTCCTAGGTCTTTGTCCACTTGAGAATGCCTTCCTGAACTTGCAACAAATCTTTGAGGCCAGGAAATTCGAGCCTGATTGTAATTGTACGGTTATCGAATCAAAACAAGATAATCAAGCCCTAAGTACCAAAACTCATGCATGTGTGTGGTGTTCAAGGACATGGAGTGACTCACATTTCAATTCTTTCACCCCGGGGCCTCGAATCGACCATGATTGTCGAAACACACGGGGGATGAATTCATGCAATGAGGGATGAAGGGAGGGCTTACTCAAAATTGACGAGTGCCGCCAAACCTGTTTCGGCCCCAAATGGATATGAGGTGTATGTACTGATCGCCTTTTTTGGTGATGTTGGAATGAAGAATTTGATATTGGTTACACCCAAGTTGAGTCGAGTCTCTTTATTGGGAAATGAAGAAGAGTTGATTTTACCCTCATTAAAAATTTCAGGATACAGATTTTTTTGCTGTTGAGCAGAAATTCCAGACGTTTCAAGGAGTAAGGTCAGCTGGCGATCGATTAAAGATTAATTCAAGGTAAATAAATACCCGTGAGATCTCATAAGAAAGTTACGAAACTTTATGTTGACCTTAGTTTGAAAATTGTTGATTAATAATAGGAAAAGTGCAAATTTTTAAAGTTTCATTCTAGAAAAAACGGCCATTGCAGGCCATACTGAAAATGCTTTTTCATTGAAACACGCTGGGTAAAAGTTGGCCGACAAAATGAAAAAGAATGCCATTTTGGCCTAAACTGAAAAACTCCCTATCTTAAAACCAGTAGGAACAATCATTTGGGAATTCAGTTCACAACCACTTCCTTTTATAGAACAAACCGATGATCCAAAGAGTGATTTTTGTGAGGATTTTTTAGCAACGTACTAGCCGATTGACGTCCACTTCATGGATGTATGCTCTTGGGAAAACTTCCAAAGAGGTTCGCCAATAAATCTAACAGTTTTTTCTGTGACTTCGAATTTTCTTAAAAAGTTAATCGGGTAAGTCTACCATAAGAAAAATAGTCAAAATCAATGCATTGGGTAAAAGAAAGAATAACGAGTACATTTTCGGTTTTAAAGCCTTTACATTTGCAGCCTTTTGAAACGTAATGCCATTATCGTTACTTTTCCAAAAACAAAGGAACGAATCACTTAACATTCGTTACTTGTAATTTCGTCCTATTTTACGTAAGTGCTATGCATGAAACATTGGATAGTCATCAGATCTAAAAAACGAAACTTCGCCCACTTTTGATGTTCCCAGGCAGAAAATTTGTTGGGACATTCTAATTGTTGGTGATTGTACAATCTATCTCTTTCATTGGTTACTCGAATGAAATCCAGGAAAGTGTTTGAAAAGCAGAATAGATCTAGGGTTTGAAAGAAGAAATTGAGCTGTCCCTCAAAGTTATCCGGGTCATTGAATATCCAAAGCTCACCAAATGTTTGAAATTTTTCTCTTCGCATTCCAGACTCGAAATAACGGCCACTGAAGCTCAGACCTGTTTTTACCCAACCATGTAATCCTTTGTTTACCAGCCTATCAATTGACCCAAATGAGACATTTTATCTCTGAAAGATTGACACTTGACAAGCAAAGCTAGTTTCTATGGTGGCGAGACCACCAGCAGAAAAACCTGTCAGACGAGATGACCTTTAAAGATACAGGTCCAAAATTGTCCTTCAACTTTTCCTTCGTTTAAAGACCGCGACATTGGCTGGACCTGCGCACAAGATAGAAAGCTTTCTCAGATTGAGAGAGGACCTTGTGACAAAAGAAGCTCATGGGAAAGAAGCGTCAACTTGACAGAGGCGAAAACCGGCTTTAAGGTGAAGCTTCAAAAAAGCCCAACCAAGGATACCTTTAACAGGAGGATTGAACATGACTTTGGGCGAAGCTTGGCCACTTTTTACGGGAAGAAGTTATAAACCTTAAAATGGTAGGAGATGATCCGTAGTTGTTCCAAATGATGTTATGTGAGAAAAATTGCGAGTTTTTCACGTGATTTCTTAGTTATTTCATTTTAGTCAAATTTCCAGAAAGTTTTAACTTATGTAATAAAAAATCTAGAATATTGGATTTAGATGATTGCAAAGACAAAAGAAAATGTGCCCTAGTTGCTCAAAAGAGCAACAAAATATCAAATTTTGGTATCAGGTCTTCCAGTGAAGAATTGCTATTAAAAGAAAAACTGGCCTAGCTTCGCCCTTGCCCAATCCTGAGTTATAGGACTCCCTGGCCCAACAAACCAAGAAGTGCAAGAGAAAAAACGCAGCCAATGGGCGCCTTTGCCCGGAAAAATATCCATGCAATAGCTTGAGCTTTACTTTTTATCCAATGTGATAACTAAATTGATTGTTATTGGCTTTTTTTTATTTCGCAATTTCTTATTTACTAACTCCAACTTCCTGGGTTGATGGTGGCGACAACAACGGCAAACATTTGAAGCTTCAAAAAAGACCAACAGCTAGACGTAGTTGACTCTTCTTCACCATAAGCTTCATTACTTGTGACCTTGTTAAGGGTCAAGGTGTGAAACAACTTGTTTTTATGCTGGAATCGATTTTTTGAAAATGCTCTCTTTGCAAGATTGCGGTGCAGGGCAAGCTGTTTCAGCCATCGAGTCATTCCCTAAAACAATTTCATACCTTTTAATTCAAAAATTACTTCTAGATAGGAGTCCTTTCGACAGCAAATGTTCAGGATGGACATGTATAAGGCACTAACAAATCACCGTCAAATGTCTACTTTAGCTGATTGGAGCTAAAGTATCATTTTCCCCCTTTCTTTACCTTTACCCTTTCCTATACCCTGTTTGCATGTGTTTAAACTGTTCTGGGCGGTAAAACAATAAACAATAAATAAACAAACAAAGAGTTGTAGTAACATTTATTAGTGTCTTGTTATTTTAATGAAAAAAAGCCAAACTGTTTACCAAGGCCATGTAAAAAGTAGTGAGTGACCGAAAGGGCTCGTAACCAAAACCGAAAGTTTCAACCAAAAGAGGGCTTAACCGAGGCCGAAACCGAAAACAACTGACTTCAAAATTAAATTCATGTAAAATTGACTTTAAACTTGAAATTAATCATGAGTTCAAATTTTCAAACTCTATTAATCATTACAGGGAATCCCATTCCCTATAGCGGTTTAAATAGTGATGGACCGAGAGCGCTTTCGGCCGAAATTTCGGTTTCGGTTATGCCTACCGGAGATATATGCACTATATGTACTATAAAGGATGGAGTTTGACAACAAAAGCGAAAAATATTTCGTCCAAAAACCTCTGAAATTCAAGCTTCCCGATTTTTCAAAATTTGCGACTACCCAACATCGAATACATGAGCAATGTAATTTTTAAGGTGAATTTAGCATTTACGGTATACAATTTTGTAGTCAGCTGCTTTCGGTTTCGGTTAAGCCCTCTTTCGGCCGAATTTTCCGGTTTCGGTTATGAGCCCTTTCGGTCAATCACTACTATAAATGCGATCGAATTCTGACGCAAATCATTACTCATGTTTGGGCGTTAAGGGTCACGCATAAAATCGCGTAAAATCAGATGCCCTAATATTCCGTTCGAAAATCAAAACTGACACTGTGTTTGAAGTTTGTCTTAAAATAATAATAATACCTTCGAACTAACTACTACTATTGGACAGGGTCTCATCCTTAATAAAATAAGTCCATTGGACAATAAATCTCGCTACAATCAGTAATGAAGAGTGCGTAGTACGTATGTACTCATTGAGTGTATATGCATGCCAGGGGCGAACTGTCCTGTTGACACTTTTCGGAGGGCAAAAAGATCATTATTCACGGGCTTGAACGGCTTGAACCTAGAAAATTGGGAATTCTTTGGCCTTCTTGTTCCGTTGAAGGCGTTTTCATGGCGTTGGAGCCAGAGTGCATGTCACTACGTAAATAGGCGCACAGTATTGTAATCGTATTCCCAATAACCATCAATCACAATTCCCAACCTTAAAGCAAACAATGTTCGATGTGGGTTTTTTTCCCTCAAAACGGCGATGTTGTTTGATGCTTATCTCGTTTCAATTCCTTCGTTGGCTCACGTAAAAGTTAATTACAACTCTCCGATCATTAGTAATGCGCCAAGAGTTCTTCTTTCAACAACTATCACCTTGCTTTGGATGACTTTGCCAAGAAAACACAAACACGGTCATCGGACGTACGTATGTAGCGAACTGCCATGACATAAAAAAGTTGTTTAGAACACAGGAGTGTTGCCGCACAAAAACAATTCTGAACATTTTTGGACTTGACTTTTGGAAGTTCACAAAATCGATTAATGTACATTTTTGGGGTGTGTAATAGGATCCCTAACAATCATTGATTTTGTCGAAAATTTTGGATTTAAACCCTTGTTGTAGTCTTCCTCTTCAGCTTCTTATTGTCCGAAAACATCGAAAATGTGATGTATACAAAAGTAGAGAACGTTTTTTGTCTCCTCTTACTTTTAGTGACTTACTTTTTCATGATTGCAAATCCATCCCCTTCCATATATGAGAGCAAAGATTTGTGTGCCAATTAACCCAGATCAAGGGCTTGTTGTGCGTTGAGGTTCCGAGAATTATCACGAGATGGTGCTGTTCCACGCGTCAACTTAGAAAAATCAGAGCGAGTCATATACATAACTTTTGAAGTCGCTCATGTTTGAAATCAAGATGATATGATCTTAAAAGTTATTGTATCGTGTAGAGGGAATCATCCCCTCCCAAATCCACATATTTTGGGCTGATGAAGTTGATTTGAACTCAAATTATGGGATTCGGAAGATTCTCGTTGCCCGTCTAGGTTGAGAGATGTGAGTTTATCCTGACAATGGTTTTGGTTGCGCAACGGGGCTTAAATAACAAAACAAAGGATCAAGAATCCGGGATATTAAAATACGGCAGTTTTCAAAGCATCCAAGTCGCAAAGGTGGTCTATGGAATGCGAAAACCAAGATTGGAAGAACAAGGGTTTTCGCATTTCACAGACTACCCTCATGAGTTACATGCTATGAAAAATGTCGTATTTTTAAATCCCGTATTCCTGATCGTTTGTTTTGTTGTTTAAGCCCCGTTGCGCAACCAAAACCATTGTCAGGATAAACTCACATCTCTCAACCTAGACGGGCAACGAGAATTTTCCGAGTCCCATAATTTGAGTTCATATCAATTACATCAGCCCAAAATATGTGGATTTGGGAGGTGATAATTCCCTCTACACGATACAATAACTTTTAAGATCATATCATCTTGATTTCAAACATGAGTGACTTCAAAAGTAATGTATATGACTCGCTCTGATTTTTCCAATTTGACGCGTGGATCAGCACCATCTCGTGATAATTCTCTGAACCTCAAAGCACAACAAACCCTTGATCTGGGTTAATTCGTTTCGTTTGTCCTGGAATTATGAATTAAGATTTTTCTCACTTTCTCAACCGTTTATTTAATATCGTTTTGAACTACAGGGCTTTCATTAAAGTGTACCTCAAAGCATCAGAGGTGTGGAAACTCCTCAAGTCGATCATTTTAGCCATGTCAGAGTCCAAAGTGTAGATACAGGAAAATTCCACGATTTTCAAGATGACGAAAAGTGACCTGGGATTTTGCTAATGCGTGTTTGTAAAATGAAAATGCGTCCTCCCTTGACACAGAAAAACTAAACATGACTGACATTTCAGTCACTTGGTGGTTCCTTAAAATCGAATCATAAAGTCGAATCGCATAAGCCAAATGGTGCATGTGAACAAATTGCTTTATCCCCGTCTAATAGCTAAAAATACTTTATAGCTTAATACACAACTCTAGACTAGAGTCACCAATTGTTCAAGTGACTTTAAGGGCGGTTTTCAATGATTACCTCATAAAATGATTTCAACTAGAGCCTCTAAACGGTCCTGCAGCCATGCCGTTTTATGACTAAATTATAGTAATTCAATTCAAGAAGATCGAACGAGGGGCTAAGAAATTCGATAACCAAGCCCCCCTTACCTTCATTGATTTAAGTACCATCTTACAAGTGGTTGAATGGTTATAAGTCACTGTAGGCCCAGCCATCTCTCACGTTCTCAAAATTTCTGAAAAGCTGCAAGGCATATTTTGGTGATTTACGGCCCCCTCAACAACAGATAAATTGATTGAGAGGAGTCCAATGCTCGACGTCAGATTTGTCAGTAGAGTTAATCCGTTTAAAGGACAAATTTTCGTAAACGAGCTTTCATTAGCTGCAGGAAATCTGAAATCTGATACAGATGGGAGTGCATCCTCGAAAACACAATCTCCATTGGCCCAGAATGCGACTCGAAAGAAGGGCCTAGGCCTTGTGATTCGGTGGCCCTCGCACTCTCTCATTATTACCACGAGGAATGTTGGCTCAAAGCGCGGGCAAGACAATCCGAGCTCGAGGGTACAATACTACTACTACTGTGCGTACTTAGTACTTACTAAGCGCGCAAAAACGCCGTGTAAAAATCGACAAAGTGGCCAGCAGTCCATATTCTTGAAATCACGAGTAGAGAACCTGTGAGGTTCAGGCTCATCTTTATTTTTGTGTGTATCGTTCGTTCGTGCTTGGGTGAATCACAAATTTCGTGGTATCTGCATCTTCAAAATTAGTGACAACGTTCTGGAGAAAAGCATGACTTGACGCAGAAATTTTTTTTGATAAAGCAAGGTGGAGATTCGTTTTTGGACTTGGGTGATTGTTAGTGTGGGAAAGACTTCAGTGGTGCTCTTACTTTGTCAAAATGGAATGGTTCAAGATCAGCTTGGCCGTAGTGATGATGGTTGGGTTTGTGGTGACTCGAGGAGAAGTTCCCAAAAGCTTATGCCATGTTCCTGGGTGTCAATGTGACGTGAATGTGAATGATCCTGCTTTAGTGGATGTTGTGTGCAATTGTGAGACAAAGATGGTGAGCGGTTCAACAAATGTATTTCAATAAATATTTTCAACTTAGTGATGGTATGGTTCAGCCTCTAAATAACCTTTGACGGGAAGTGCCACCACCTTGTATCCCTTAATGTATCCGTACTCGGGATTGGGTTCGATGAATTCTGAAGGCAGCTTTTCACTTTTATGTTCTAGTTTATGATGAGGAGTGGGGTACTTTGGTTCAGGGTGATAAGACTTTGGGTATTTGGGCTCAGGGTAATGTTGCTTGGAATGGTGTGGTTCAGGATAATGTGCCTCAGGATGATGAGGTTTGGGATGATGACGCTCAGAATAATGGGGCTCGGGATGATAAGGTTCTGGATAGTGAGGCTCAGGATAACGGGACTCGGGGTAATTTGGCTCAGGGTATTTTGGCTCAAGGTATTTTGGCTCGGGGTATTTGGGCTCAGGGTATTTATGCTCGGGATATTTGGGCTCGGGATAATGGGGCTCGGAATAATGGGGCTCGGGATAATGGGGCTCTGAATGATGAGGTTCTGGATAGTGAGGCTCAGGATAATGGGACTCGGGGTATTTTGGCTCAGGGTATTTTGGCTCGGGGTATTTTGGCTCATGGTATTTATGCTCGGGATATTTGGGCTCAGGATAATGAGGCTCGGGGTATTTTGGCTCAGAATAATGTGGCTCAGGGTATTTGAGCTCAGGATAATGTGGCTCAGGGTATTTGGGCTCAGGATAATGTGGCTCGGGGTATTTGGGCTCAGGATAATGTGGTTCGGGGTATTTGGGCTCTGGGTATTTGGGCTCTGGGTATTTGGGCTCTGGGTATTTGGGCTCTGGGTATTCGGGCTCTGGGTATTTGGGCTCAGGATAATGTGGTTCGAGGTATTTGGGCTCTGGGTATTTGGGCTCTGGGTATTTGGGTTCGGGGTATTTGGGCTCGGGGTATTTCGGTTCAGGTTTTACCCATATTTTGGGCTCAATAACGTCGGGGTGCTTACTGGGGACTGGAGTCGGAGAATAGAATAAACCTGGATATTGAACCACGTTGTCTCCCAAACTTAACGCCGAAAAGGCCCACAACATTAGCACAGCCTAAATAAAACGTTTTAATAAATGTGTGTATTTTGGAAAACTTTTGCAGTCGTGATACCTTTAAAATCATGCTTGTCCTCGATTGCCAAACTGTTACGAACTGATGGTCGTTTGGTTTATGTCTAACTCTTTTATACATTCTTCCTGTTCTTGGTGAACTGGATCAACCTATGACAACTTCATACAAATGCTATTCTCTCACACTTGGTACGATCGTCAAGGAAATTGGATGCAAAGCTCGATTTGCAAGACCTGTTTCAAAGGCTTAAATATTTTTTCAAGAATTGAATCAAGTGCAGAAACTTTGCAAGTGTGCGGTTACCAATTTTTTACCGGTTTTTCATGGTGTCAGTTTCTTGGGAAACCAACATAAATGCTCATCTTCGAATTTTGCCGAAAATTGAATCACCTTTTTGCACATTTTGCTCTTACAGTTAAAGAGAGGAAAATAAAAATCATCATCAGTGAACAATTCTTGCTTGTTTTTTTTTCGTTTGGTTCCATAAAGAAGACTTTAGCTATACCATTTGGTACTAAAATACTTTCCAATTTGAACGGTGAGCTGACTCATCAGCAACCAGTATTGTAATGTCCCCATTTTTTCTTTTTTTTTCTTTCTCCGAAAACAGAATACGTTTCCAGGGTTTCCATCATGTGCCCCTCCTACCCACTCCCAATCGTGCATTTGATTTTGGCCAAGGTAACATGAGCAGGAATTGCTGTTGGTCCAGTTTTTGCCAAATCCACTAATGCACGTCTGAAGTACATACGAGCTGTGAGTCGCTATTTTATTTAAGCAAAGTCTTTCAACTTCCTTTTTCCGCAATCAATCATAGGCCATTAGTTTGTAGGCAAGAAAAACACCGTTTTTGTATTTTTGATTTTCATGTTTTTATTAAATGCATTTTTTAATGGAGGTAGTTATGCGCTACACACATTCAACATTTTGGGTAAAATTGAGATGTTGCAAACTTCCTCATTGTTCATTAATAAAGGGCGAGATAACAAGTGGTTTTTGAAGGCGAAAAAGTACTTTTTCTATGTAACGAAAAAGTTGAAAATATGTAAAGCTAAATTTACCTTGTATTTTACATTTTTAGGAGGCTATTACCATATATCCAATTTTGATCATAAACATTATTAAGTCAAGCAGATTTGTCACAAACAAATCATTCATGCAAGGGCTGATAGCGTTTTCAAACCGTGGTTCGTGGTTCGCACAGTTTCCTATTGTGAAAGAGGTCTCAGGTTCGGTTCACCTTTCTCAAGGCAACTTTAGACGTTAATCCACACCCAAAGACCGAGAACCATTCTGATATTGGACAGGAAACTGTCTACCGGAAAAAAATTAAATTGAACCCTGTGACGGCTGGCTTTGCAGGCCAGGCGAGGCTCAACCCTGCGACCCTAGCACCAAAGATAAAAAAACATATGTTAAAAACATACTCTCACCTTCTCAATTCATCAAACAGAAAAGTGCCTGATCCTTTTTCTTCAACGACCGAGAGAAAATGTTCTCCTACGAGGAAACATAAGTCTTAGTTTCTCAAAAAAGATTTGTTTTCAAGTTGATGATTTTTGCCAAAAAAAAACACAAAGGCAAAACATTTGAACCTTTATTTTTTGGGGTTCTTTTCAGCTGTACTGCATAAAATTTAGGGTAACACGATCATCGTGTTATTGCATTTGTTTCCAACCTCATTGTTGATCAAAAACTATCATGAATCTGTCACTCCACTTCTCAATAATGACCTCATCCAATTAAAAGAGAACTGGTTCTGCAAAACCTAAACTTATGAAGTCTCGATTGAACAGAAGAGATGAAGGATTTCATTCATATATGCTCAAAAAGCGGGTTAGATCTGACAAATCATCGTGCATTAACTGACATCAACTCGAAAGAATTTTATAACTTTATGTTAACACTCACAAAATGTGACATTCAAGCTATGAAAGAGAGAACCTCATTGGAGAATTAACAAGCCTTAATTTGCCATCACAAAGGAAAACACGATTTGTCATGCAAAAAAGCCCTTAGACACGCCTTCTTTTCATGATGAGACAAACGAAAACGAAAACCTAGTCGATCGTTCCCAACCGGATCGTAAATACTCTATGACATTTCCCCTCAGGGATTTTCGTAGACGTCCATAACTCAAAAAAACGAGAAAGATGATCATGGGTTAGCCTCGATTTTACGGACGAGAACGCTCAAAGAGGCATGTCTCAACAGGGTTTTGTCAGTTGGAGTGTTTTAGCAACATTTCAACATCAACAATCACAGGATGCGATTTTTTGGTTAGGGTGCAAATTCCCCTTTCATTGAAAAGAGATGCTGAACTTATGAAGGCGAGGAAAAAGCAACGAATATTGTGTGCTTTTCAACAATGTGGGAGACTTGGCAACCCTAAATATGACTTTGAAAGTGGCTAAATTGAACTTGGCCATGTGTCTACAGATGGATGTAGACTACTTATGTTCTGGACATTAACACTCCGTTTTGGTCATGGCTGAAGGGCGGGAAATTATTTTTCTTTTGGCTGTGGAATTGAAATGTTAGACGTTTAATGCAGTAAGGTCAGCTGACGATAACGCTCGATAACCTTCAGCTGACCGTACGCTGCGAAACGTCTGAGATTTCTGCTCCACGGAAAAAAATGTATTCTCGCGTTTAGTGATGGTCAATGTTAAAGTTTAAAAATAGACTGATTTAAGTTGAAAAGAAAATTTATTTCCTTTTTCAATCTTTGCGGTAAATATGAATTCCAATTCAGAAAAAAACTTTTCAATGTTTTCCGTTGAATTCGGTAGTTCTTTTTTCATTTTATGTTTGGACAACGTATTTGAAATTTCCAAGAATTGGCATGCATTTTAAGCTTCAATAATTCTAACCTCGTGGCCAAAGTAACATCATGATTCAAGTTGAACAACCCTTGCAGCATTCTGCGTACAAAGCACAAATTTTCGAACAACCTTGTCCATCGCTAGAGGTGTCCAAGAATCTCTGCGAAAAGAAGATAGAGCACTCTGCCTGAGATATCCCCAATTCCCCATGTGTACTACACGTACGTGTAAGTGAATGGGTTAAAGAGATTTTTTGCTCCTCAAGGTGTCTCTTATTTTGCCATTTGAACATCACTTGGAGATAGATAGATCTTGTGAGCGTCATTCTACAGAATAGCTCGATGCCGACCAGAACACGTTCGGAACTATTTCCATGATACCTTTTAAAAGTGACTATAATAGCCAATCCGATTCACATCACAGACAATTGCTCGCAACGCTTGGCCATCAGATGGGGTCGGTCCATTATCTGTGCACTTTGAAAACGACCCAGGGTACTATTGGGAAAAGGGTTGAAAGTTTTGAATCCGCTTTATTTCGCTGAATAGACATATGCGAAGGAGATCTGAATGTTAATATTTCATTTGCAGACCAATTAATTTTTATTGAATGGTGAGATTGAGGATAATGTTTCTTCGCAGGGAAGGAATATTACAAAAAAATATGTGAGTAAACGAGTTTTGCAATCGCTCAACCATGTTCACACTTTTTCCAATGCGAGATATAACTATAACATCGATCCGAACATCTATGTAATGGGAAGTAGTTATTAGGTGTAATTTTCAATAAAGTGAGCATGATTTGGCTTGGGTTTAAAACTTCGGACTTTGGATTCTTCTCGAGTTAGCAATTATGCCAATGACCTGACTACCAAACCTGTATCCTTAATAAATCTTTGGCCTGTCGTGATTCATTAGAGTATGCATTCTTCCCAACAACTTATCATTATTCCGATTCAAACAAATAATTCATGAGTCCTTATCAGGGAGGGCGTGTCAGGTTGAATTCCGAAAACAAAGCTCTTGTACCTTTAAAAGGGATGTTTTACGCTTGCTCTCAGGTGAGATGAGTGTTTGCTTGATTAAATTGGACAAAATACGAATAAAGAAGACATTCACCTATCTGTTTCCAAGAAGCATTATCGTTAGTAATCCAATAACTTCTCTCGCGGTTTTAAGTTAAGGTTGATGATTTTAGCAATTCTTTAAGTTAGAAGAGAGATCATTTTTCATGAGAGGAAAGTAAAGTGGCTATGGGATATTTTTAGTCTAATACGATCAAAAGTATCTTGTGCTGATTATTAAAATATGTTTCATTTTATTTTAGGATGTCAAGGTTGGCGTTCGGGACTTGACAGAAGATGTGTCCGAACCTCCCGAGAATGCAGTACAACTAAAGATCTCAAATTGCCATTCGGTCGAGCTGTTCCCGCGGATTCTCAATCGAATGGCCAATCTCAAGAATATCACGATATCAAAATCCGACGAGGTCAATGTTCACCCACGTCTGTATAATGCAAAAGCTGGCACGGGTTTGTCATCTCATCTTCAGATTGTGGAATTCTCCGAGGTAAGAAGATCGACGACAAGTTCGTCAGGTCATCCAGGCCTATCTGTTATATCCCCCTGTTTTGCTCATTCAATTTGACCGAGACTCAATATTCCCTGAGAATTTTCGAGACTCCTGCCATTAGGGTCCGGTCGAAATCACTAAATAAGTAGTATTTTTGCACTTCGAAAATTGGGCTTATTTTGTGTCATCAATCTATCAAAAAACACTTGTATATCAGTTTGTTTATGGATTGCATACTATTTTGCTTTTCAAGTAAATTTATCCAGGCATTATAAAAACGTATAATGAACTGGCACGTTTTTGAAGGTTCTCAGGCAGATTAGGCTGCGCCACAATCGTTACAAAACCACCATGATCAAAGCTCTTCCAGTCTCTCCAAAACTTAGAACGCCAAAATCCTTGTAATGAATAGAAATTATTCGTAGTTGTTGGCTTCTCCTTTATGCGTTCGCACTCAATTCGAGTTAGCATGGCCAAATAACTGACCTGCAAAAAGCTGAATAATGTGCAAGCTTAGATGTCAATGCGTCAATAAATGGAAACACTAAAAAGAGCTGGCGCCCTAGTGCAGATTTGAGGAACATTCCTTCTCTCTATAACCTACTCTATCAAGGTTTGATTTGACATTTAACATTGTTCGAAATGTTTTGAAGGTTGCTTGTTAACTGAATGATTATAGGTTGTAAAGTGGACTCTCAGTAGTTAAAAAAAACCTTCTTTCTAACTAATATACTCCAGGGCCATAAAACTAGCTTTACATTGATAAAATATCAAGATTTTTTATGATTTTGCTTTCAAAAATTGTACTTTCAAATGCTCTCAACAATTGACCTACATTTGTACATGAGTTGGGGCAGTACACACGATCTGTAAATACTTTCTCAATAAAAATCTCGACTTATTCCTAGTGAACGTATCACACGTTATGCTAATTAGGCGTCACAAAATGATCTCATGGTGACTGCATACTCAAATATCTCACACCGCATACTCAAGATATTAAAACCCACGACTCCATTTGACAATCTTAAGATAACCAACTTGCCATCAAATGCTCACCAAGCCCTATTTTGCCGAGACTCTTTTTTGACAAGAAAAACCCATGCCAATCAATTACTCTTCAGCTTGAAAACGAGCCAACCAGGGAATGACTGATCATGGCCAAAAAGAAGCCAAGTGAATCACACACGATTCTCGAGTCGATTCTTCTGTGGGTGTGAGACGTTCATTATGCCCCACAACAGAGATAAGACTCGACTCCATCGACAACTTTTGCCACCCCACTGCCGAGAACTTGGCACGTTGCAAAAACGACCCACAATTTACCTTTCCATTGAAGAAGCACCCTCATTCGACCTTGACAGCTGTTTTCTTCGTATTCTTCATGATAGAGATAGACTGCTACAGTAGATGTAGATGTACGAAGTGAGTGTAGTGTCAGATACTTGGGACAGAGAATCGGCTCGTCAAATGTCACAACTGTGATGAATATCGTTAACACTCCTCTGAGCTTGAGGGGACAATCGTTGTCGGTTTTAAATGGAGCCATCCATCATGTCCAAAATTTTAATTCGAGGGGTCTTTAAGGGACTCCCGAGCAAAGATATTGGGCTTACAGAGTACACACCTGTGGTATCTTTGTTTACGATGAAGTCTTCGATTTTGAGCCCTACATGTACTATCTTCCCGTTCTTGGCAATCCCGAATTCACGTCTTCATCTTGAAAGTGAGGATGCCAAAATGTATTCAGATCCCTTAGTTGTCCGCCAATCAAACAGCATGACTCCTTTTCGTGAGACTGTGTGGACGAATGGGCGACTGAATGGAGAAGATTTTTATTGTTTACATGCGTTGAGAATACTTGATTATGATTACATGTGTTTTCGTTCTTTCTTCTTCGGACAATTTACTCTAAAGAGTTTGTCGGACCTCTTGAAGGGATGAGCAATTTTGAAGGTTAAAAGAAATACTTTTGCCGAGCCATTTGATGAAGGGTTCTTGGATCCCATTCAGGAATCGTTTGATTTATTGAATGTAATGTGTTGAATGATAAGACTTGAAGTTGCAGATCACCCAGGTGAAGGATTTTTAGAAGTCCTTTCCTTACTTATTTCTTATATGCAAATGTGAACATAAGTGATAACTTGATTTGAACATATTTGCCTTAAAATTGATCTATTACTAACTGTATCTTCTCTGCAGTTCGTCCATTACATTTGTCCAAATTTTCACACAAAATGTTGATATGAAAGTACTTCTATATCTCAATATCAACCTTTGAAAAAAAACCATTTTTTTCTGTTTGGATTGCCAGAAGAACATTCAACATGATGCCTTTTTCGAAATTTGTTAAATCATGCTTCAAAATAATGTTTGTGGCCATTTGTGCACTTTAATGGTTCACTTCATCCTTTTCCCTTTGTTTGTGGCTATTTGGCCACTTTTGAATCTTGCCTTTTTTCCAACGTTATCAAAGAATCAAACAAATGTGCCATTACTGATGAAAATGTTGACTCTTTAACATTAAGTATTTCAGATATTTTAAACAGTACCTACAACAAAAATGTCCAATGCGAAAGGATTACTTTCTAATCCGTCTGGTCCTACTTACTTGGTTTTGTTGTAAAATACAAAGCCCAGATTGTGTTTTTGTACAAATTACTAAAAATCATTAAGAGCAAAACCTATCTCCATTTTAAAATCAAAGTATGTTTAACCCCTTCTCCATTTAGATTAAAATATGATCAAGTTTAAGAACTATTTATTTACTTATGTTATTACATTGCACAGTCTGAACAAAAAGTGACAAAAATATTTAGTTTTTTAATACCAATGTCGACTTACTCACAAACAAGTGGACCAGATCTTTCCGAGAAAACTGCAAAATTGACTTTCAAAATTGCACTTGTTTTCCAGATTCGCAATTTGAAGATCTCACGCCAGTCATTTGACGGCATCAGTGTGGACGGAAGTTTCTGGTTAAAAGAGGTCACAATGGAACGCGTTCCATCCATGGCTTTTCAATTTGATCACGTCAAAGAGTTCAGCGTTTTCGGGAGTCGTTTCGACCGAGTTTCAATGTGGGGCTTTAAATTGGAATCCTGCGGCGAATTCAACGCATTAGGAATGACCCGGTTCTTCAGTTTGGCCACCAGAGGCCTCTACCTCAAGTGTGACAAGTTCATGCTAGCCTACAACGTGTTCGTCAGCGTTCACGACTCGAGTTTCGACGTCAAATTCGGATTTGCCGATATCCAGGGCAACACCTTCGACTCCATGATTGGCAAACCATTCATGGCTCTAAGGCCCGTGAACAAAAATGTAAGTTAAATCTAAATTTGTAAAGTGTCAGCACCTAAATGAAATATTTTTATTTATTTTCAGGAGCTCATTAACCCAGAATCTCAAACGGGATTGGTATTCCGCGAAAACAAATTCACAACTAGCCCAAGTCTGCCCTTTGGTTCTTTGGCCATGCCGGCCTTTGAAAAATTAGATCCTGAGTCCGAGTACATCGACATCGATAAGAACCATTTTGTGTGCGAATGCAGTAAGCTCTCATGGTTCATTGGAGCCATGACTCACCAGTTTGATAAAGAAGCTATTCAAGATATCGGCAATGACGACCTTGGCTATGGATCACTGGATTTCTTGGAGCTGATTTACGAGACGTCCGGTCATTGTTTAGACTGTCAGTTGACCACTTGTGAGGTGACCGAAAAGGACTTTATGAAATACGCCGATTCGGCTCTAATCGTGCACGACAATGAGTTAAAATGTTCCATATCCGGTCAAGCTTTGAAAAGCCACTCCAAGAATGGGAAAAGTTCATTCATCATTCCGGAACGACCTTCTTCGTATAGTTATGAGCGCGAACATGAGAATGACTCATCACCGGATATTCCGTCAACGCCAGATAATTTGAACCTGAAACGGGATGGCGATCAGTCTACTGTATCGGAAGTTACGGGTTCCGGTGCCACGTATCAGATTTCGCTCATGGGACTCACCTCTTGCCTTGTTTTCCGAACTCTCCTCGTTTGACGTGCCATTCTCTCATATACTCATAAATAGCCATTTTTCAAAGAAACTAGTCACATAAAATTGAAAAAAAATACGATAACCCAATGCATTATTGAATCATATCCAACGTTCTGTCGAGAAGTTTTAGATTTAGGGAAGGATTGCAAACTTAGATATCTAATGCAAACGAACAAATTTCCCCTTTCTTCAGTTCACTCAGATTTTTTAAAAATTTGGCTCGACTCTAAACAAAAACTTCTCCCAAAAACAAACATAATAAATAGGGCCCGGATATTAACATGTTTTTTTCGACCCAAAAAAAAATCATTTTTATCCGAATATTTTGACATAGAAATGGCAATGATAAGTTGAAGAATATGTAAATGAAGCAAAAATGGAGCTTTAATACACCAATTTTAAGTACACTCACGATACAATGAACCCTTTGACCAGAACAATGAAGTTAAAATTGCTGAGAGGTTTACTGTGTCAATAGAGACATGGTATTGGAGTAATGAGATTTAGTCAAAAGTTTTTGGAATGTGAAGATAACTTGAGCAATGCTGTTTTGCAGGTTGATTCTTTATTTCAATAGTGGTTTACGCCATAAAAATTCTGCGCTCTTTGTAGCTATATCCAGAGATTTAATTTATTTTTGGTTGAACACACTAGGTTTAGTCAACAGTGCTTCTGAAAAAGCTTAAATGTGGGATAAAACCATCAACTTGTTTCATTTGATGCTGGATGATGAAGTTTTAGAAAGAGTAACAAACATTTTTTGTAAAAGGAATATAATTTGACTAACAAAAAAGATAAGCCATCCGTACCATACCTTGCAAATACATATTCAAGTCAAAAAAAAATATGGGTCCATTTTTTTGTTGTTGAAGTTGAAAATTTCCCCACACTCCCAAAAATAATTGAGTTTTGTCAAATTGTGACGAAAAAATTAAGAAAAGAGTCTCGTGTTTTTCAAAAAAATGTCGAAAATTTGAGAACTCCCCCCTCTCCCCCCCCAAAAAAACACACAAACAACAAACACTTGAATTTTGTCAAATTTTGCGAAAAAAATGAAAAATATTAATTGATCTTTTTTTCATGTCCAAATGTGGGCTGGAAACCAGAACGTTTTTAATGGAAACTTCAAAAGTAAATGCGAGGAAACTTGGCGAAGATTTGATTTAGTTCTATGAAGGAAAAAGGTGGTATGATACTTTTCGAAAAAAATAACGATAATGGAAATTCAGTCTCTGTGGGAAAAAACAAACTCAACCTTGTTGAACTTTCAAGGCTATGTGTTTGATTTGACCAAAATTGGAACCGAAAACGTTTTCGGTGCCAAACTAGTTGCTGCTTACATTTTAAATTATGGTTGAAAATTTCACCTGGAATCAGGAAATCACGGTAATTCCTTTTTCGACACATTTTGTTGGGTGTATGAGGTTGAGTGACATCTATATATTATTTTGTTCCCTTGATATTTTTGTACATCGTCAACATTTATTCATTCTTTGACATTTTTGTTAACAGTTTTTAAGATTGTTTTTTCCATCTTCATTGATCGCTTTTATAGTAATAGTAGTTTAGGATATTCGCGTATAAATCCCGTATCATAACATTTTCAGGAAATGTCACAGTCTATGAAGGAAGGACCACTGCAATGGCTCATTTTGGTTGTTTATATATATAATTCTCCATCTTATTTAAGTTCTTGGCCACCACGTGTTTCGAATTAGGGTTGGAAGGACACCTGAAATCGAGGAGAAAATCATTACAATCAGAATCGTACATTTTAACTGGTTCTATTGTGCATTTCCGTAGAAAGCACTTTCACATCCTTAGCTGCTAATTGCGAGTGCTGCAAAAGTGGTTAATGGACAAGCCCCATTTGGTAATTTGTTAGTGAAATGGGTGATACCGGTGAATTCGGTGTACACTAAACTCCGTGTCCAAAGTGTTACACCAACGAGTATACCTCACTCACTGGAAGAACTCTACATGATCACGTCATTAGAGTCGAACGAGCCAGAATGAATTGTGGCCAACTCGGTTTTCACGCAGGATTGGGATCTTTGATAAGTACCACAACTAAGCATGGGCGAGCTCAGGGTGACCACCAAACTAGACCCACGTTTCAAAATCGGAGCCTTCGGCAGCTGACGTTTGGTTGTTGAGACGGAGTCCAAAGAATCTTGGGTCGTGTTCCATTTAACCAGTCGATCTCGTCTATCGGCGAAGGATGAGCTCCGTAGAAGCTGTGAATGTTCGCTTTCCGTGGAAGAGGTACTGGTCAAGGGTGGCCTTGGGAATCCTCCTGGTCTCTCCGAGTTGGGCAAGCTGTCTGATTTGGTCAAGGGCCTTGATTGGTGTTGAACCCTTTGGAGAGTCTGAAGAAGGACTCGTCGCTTGTCCAATAGCTCCCTTGGGATCGGTTCTCCCCTTGGTGGCACACATCCACTTTGACTGCCTTGAGGCGAGTTTGGAGGGTTGCTTGTTTCATAAAACGATGAAGTGCTGTTCTTTTTCATCATTATCTTCCTTTTGTCTTCAAGACTCATGTTTTCCCTTGAACCATAGCTTTTCAAACGGCCCGGGTCATTCATGTTATCAGGCAGACTTGACCAATGGCTTGCCCCTGAGATCTTTTCCATATGTTTCAACCTTGGACCTCGTTTGGGCCGGGGCATTATTGCCCGTGGCTCCATAAAAACTTCGTTACCATCCCAATCACGAACAGAGTTACTAACCAGGGGCATCTCCGACGCAAATGGGTCGTCATCTGCGGTCGGAGGAGTGGCTTCCGCCGTCGGTGGGGCCGTATATCTGGGTGGGGGCATTGGCGGTGGGTTCCTGACGCCAGTTGAATATTGGGCCTGTACATTTGGTACGGGAACAGGCGAGTCCGTTGATCTGGCCTTCATGGGAGCATAGCCTTTATTTCTGGGCATTGTGAACTCTGCGTATGTCACCTCTTGGCTCTGAAATGAGAGACCTTGAGTGATAAACAACAAGCAACATCTTGTCGAAAAGAGTGACATACCAGTCTGGAAAAGTTATTCCGGATCCGATTACGCCTCTCGAAATCCGGATCTTCAGTCCTTCTCCGTTGAAGTGTGGCAGAGGCAGCATACCGACGATTTTGACTCACTCCATTTTGGAACGATGCTTCTGCCATGTAATCTAGAATATTAGAGTCATGTTAAGGTTGTTTCTTTTTGTTTCTAGAAATAACATGACATTGCACTTCAGGTCTAATCAGACACATGTCAAACGTGACAACAGTGATGCCATCCTTAGCAAGGACATCAAAGGCTGATTGGGGTATCGACTTCGTTCTCTTACTTTTGTTGTGTTGAATGAGGTCTGGGGTACCACCAGTGATCATTTTACCATCCATGTCAATGCATTCATCAATTTCCCGTTGGTTCAATGGAATGTGTGTGCCTGGTGCGGGGTACCCACTCATGCCTGGCCTTTGTGGCCGATTGGTCTTGTGACTGTTATATACGGGTCTTATCCGCAAAACAACAATAATGGCCACAGCCACGAGCGCTAATCCACATGCAATCGCCACCAAGATCCCTAAAATAGGCGTCACAGACACTCCATCCCGGCTGAAAAATGAGATGTGGCTAGAGAAATTGCGGAGTAATTCAGGAGTCTTTTTTGGAGTAAGGAAAGGGGTTTAGCCATAAAAAAAGGATTGTTTCCCCACCTGGTTACGTTTGCCGGATGAGTAGATCCGGCCGTGTGCTTTTCCGCTTCCTTGATGGTGAATGAATACAACGTGACCGGGTTACTCAGACCCTTAGAGTTTTGGGCATACACACTCAATACATAGGATCGTCCAGGCTCGAGGCCAGTGACATTGAAATGGGGCAAGGGACTGTGAAGCTTGGCCACTACACCATAATGGTGATTATCCTTGGCCTCCAGCACGAACGTCTGGGGAAGGCCGCCGTCGTAACCAGCCATGCAACGAACCTTGAAAGGGATAAGAAGTGCATTTTAGCCATGCCTCACTACAACACCACTCGAGTGTCCCATCCATGGTGGTCATTAAGCCGTAAAACATTGGCCTTTAAAAAAGAAATCCCACTAAACTCCGCATATTATTGCCTGATGAAAGTGGAACACTCTCCGGCCTCCCAAAGTAAGTTCCCATGCTGACCAACAGCTCGCAGAGTGATGAATCAACTCGTTTTGGTACAAATTTGAGCACCCAGCTTACCTCAAAGGATGTGGTTGTCTGGTTTCCAAACGAGCAGTTCTTGACAGAATCAGGAGTGCCAGCTGGCACCAAGTGAAAGATGCAAGGATCCCTTTGTTTGCCAATCGAGTTTTTGGCCCAGCACATCAGTGAGCCGTAATCTAACTCGGTCCGAGGAACGTATTCCACAATGGACTTCGTATTGGTGGACTTGAATCTGTCATGAGGCATATCCACCAATTCACCCGAGGCATTGAATCGCCACTCGAAACTTGTGGAACCAATGGGATTGGAAATGACCTCACAAGAGATCCGAACAGTTTCATCGCGAGCCACGCCAAAAACCTGAACCTGATCGGGTTTGCAGTAAGGAGCATCTAGTAGTGTAAAGTGATAAAAAGAAAGAAAGGTCTTACTATCTTTCAGAGAGATTGTTCATTCTCGCTCTTCCGAGAAACACCTACGCAAGCCAGATCCAATATCGGGGAAAAGATGAAGCCTAAATTTAGCAAAAACAAGTGTTCCATTTCTACTCACATCGAATATTAAGAGTCATTGGGTTGCTAGCTCCATCGCCTTCGATGTTGTGAGCTAGACACGTGTAGATTCCAGATTGAGTCCTACGCACGTCTTGGAGGACCAGACTGTGATTGCTCACTATGATGCCTTCATGGACATTGTGTAGCAATGGGTTCTCCTGGAAAGAATAGAATTCCCACTCGCTCATGAGGTTTCTCGAGTTCCATTTAGGTCATTTCATTAACACTCATTTCCTGTGTGCGAGGAGGCTCGACAAGCCATTACAGACAGGGTGGAAGACCCAAGATGAACGACGATGGCGACGGTGGGAGGTGTGTTCAAGTTCCATTCCATTCTAGGTTCCTTTAGAAGTTTTGATAAATTGCCTCAAGTTTCTGCAATCCAACCCTCTTTCCAGGGGCCATTTCGCCTCCTCCCCCCAATATCTAATAAAACAACCACCTTTGAACTTCTGTTCCCCATCCACAGTTCCATTTGGAAATTTCTTCATTCCAGGCCAAATCGACCAACATTGTTCCAAAAGACCTCATTTATGACCATCTTCACCCCAAGAACCAACTTTCTTCCCCTTTACTCGTTCCCAACCGACAAACCACTAAACCACCTCATGGTTCTAAAACAGATTTATCCCCAGCTAAATATTGCCCTCAAAGCCTAAGCTGACATTTTCTGCCAACGAAAAATAGTCAACCGAAATCTGCCCAACGACCAACCCCATAGTCTAAATTTGGTGCCCACACATGTGTGTAGTAGTGGTACGTAGTATCGGATCTGTGGGATAGGCCCCATGAATATGTTTATCCACTCACGTTAAATCTCCACGTAATCTTGTATGGTTTGGGATTTGCGCGAACATTGCATTCGAAGTAGACGTCGTCGCCTTCCTTGATGTTAGACCCATTTAGGGAAGTACCTAGGCTTAAGATGGACTGAGGAACGTCTGAAAGAAAGAGAGAGGAGCAGAAACCATATATTCTGGTCACGAAAACACCCGTGCCCTGTAGAAAAAAAACTAACATCCCAAATTTGAAGTACCTCTTGTGTACCCAAAAGGCACAAAGGTCCGTTGAACTGACCGTTGTCAATGGGTTCTTTACTCTGTATCGTTAGATATAGTACAGTTTATACTCTCTTATAGCTTTTTTGCATTTAACTTGCAAACCAGATGCATTTCAAATACGCCTCGTTTGGCCTCAAAAAAGCTTGCCAACAGAAAGGTACATTGCTTAAAGCAAATGTTTGCCATTTAAACTATTTTTCAAGGTCTACACAATTTCATGACGAAGATTTGACAGGACATGGGTGAGGTAGGTAATCATTTGGGATAAGTGAAAATGGACCCTCTTCAAGAAGACAGAGGGGAAAGAGAGAGCAGAGAAGATATCCTTGCTCTCAACCTAGGTTCATGATGGATGGACCTTTTGATCCTTTAGACTTTGGAATAGGATGCCAAAGGACTGCTTTACTACTTGTAGATATTATGGAAATTGGCCTGCCATCTCGGTGGCTACTTGCATCTCTGAACCTTTGAGAACGCGTTTGCCGCATGGTGTTGCAACTAACAACTTTGGAGCTCTTCAACGACAATCTTTGAATGGCTTTCGAGCATTTATGTCGAGAGTGTTAGTGCTAATCGGAGTTTGGAGATTCACTTTGCCAGGGCACCTTGGCAGCTAAGGCCATTAGCTCTTAAAACTGAAACAAAGTTGGACAGGAAGAAAAATTGCAGAAAACTTGCCGAAAAAATGCAGGTAGCTCTTTCAAAAAAGTTTTCCATGGGCTCGTTTGGCGCTCAACGAGGAGACTACCAAGAAGAAACTTATGAACTCGTGATTTCAAACTAAACCAATGAATCAACGAACAAGAAAACTAGAGACACAAGAAGAGACGAAACATCCTTGAAACTTATTGGAATTGTAGATTTCATGTTTCAGGCCCTAAAAATCCATATTCAAATCGTGTCTTGCAAGCACGAAAATGTTAAGTTTCTCTCACTTGGCTGATGGGACCCTGGGATTTCAATTTGAAATGCATTTGGAAGCTCATTTGCACCAAAAGTCATGATGGGAAAAGTTGTTCCCCACTGACCACAATCTTTTGGACCAAAGGAAAAGGGGTGGTTTTGCGATCCAAAATTGGTCCCGAAGTGCACACTTCTAGGTTTGGACCTGTTCCAAGTTTTTAAACTCACAATGAATATCCAGTTTCCATCCATCTTCAATGGCCGAATCCGGGATCTCAGGGTTCTCCGCTTTGCAACTCATATATTTTCCGGCATCCCTGACGGAGGGAACATAGTTGATAATACTCAAGGTGACGTTTCCATCAGGACTTGTCTGAAACAGAGAGATCCAATTGACCTAGAGGTAAGCAGATAGTTCATAAATACAGTCTCGTTGGCATGCCAGATTTCCATTAATCCTCCTCCCCCTCGACCGAGCTAACTTAGAGATATCTGTAACGTCAATCAGATGTCTCGTCCTGCCATCCTTCAAATCGTTTATTGTACTTAACCTCTACAAATCACATTTATCAATGGCCTCGCCCTAACTCACTTGGTCCCCTTCCAAGTTCGTGTTTACCCTTTTGGTTGTGTTCCCTCAACATTTGCTTTGCTCCCTGTTCCAGTAACCTCAATTGTGCTCGGATGACGGACGAAGAGAGGCTGGGTTCCTCAATGGGAATTATGTGGGGTAAATGTGGTTAAGACTACAATAGGAATCCGCTTGTTAACGTTTCCAAAGCTCTTTCTTGGTCTTTTCGATTCGAGACAAAAGTTGTGGACTTGCTTGGAACCGAGTCAAGCACACTTGAAAAGAACTTCATAAGCTTTGACCACTCTGTTTTCATACCCTTTTTCTCTATCAAACCACATTTACTGACACCCTTGGTCTCCGAATGTCCCTTCCAATGTCTGAACGGCACACCTTCCCTCAAATTGTCTTTCCTTTCTTTGGTTGGTCCCTTACCCGATTGGTCACATTCTCTCTCAATTGTGTGGATCCCCTCCACCAAGTGATTTCTGGCGGTGGTCGAGCTCCGACAGCTTGGCATCGAAATTCATAGACACGACCTGCTGACACCGGGTCCTTCCGTCCAATCATCTTCACATCCACTGGACCAACTGGAACACAGATGTAAACTATTTAGTAAGGGTAAATCTATTGCGTTTAGGACATAAGCTGATGTATCATATCATTAAGGCTTCCTTCGCGAGTGGCTTGGCTTTTATTTGGAAAGTCAAGCTCTTACAAATCCTTCGTGTTCCACTTTCAGACATCGTTGAACCTTAACCAAATGGAACAATTCAGAGCAAGAAAAGGGGGAGAAATAAAATTAAGATCTTGTGCCAGGTCAAAAACCTGCAGACAATGTTACGAGGGACCTCTAAAACATGGCAGTCTGAACTGAATGTTCAACGCCATATTACGTTGACCCACTTGCACCCTGAGACAATTGCCACAACCTTTGGCCTTTGTTGTCATTGCTCTTCTCTCCTACCCAGTTTTGACCTAATGAGCCAGTGTGACCATTTGTTTTCGTGGGCAATCACACGTATTCCGCTGACTCTTCAGTTTTAAATTGGCTTGGGTGTCGCAAATTGACTCTTGGTGTGAGAAGTGGGCATGTCTCGTGTTCCTTGGTTCCTCTTTCCAAAGAGACCTAATGGCCAAGTCTAACTAGGAAATGGCAAACCCGAGAAAAAGACCCAGAGCGAGCTAGCTCGTCTTGGTCTTCTTATCGTAGACCATAAAATGTTTTCAACTTGAATGAGTGTGTCTTCTCTCGAAATGTTTTGGCAATGCATCGCTCTGTTCTTGTACAATGACAAATGTTTGTTCCTCCTTCCAAGATCCATAGAGTAGGTCCACATACGGACGCCTGTATCCATTTTCGCTGCCACTATTTGGTTGGGTGCCAAAAAGTTTCATGCAAACTTTAAGCCAGGATCGCGTCCAAAGAACCACGGATAACACTAGATCGGTTCATCAAATACCTTCAACGTATGTTCCATGACCTTCTCTAAGTCTGCAATAATTATTTACTGGTAATCCAATGTCTTAATTCGGCTACAAGTGACTCTTGGGGCCTCTTTTCAGTGTGCTCGCCAATGACTCACGGATAACGAACGGGTCGTAACATTTTCTCGTCTGCAACTTTTTCTTTTGCCCTTTCTAGTAAAGTCTCTCCGCAGAGACGCTCCTTGAGGCCAAACTGACGAGAAAAAGTCGGGATGGTGGGATTGTTGGTAGGTGAGCCCTTTTGTTTGCCTTGGTGTTGATCTCCGAACTTTTATCGAAGGTTTAGAGGGGTGACTTGGGCCCAAAAAAAGTTACCACCGGATATTGATTGAACGCAAACCAAGAGGAAACCGAGCCCATTTCATGCTCACTTCTCGCTACACTTCGACCCTCTGTTCCCATTTCCAACCACCCTCATGGAACAAAAGTAACCGCAACTATTGTTGAAAAAAAAACTGATCAGAAATTTCCACTAACTTTGTGTAAACTTGTAATACATTTCTAGAACCTGAGAGCTTCTGGGAAAATCTGCGAGATTTTGATTGACATCGGAATCGAAAAAGACCTGCCAAATTTCAACGAAGTGAGAGAAAAAAACCTCTTGATTTGACCTCGTTTTTTTGATGCGTTCCACTTGAGCCATTCTCACATTCACTCCCCATTTCACACCCGGCAGGGGCGCCACATTTCATTCGGTCCAGGGGTGCCAAATCAGTAGCAAAACTGTTCTTAAGTCTCTTCCACAGATATCTGCCAAATCGATTTGCTTACTCAGTTCATACCAAAACTCCTCTGCCTCCTTTCCTGCTCTTTTTATATAACCTTAATAATACAAGGGATGTTGAGATATCCTAAAAAGCATCTAAAACGTCGAAGGAAAAAGATATCAGTTCTTGACAAGTGTTTGCTTTGAAATGTTCTCGAAGTCGTGACTTCTAAGCTTAGCAATGACTCTCTCTATCCATGTGTGTCTTGAAATCAAAGCAAGGATTGAAGGGGAAAGAGATGCTTGAGAGTACATCACCCTCAAACCTCGAAAGTTTTCGTCGCCTCTCTTCTCTTTTTTACTGAGCTGAGCCCTGAAGGCCGGGGGAAATGGTGGGGAATCTTGAGGAGACCTGAGGGAGGGTGCTAGAAAACAAGCTTGGGACAGAAAATTGGATATCAAAGATTCATGCCGAGCATGTGTTTGCTTGGGTTCATCGCACCACGTTGCCAAATCATATGAGCACACACTACTACACCTTTGGTGCTTGTGCTAATGCGGGGTTTGCCGCGTGATCTCGGTTTAACCCACATTTCCGGGATTTTATGAGTTATCTCAACAACCATTTTCATAGTTGATGCGGAAGTGGAGCCCATGGCACGGCTCTACTGTATATATTTGGCAAGTTTTTATTTGCTTTGATCTGATTTTGGGCAGATCCAAAGCTAATGTCCCATACGCAACCAAGGGAAACAAGTTGGAAAAAGACACAAGAAAGATTTGTTTCATTTTTTTGTACTGAACAATAAGAAGGAAGAACTTGGCTAGTTAAAGAAAGCCTGCGAGCGAATTTGGCTTTAAACGGGAACTATTAATTTAACCTAAATGTTCCATTTTATACATTTGGCAAAAGACTTTTCATCCTATCAATCGTCATTTTAACCCTTGAAATGGGAACATTTTCGACGATGCATTGAACAGTTTTGTTTTTAGCTGACATCAGCTGTGATTCACGTTTGGTTGCCCTTGAGATGGCCTTTTTTGGAATTGGATCATTGACCTTCTCGGATTTCTACAATCTGTTTTTCTTGTTGCGATTGATCTTTGACAAATATAGGACTCTACTGACACATTTAGTATTAGGTTTTGAACCTCACATTGTACTTACAATGCATGTCGAGTTTCACCGAGGTCGAAACTGGAACCGAGAGGTTGTTGTTCGAGGCCTGACAAGTGAGAATGGAGTGCAAATCTGTTCGGGTGAGTCTGAGGAGTCGAAGATTGTTGACCACTTCGCCTTTGGTCACCTCTTCTGAGATGTCATCCAACAGAGCATGATCTCTCCACCAACTCACTTTTGGACTGGGATTGCCTGAAGGAAGTCAAAGAAAAAAAAAACCATAACAGGTGTACTTTGTTTGTTTGTTGTTGTGGGAGATTAAAGAAGCTCGAGTCTGTCTCGAGTTGTCTTTGAAGGTTGCCTTACCTCCAGTGGAAATGCATTTCAAGGCCACTTCATCGCCAACTTTGTAAGGACCCAACTTCAATCGGACTTCTTGATTGCGCTCGTCGTAGATCTTGGGTTTCTCGGGTGGCACTACATGGAACAGAATGAGACGAAAAAAACATGGATTTATTTCGGAAGGCAAAATTCAGAGTTGTTTCCAAATCGGTGGACAACAGGAACAGGACGAGCATCGAAAGAGAGAAAGGAGCCATTTATTTTCTTTGCTTGGGTAAATACCAGCTTTCCATTAGGTTTGAGGTCGAATGGAACAAAGGCTAGCTATGTAGTCCATACATCGGAAGGCAGCAGTCTCACTTCCCGTTCGTTTCCCCAATTCACAACATGCAAAACCATTCAGAGAATCAATGGCAATCGTCTGGGAGTGTTCACACGCTAATGTGTGTCGAGGGATTGAGAGAGGAGCCTTGAGGGGAAGCTTGATTTGCTTTTTAAGTGGGACTTGAAGCCGCCAGAGCCAAAGTCAAGGTCAAAGGCCAAAGAGAATTTTTGGCATTCGAACACAGATCCATCTTAGTGGTTTACATTCTATTCTTGGATTGCCAATCACAGGGTTGTGTTACTCATTTAAAGGCCAAAACGGGTGTTTAGCATATCAATTTTAGGTTCTTGAAAACTGAAGGTTTTTTCCCATCTCTTCAGAGATTTGGACCAAGAAGGTCGTTGAGATCTCGTTGACGCTTTTGTTGCCAGCCCATATTGGCTTGTTCTTTTGGCTGAGTGAAAGAGAAATCGACCAAGATCGGGGATATCCTGCTTTGAACTGTGCCAAGATCGAGCACAGATTCCCCCAACAGCATCCAAATGGATCCTAACTGAGCTTATAAACTTCCCTGTTCAAGACCACCGAAGGCCAGATTTTTTTGGCTCACCTTATGGCCTGACCTTTAGGCATATGTTGATGTTCCACTTGTGATGGGGCTTTAAAATTCCTTCCTTATTTAAACTTTACTCGGATCCAATCACAAAAGGAACTCGCAAAGATCAGGATTGAGATCGAGATGGAATTGGAATTAGATGATCCTTATCAGAATGGAAGATCACAAGTGGAACTCTCATATTACCGAGGTTGGGGCATTGGACCGGCAGGTTGTTCCAATTGTTTACTTTCCATCTTAAGGGCAAGATCACGGAGGCATATTTCTCTCCTGTTAAGCAATCAGCCTCTTTTCCATCCGAGATTTTGAGTCATTGTTCCTTCTCAATCAATGGCTGATCAGAGATAAAAAATGAGGATTTGTCGGATAAGGATGGAGCTCATCTTCAGAGTGCTTCTCAAACTCAACAAGAGAGAAAGAGATGGATATGAATCACGATCGTCGTTTCTCAATGATGGCTCTTTTGTGCTCGCTCATTTTCTTTGCAAGAGAGCGAAAAGTGGCCTTGATCATGGTCTTGATTAGAAATGAGCCAACTGCCATTCATTCAATCAATACGGCCAGGCTCTTCTTTTTCCTACTTGGATGACAGATCTGTCAAGAAGCTTGTGTTATTCGATTCCTCATTAACGTTTGTTCTCTTAATCGCAATTGCCATATACTTCGGATGGAAAATATAGCTTATTTATTTATCTAGCAGGACTTCCAGAAAAGAGAAATGAGTTTTCTTTCGAGAGTGGGGATTAAATAAGATTCACAATATTTAAGAAAATTTACATTCTCTACAGTATAAGGAAGCCAAATGTTTTTATCAGAAAAAAAGCAATTAAAAGGTTTTGGTCTCGGAGTTCTCTTGATTAAATATCTGCAATCTCCGATCCAGATTTCTCTTAACTTACGTTTACTTTTTCTTATTAACTTTTCATTGACGTGCGTTTTAACAAAAAAAATCGTTTACAAAATGGAAGGATGTTGCACCGAGATATTCGTACACAACCGAGGGAAAAACTTGTCTCGAAATTAAACTATTTTAAGTAGGATCAATTATAAGTAGCTGCATAAGTATTTGTAGACTTTGCTTTAAAGTTTTATGGAAAAAGTTAGATCCTATACAATGTTTCTGGCCGAAATGAAACCTAAGTTAACTAAGTAACTATGTATACAAAAGATAACCTCTATTTTTGAACCAACTGTTTTTTACGCTACTTTTTCTGTATATTGCTACAAACTTGTAAAGAGGCTATTTTCTTTCCATTGCACTCACAATTACATTTTGGTGGATCAGTCCAATCTTTTGATGGTAAAGGGGTAACAAACTAATCAGCAAATCATGTCTGCAATTCTGGCATGGTTTGGTGCTCAATAACAGAAAGTCATCCTTAGGATGAATACGTTTTGTGTTTCAAAAAAAAAAAAAGAATTCCAGAGAACAAAGAAAGTTGGAACGAGACCCACTCCATTTTCGAAATTGATTCTTGGCGAAATAGATCTTGGTCACCTGATTATTGAACTCACGGAAGCACCAATTCTATGGCGTTTTAATCCAATTGATTTGACAATCACATGTTTCTAAGCATAGGTTGATCAAAGTTTCTAATATGATAACATGGAGAGAAAGTAACATGTTCCATTTCTTTTAAAACACTCGGTATGACAAGCGGTCCATAAAAAAGTCAATTTTGATAAATTTCTCTGAACTCAAGAGTGCTTTGTTTTTATCGGGAAAATATTCAGCTTTATTTACCCTTACAATAGTCTTCATCAATAACATTATAAATTACTCGGCTTCACCGTCCTTTTAATTGCAAAAGTTGTTTATAATAACCTTGATTTTAAGATAGCACGCCAGTTCATTCCAGTAACAACGTAAAATACACTTCACAATTTTCCCTAGTGGAAAGTACATTGAAAAAAATAATAATGTCTGAAATCCTCTTTACTGAAACTACTTGCAAAGGTCAATCCAATACCGTAAGTCATCAAAAAAATGTTATTGATATGTTAGGAAACGTGTCTAAAAAATTGATAAACTCCAATGTCAGAGGAAACAAAGGAAAGCTACCATAGCAAAAATAAACGACATGCAAAGGTCAAATTCGCGATCTTTGTCACCGCAAACATTTCTTACCTATGATATCCAACATGACTGATTCAATTGTGGTGGGAGCACGATAGAAATCCACCCGACACCGATAAATCCCACCGTCGTCCGGTTGAACCGTATCGAGCACCAGTCGACCGGGACTTTCATCTCCTCGGAAAAAGGCTCTCGAGCCCAGAATCTTTTCATCGGACCAATGTCGAGCTTCGACATGAGATTGGCCACGCGTGTCATAACTGGAGGACATTTTGGACATGATCCACATTTTTTTCTTTCTTTTTTTTCAACACTAAGAAGTCACTACTTACGTGTAGATGGGAACCTTGGAGTCGTTTCGGAAGAAGAGGACCAATCGGACCTTGTCGGTGATGATGGGCGGTGTGATGTTGCATGGGAGGTTCACCGAGCTTCCTTGGACGGCACCAATCCTCTGAATCGTTTCTGGAACAAGGAACGGAGTGGCTTAGGTTCCTAGGTTCCAGTTTGGCTCTTTCCGGGTGTAATGTGTATTAATTTGCCGGATGAGTAATGAATAGTGGTGCCAATGAATGGATGTCTAGTCCTAGCTCTCCAAGGTAGTGACTAGTAAGATATCATTAGGCACACAAGCTGGACCACTCCATAACAATGGCACACTACTTTGTCCCAAATGTCCTATTGTAGATAATAGATAAGCTGGACTGGAAGAGGGGGGAAAAGACGACACATTGTTCCGAAGTCGGATCTTTCGGAGAAGTACTCATTAATCAAATTCTTCCCCGTGCACTCTACATCGAACCCACGTACTACTAATCTGGAGACAATAAAGATAAGGTGCCATACCCGGGCTCTTAGGGACGACCCCTGGAACCACTGGTTGTTCCGCAATTTTTCCAAAAACATGCGTCTGCCTTCCCCAATGCAAACAGGATTATCATTGGCTCGTTCACAAGAAAGAAGCGAACAGGAAATAGCTCATATCAAGTACATTTCATACCCCTTTCCCTCAACCCTTGTGGATCCCTATACAGAGCCACCATTGGAAGAAGATCTGCTCATCCCAGAATGTGTGCCAAAAACCCGAGGCTCCCTCCCCATGTTCCCTCCAATGAGAAGTATATAACTAATAGAAATGCATGATGCTCTCAGTGTCGGACGGAGTGGGGCAATTCGAGCAAGAAACCCTTCCCCGATCCCAGTCACTAGCTTTTTGGCACAATGATGTAAATAAGGGCCATTAGCAAACTCCTTTGGAAAAAATAATATCCACACGCTTCCGGGCAAAAGGATTAACAGCTCCGAGAATGCGCGTTTTTCTTGTCAGCGGCAGTTTATTTGCGCAACTTCTTTTGGTTTAAGAGTCTCTTTCGGATGTAGTATCTAAAGACTTGTTTGATCTGAATTGACTTTTCAAGAGTCAATTGTTCTTTTAGGGTCCGGTTTCTTTGAAGAAGTCTGAGCAGGCTTTCTTGAATTCCTCTGGTAATTATTAATGATGACGCTTAGGATCTGTGTCATGTTCTTGAGCAGATTAATTTCATGGGTGCTTAATTTTTATTGTCCAAAAAAGGGGTGGGTGCGTGGTCGAAAGAGGAAGTGAGCACCATTAAACTGTGGTGAGCCCATAAGAAGACGTGAAAATAGGAGGTTGTACCTCTACATATCTAAGTAGCTTTCCCATTTCGTGGTTTCATGTTCTTTGATTTGGCCTTTTCTGGTTGTCAGCCCACAGTGAATTTCGAAAGCCTCGCTTCAATGATGAAGTGTCTTGGACAGATCTAATTAAGTGTCTGTCTCGCTTTTTTGCACGTCCATTCGAGCCATTTCTTATCGGATAAATCCCTCTTGGTTTCCGTCCTCTTAATATTTATTATCGAGGATCTCTCTCGATGTGTCTTTGGTAGGAAGGAGATACCCACTTCTCATTTGCTAGAGTATCTTTTCATCTTTGTCTCATGATCTGTGCTCTACCACGAAACACAGCATCATTGAGCACACTTTTCGATTGGGTAACAATTATGTCAAGAAGAGAGTTCCTTCCAAACATCCAGAGAACTTTTCTCTTCCACGACCAAAAGTTTCTTGTTCCATGAAGAAGTGGATGGAACATTTCTTTGGCAGTGAGTGAGACTCTCTTTGGTTATGCACAAATATGCCGAAGGGAGACATTGAGTGGGTTTCTGTGGCGAATGAGAGAGGGTGGACAATGTTGCAATGTCGAGAACGTGATCAAGATTCCCATTCCTCGATTATAAAGACAGGAACGAACACAGGAAGAAGACTGCATCTCAGAATGGATCTGCGGGAGAGCTTTCTTCCTCTTTTTGTATCTGCAAATCATGACCATTTACTGATGAACCAAGTTCACTCTTCATTACTAATGCCACCTCGTGATTGTCGTTATCATAGTTTTGAGCTTGTGGAAAAGGAGGAAGAGGAGGAATCAAATGATTTACACCCAAGTCTCACGGGAGTCGCAAACATTGGAATATATCCCACAGAGGTTGGTGGATAACTAGGTCATGCCGTTTCCATTGGAACCATGGTTTGCCTCAATTGAGATCTGAAGAGGCACGAGGAACAATTGGGACATGTGTGGAAGATTCCCAATGACATCAAGGATCCCATTGAAGGGAACAGCTCTCTTAAGCGGGGAATTCACTCCATATTTCATGTCTGTTCAACAAGAAAATTCCTGGGTTTGATCTGCATTGCGCAAATTTCTATTTCTCCCTCGCTTGTTTCCATGAAAGCGGGATGGAACACTGACAAGTTGTTCCATTGTGAGATCCGAGGTCCATGTTGAATAATTACATAAATTGGAAAAGGGGATCCTTCGCTCTCACGTTGACCTCTCTCCCTCTAACAGCTAGCAAGTACAATTCTATGGCGATTCATCGTGTCCAACCGTGAAACCACTGAAGGTCTGGAGAGTTTATTTTTCGCCGGCACACTCACTCCGTCGTTGGAACTTGGAACATGGCGAGCAAGAATGAAAATGGGATTAGATGCCAAGCCCAAGTTCGCATGACAGTCCCTGTTTACCCATCATCCACCCTTTCATTCGGCACCCTTCTTTCCACAAACACGGCATTCCTGCAGCAGGGTTCCCGTTCCTTCCCAGCTCGGATCCAAATTAACATCTGACATTCTATAGAAAAATGCGAGCCGGAGATCGTGCGAAAGTCGTGTTGAGGTCGAAATGGCATGCCTGGAATTTACTTCTGGCTTTGGAGAAGGAACATAAAGTTTTCAATGAATATTTGAGTACCTTTCATGAGCATGACTCCCTGCCATTGGCATCCCTTCCAATGGGCTTGAACTCAAGTGATAACGACTAGCCAACAAGATCAACTCGATCAAGGAAATGTATATTTCAGTCTGTACCCTCTTAATAGCGTCAGTTACGATGAGCTAAAGAAGTCTTAAGAGCCACATTCTGGCAAGAGGTGTTGGTGCCTTTCAAACATTAAATTGAATGTTACAGAGAAGCAAGAAACCGATACATGTAAACGTAAATCAAACGAAAACTAGCTAGTTGTTTGTTAAGACTATTCTTTATTTGAGGTTTAGTTCGGCACGCAGAAGGCACTTTATTCCGCCCTGTTCTCTGAAGAGTCGTCGGTTGGCGAAACAAACACCCCCATTTATCACTATGGGCTCTCTTTTTGTTCACCCAAATCTCTTTGGTCCTCTCTGGTCACAAATCCTATCATCATCAAGCGATGCCAAGATCCTGGGATCAATGAAGAGCACACACTCAGATGTGCTCTTCCCTAGCAAATGGAGTCATCCCTCTTCACTTGATGTTCCATCAGACGGAGGGTGCTTCAAGGGCCACGATGTCCCATTATGAAGGGGGAACCCCTCCCACCCACATGGGACGTCCCCTTCTGAGAAACGACGCTTATTTCAATTTTATTTGGTAGCTTTTTTGCCGATCCATATTCGATTTGAAATACATTAAGCATTGGCACCACAAGAAATGGACCAGAGAAGCGTGCTTTTTGGAACAATCTCTTGTCCGCCCATTCATTTTAGTTGTGTACGAGATAACTAACCCACTTAGACCGAGGCAAGTCGTTGGTTTCGACTGGTTTTCTCGAGTTCTCTCCTTTAGAGGAACAATATACACAGGGCCTTTCGAGGCAAGTTTCCAGAGGAACAGTTATGGATCTCTCATAAAGTCAGAAAGCAATTCCTAGGATCAGACTTGAACGAACAAAATATGGATCGGAGTGTTCATAAGAAGGGATGGAGGGGAGAAGGCAGAGGTATGATAAAATTAACATTCCGAATGGTGGTGAAGAGGGGGATGTTCTTTGTTCCACTTTTATCAGTGGAATCCCTCGTATTATGTTCTTCTAGTATCGAATAAGAGGGTGCTTGGGAACATCGTGGATATTTGCTCCCGATCGCCAATAAAACCGAATTCTCCCCTCAATTATTGCGCTTGAATGACTGATGAGATGGGGATCATGATATGTTTTGCTGCCTATTTCGTGTCTCCTATGCATAAGTATGGGTTTTGAAACCCAGAGACATTGAGATAGTTGGCACAGAGGTTTTATGGTCCCACAATGACAATGGGAAGTTTTAGTGGCTGACAAAAATGCCGAGAGAATTTATGCCTCTCCAAATGGTCCATCTGTCATATTTTGGTGGGCGCAAATGCCGCCAGAACCGAGAGGCCCTCTTCCATGACAATTTGGTCAAAATCCCATTGGATACGTACTAACTCTGTTCTTCCGTAATTGGAGCCCTTTTTCCAATCATTTGGAAGCGTCATTGTCCAAGGGGGAAAATTTTGTGTGAATCTTTTTGTGAGCGTGAATGTGGTCTGCTCTTGTTCTTGTCCATGGATCAACTAATTATTGGATTGGTTAAATACCGGGAGGAGTTCGTTTGTCCGGCTTCTTAGCTTCCTAACCTGGAGCAAATACGTTCTTAATCTCCAAAGTCAATGACCGAGGAAAAAAGGATTCAAATGCCTGAATTATACGCCAGCGAATCTCCTCAGGTTTCTCCTCCTAATGTATTCTTTTGGGGTCCAGGTCAGTTTTGACCTTTGATCTTGGTGGATCGAATTTTGAATTTCCTTCGCTCTCCCGAGAAGTGATCCTTTTCGGGCATTTAATTTCGCATCCTTCACAAACTGAAGAACCATTCCAATGTTTATCTATGGGAGCTCTGATTCAAGTGACAGCAAGATTGTTTTGCAAGTATTGAATGTCGAGCGAAAGAAATGCTAAAGGCTCTTTGCGCTTCAAAAAGGAAATGTTCCAAAGTGATGACGAGCCCGAACAGACCGAGAAAAGCTTAGAGAGACGAGGCGGCAAAACTTACAGCATCGTGTCACATATCCCTCAAGGCTGCTTTCTTATCTTGGGCCAGAATTCCAATAGTTTTCGGGTCTGGCACAACGGAGTATTAGGGCACAATAATATCCAGTAACGTGCAGATTCAGCAACTCTACGACAACGACCGAACGACCAAGCGAGTTTGACTGAAATCTGGATGCATTTTCAAAGTTTACCCATCCGGGGATGAATGAGCTTGTTCCCTAAACAGATTAAGGATTGTGCCATGATGGTTCCAAGAATAGCGAACAGAACGTGATCTCTCATTATTCATTTGTAGGCCATTATGCCAAAAAGTAGGACTGCACTCGAGATTCACTTCAGGACAACCAAACAATCTGGACTGGAAACCGAGTTTGTCTCTAAGTTACTTGAAAGCGATTTTAACAATCTGTCGTTTCCCCATTGATAATAAGAGAAATTTTGAACTTCAATTTAAAAGTGTGAACACTTTAGCGCTTCTCTCCTTAAAATATAGAATTATGTCGATATTCAATAAACATCAATGAACCCTGAACAAAATTTCAGCTGATTCCACAAAATAAGCGCCTCTTGTGGTCAGATTGAGACATAGTTGCCAGCTAATGAGTGTGTTTTAATGCCACTCTTTGGCAAACCGTTCAAGATTTTCTTGAAATCAACATTTCTCCGAAATGTACGATTTTGATAACAAAATGCCATTGCAAAGAAATGTAAGCATCTAAGGATAAACCTATTTCTACAAAGTTTTGCCAAAAGTGGCATTAAAAACCACTCTCTAGCTGGGAACTATGTCTCAATACGACCGCAAGAGGCGCTTATTTTGTGGAATCAGCTGAAATTTTGATCAAGGTTAATTGTTCTAATCCTGCACGTAACTCAATTCATGAGGTTTGCATTTATCAACAAAGTTCAACAAAGACGCCTCATTCTTTCTTGCAACAAGGAAAAACTTATAAAAATGCCATGAGGACCTGAAATCCAGTCCAGATATCAAAGACGTCCAAACCATTGTTTCTTGCACTATGCTAGAATGAGAGAGCAAATCAGGCTCTTTCTCTCTCTGGTTCTTGCACATGAGGGAAGTCCGCGAGTGAACATGGGCAATTTAGTTCCTTCTTACGCTCGATAAAGCATTAACAGCAAAGACGGATCACGGATATCCTCTTTGAGTCACTAGCAAAAAAAGAATAGCCAAGATTCCAAAGTCAAAACCTTCAATCCAAGCATAGTTAAGAAAGCTGAATGACCACTCTCTCCATTGGAAATCCAACAAATCAGACCCGATAATGGTATTCAGGTGTCAAACCTCTAGTAAGGTCCTCTCTCTCTCTCTCTAGTACAAAGAGGCGGGTGAATTAGTTCAAGCAACACAAAACAGAGGAACTTTTCGACTTCCTGCGCTGAAAATGCGTTGTGCAAGATACGTCTCACTCTGGAACAAGGGGTCTTTCCAAATGGAACCAATGGCGAGGTTTTCCTCAACGAGGGATCCATCGAAGAATATACGAACCAGAAGAGAACGGAGGGAGAAACGAACGAATCGTTTTGGAAAGTTTGGAAATATGGAATGTCAAGCAACGTTTAGCTGTAGGTATCATAAAAGTGGATGAATGGGAAATCTTCCGAATGAGAAACGCATGCCACCCCATCTTCGATTGGAATTGGGAGTTCAGTGGATGGTTTGGGGGGTTCCATTTTTTTCTTGATACTCCACTAAAAGTCCAAGACCACGTGTGAAAAGTCACACTTCAGAATTTTCAAGCCTTGGAAAAAAGGGTCCTCTGGCGAATTTTGGCTGGAAATATTTACATTTGACGGGCAGAAATCTGCCGTGCGGTCGCATTTGAAGTCGGAATTGAGATGTAGCGCACAATATTGAATCGGATAAGCGATATTTTTTCATCTCGTTTATTGAAATCCATTCCATTAGAACTCTGCGAACGCCACCTGTTCGACTTTTCTACAATTCACAACGAGAGAGAATGAATGAGATTGGTGGCTTGAGGTGATTTTGAGTTGAATGCCAATCCTTTCCATCAAGGTCACTGGGTTTTGGATTGGTTGGTAGTGAGCAGTAAATTTGAGAGAAAGGATAAGGTAAACGTTGTAATTTGTCGTCCGTGATCGATTCGTCTCATGTTTCAAAGCTTCTCTACTGGGTAAACCCACTTTCGCTTTGAGAGTTTCTGGTGTCTGCACCAAAAAAAAGAACAACAGCAACTAGCATTATCTAAGGTTGTTGAGGGAGACGTAGCAAAACTAATGATCCAAATTTGCTTCATAGGAATTCCACTCACGTGGTCCAATAAGTTTCCCAAGCGTCCGTCCCAAATGATACCAAGAAGCCTGCTCCAAATATTTTTCGAAGGAGGGATGAGATTCATAACAATTGGCTTGGATGATCACTCAACCAACTTACAAGCAAGAGCAAATGGATGCTGCTTGCTTGACCACTCTTTGGAAACACGATCCCAATTCCACACAACTAATACATCATGGTTCCATCTTGTTCCTGTTGTTTGGACCTCAATCATTTTCCCTCTGTGTGATCCATCACGTTGCCTCAATGACTCTAAGGCCAAACTTGAGATCTATGAGAAACATGGATTTGGCCTTAAAATTGACCTCCAGTGGATAAGAAAGAAGTAACTTTTCCCTTTTGACGGCGGGATTCCCCAAATGGGACAATGGGGAACGCGGAAAGTTCACTCGACAAACTCTCATTTTTCCCTCAAGAGTGAGTGTCAAAAGTTCACCGAGGGTCCCATAAACTCGATCCTTGAAGAATTTCTAATGCACACGTTGTTTTTGACACTCTTCCATCTACCTAAGGAGATCGATCCCAAACCAATGGATTGGATCCATCCCAAGTCAATTTGACATGACTCTTGCACACAACAAAGGTCTTTCTTTTCATATATTCTTTGCATACTCAAACATCTCCTTTTCTTCTCTCATAGGTAGACATGCTTTCTGTTTGAAACCTTTGAAACGAAAGTGATCCTGATTCGTTAAATTGGAGTACCTTGTAATGGGAACCATTTGATCATGCCACAGTACTCTCTCGCTTTGAGAGAGGATCCTTTTCGGCGGTTCTATTCAAGTTCCTGCCGATACTTGCAGCCAAGGTCTTTGGGATTAACACAACAATGTTGCCAACACGGATCTCTCCACTCCTTCTCCCCCATTTCCCTCTTTCTCAACTTTATTTTCACTTTCTTTGATGTTGAATCTTGTTGGTGGTACGTATGTGAGTGTGGGTGTCCATGAGGTTTCTTTTTCTCTGGCTGTTCTTCCGACCCCTTAACAAGTTGAAATGGCATGTTCCAGTGGCGGAACAAGCAGTAGGAGAACAGCCAATTTGCATAATTGGACGTCGACCCTCCGCGTACTTGTCTTAAGCCTTCCTAAAAGTGTGATGAAGGCTCCTTGGACAGAGACAGACTCAGACACAGGGAGATGGGGAAAAATCTTAAAAATCTCAGCCTCTCCAGATGCGAGAGTCCTTCGAGAATGCTAATGGTTCAACTCGAGGGTGATGGGCTAACAGCGAGCTTAGAAATTCATTGCTGTCCCCGATTTCAGCACAGGAAGGCAGGAGCAGGCCAATAATTCTCGAAATCTTCCTTCACGTGAGAAAGATTTCTAAGACTTGAGTTTTGAGTGAATCTTAAAATTAGACCTGTTCAGTATCTTTTCGCTCTTAATCCTTAATTCCAATTTCTTGGCCAAAAATCAGGAAATTTTATTTTACATTTCATGACTTGAACAAACGCATATCACTGCAATACATGTTTTACCATTTCTGGTTAGAAGTGTTAGAAGCTTCTCAGAATACCTCATTTCAAGCGCTAAAAAGATGGTTTCAATTAATGCCTTAGCGTTATTTAGTTGTTGGCGCTTTTGCTAACAAGTCATCAAGAGAGAAAAACAGAGATCCAGTCACAAAAAGTGGTTTAAAAATCAAATGCAAATTTTCATCGTACTGCGTAAGCTGGCTGAGGATTGGATTGGTTGCAGTTTGGTAAATTTTCCATCAGTTTTGCATGGTACGCTAATGCAATCAGGTTCTTGCCATAAATATTCTATGCAATAGTTCAAAAATTGAGAGAAGATCATCGTGTTCAGGAGACATGGAAGATCTCGATTCACAGAAAAGGACGTTGTTTGCTCTCTCGCTCAGCTTCATGACGGTGTTTGTTGACCTTGGAATCTGGACCAACCACAACCACCACCATCCATAATCAATTTTCCTTGGAACCGTCCCGAAAATTCTCCCCATTTTTCAATCCTCGATTCAAAAACATATAACATCTCCACCTCGGTCAGTCATCCACGCGAGCCAGCAAGAGGACCTTCAATCAATTGGATTCGGAAGATTTTCGTACCCTGGATCCCTTGAGGATTTTGGACCATCATTTCGTGTGTAGCTGACATTGCGAGAAGGTGAACGAAACGGGCCAGGCCGAGTTAGAACGTAACGGGTATGAATAATAGATGTTGTCTGTTAAAGACGAGGATTTCTCGTCATCTGCGTGTGGGACGAAAGGGCATCGGTAGTTTTGCAGAAAAATGTTCCAAAATGGTATCACAAATCAATACTCAACTCGTCTTACACAAGGTTTTGCCCTGATGGATGTAGTAGAACAGAATATGTCGTGAGACAAAAAGACCCTTGCTCACAGGATTGACTGTTACCCATTTCTTTCACATGATGACCATCATGTCATTGGGATGAGTATTGAGTGTGTTTTCTTCCCTCTACAAATAATCTTCAGAGGCAAAGTGAGTCCACCAAACCACGTTGAAGGAGATCTTTAATCTCATGCTGAAGGCTGTCTTCAGAAAACGAACGAAAAGACTGTCGCTCATTCTCGAAACAAGTCCAAAAGAACGCAGTGGAACCCCCAACATCCTCATTACAGAGCAATCTGTGTCCGTTGGACAATTCAACCGAACCTCCTCCCCTATTGTTTCAAATCTCCAATGGTTATTCCGTGTCGAGCGAGTCGAGTCGAAGCGTTCGTTCCAATGGCAGACGGGCAAACTTCATGGCCTTGAACGGCCTTCTTGTCATGGGCGTTGTTTCGCTATTGGGTGTCTGTCATTCCAGTACTACTGGGGTGGTGGGTGTAATGGCATGATGGTGGCGAATACAGAGTATGGTGAATTGGAACGAGGGATCTCTCTTTCTCCTTGGGGAGAAGAGCCATTTTGAAGCGAAGGCGAAAAAATAACACGAATTGGGACTCGTTAACAAGTTTTCCATCCCAAAAGCTAAAAAGACGTCTTTCTTGGACTTTAAATTGTCGTCGTCGTGGATTGGGTTGGTTGGCTTTTCTCCAACTTTGGCGTGTGGTTTGGTCAGAGGGGTCAGTAAAAACTTTTTCCGCCTCATCCACATGGGGTTTCTATTACCATTTCGAGCCGGTCTTGCGAGGCTCTCTGTTCCACTACTGGGAACTCCAGAGGGTCGATTTGGAAAATATTTGCAGGCACTATGATCAAGATGATCTTTGGGTAATTGGCATGTTCATGGGTAATTCGGAGCGTCTCTCGATTATGGATGAGCTATTGGAGCAATGCGGAGGAGCCTTTTTCTTTGCGTGCTTCGCGTTTCCCTCATTTCTTTGAAGCTACAAGGACCATTCTTTCAAAGATTGCTTTTTTCCTTGGAATTGGACCACTCCATCTTTTCTGGCCTACAAGTTGAAATGCAGCTCAATGAAGGAGCGCATCATCGCATTGAAGATCCACGAGCCTCTTGTGTGCCATATATGTTCCACCACATTTCCAACGCAACTGCATTTGGTTCGTTGACAAGATTTGTTGGGAGTATCTCTTTCTTTGTCTCTAAATGCGGAGACACTTCAATGTTTGCCATATTTTCCGACGTACAGTAAATACTCCAAGTAAAACATCCAAAGATATTACCAAGGTATTTGAACTGGATCAAGGTGACCCATTTCTAGTGTTTTGTTCAATAGACGGACACTCTAGTATTTCAAGTCCCCGATTGCCGGCTTTACCGCGGTGGGAAATTTCGCTTTCTGGTTGATAACGATGTCGTCTCGTAATTTTCCTGTCTCCTTGAGTTGAAGGCAGGATTTACGACAAAGAAAGCGCTTTGGTACACATTCATTCCTTTCCCCGAGCTCAAGCGTCTGTCTTTACGTAGGTTCGTCTGTATGGAGGGTACTTTGTCGAGCCAGAATCCCTGCTTGGGTCGTTCCTTTCTGATTTTTCAAAAAGGCAAGCTTTTTGCTAAAGTGCACAATGAATAAAGGCTCATGGAACTGGAACTTTCCGCCAAAGTGGGACAAGATGGAACAAGGTCCTCATGTGCCACTACACCATCAACATCAAACAAATACCTCAAAAGCCACGGAACCAAGTGCAAACCTTTTTGTCACAAGAATATTCATTGCACAAAACACGGAGTGGCTGTCCCATAAATCATGAGAAGAAAGAGCAGAGGCGATAACTCTTAATACCAAGCAGATCCTGTGGTCAAGGTTCATGTAATGTCAATATCAACATTCTTTCCTCCACCGACGAACATGGTCCAGTTGTGTTGCTCTCTAACGTCAGGGTGGCCGAATCCAGCGGTGCAAACTAACCACTAAAAGGTCACAAGGTCAGTAGTAGAGAAAGTGACATTGAATTAGGCATGCTAGCGCGTTCCTGGAGATCCTCATCGATCCAATGTGGATCTGAAAGGAGTCGGTCGAGGATTGAGATCTCGGAAATGTTCCAACTCAGGGCTCTGTCAGGTTAATTTATGCACATCAATCACCCGTCTGACACGCGTTAGAGAACGTCTCAGGGTTGACTTTTGATTCTTTGAAGGCCGACCTTTAGATCTCATTAAAGGCCGAACTTTCACTGCTTTCTTAATCAGATCAATTGTGCGAATCATAAGAGGATTTGGGGCCTAGCTTCCATAAACTACATCAGGAGGGCTAGTCAAGCTTTTGAAGGAGCTGAATGTACTATCGTTGCCAAAAGAAACGAATTGAGGAGATATCCAATTGAGGTTTAAATTTCCGTGACACGCAAGAAGGTGATTGAGGATCATTCAGCCAATAAAACAACTGGCACGACCTCAAGATAATGTCAGCCTGGGCTCCGATTGCATTTGTGTAAACATTTGATTCCATTGCCGCTTTCCAAATCGAGGATAGAACCACAGCTTTTGAGATTTTCTCGGCAAAACTAATCATTGGTGGATGGAACTTGAAAGACTGCCAATGTTCCAACCAACTTCAACCACCCACCCATCGGATTAGCAATTTTCAATATCACATCCAGAGTTCTGAGCTATACGTATGTGGTCGAGAGCAGATGGTATGATGATGCTGTTTGCTTGATGAGAAGCATTGCCCTTGGCAATCGCACTAAAGAAACTATCGAACTAAGAAAAAAAGAAAAGGAGACCACAAAGTCGGAACCAAGAGAAGTAGTAGAAGAAGAAGAGGAAAAAAACTTTGGAAAACCCAATTTGAGCCAACAGAGAATGAAAGAACACGACCACGAAGATTGTGGTGGGAACGACATTTCTATTTGCGATAATCTACACAGAACCATGCGTTTCATCGAAATTAGAGATCCCCCATTGGAGCTTGATTGGGTTTTCTTCTCCTTTTTTGTCCGCAATGGGACGCACACTACGTTCTCAAGGAAGCCAATCATGAACAGTGTGGCCATGAACACTACTCTGTGAACCTTCAGCATCCCCATTTACAGTTTCTTGCTGAATTTCAAAATAAGCCGATAAGTACAAGGGAACACCGAGCTCTTTCAAACCCGACATTTCATACAAACCGGACTTCTATTATTTCTTGTCATGAAACTAGAAGCGGGTTAATTGTGGGCGACATAAATAGATTGTCTTGGGACAAGGTAAACCCAGGGTGACGAGGAGACGAGGTTTGTGTGTGGGGGTTCAATTTTGTCTTGCCGATGATTTAGAGGCTCTAGAAGAGACAAAGCGCCCTTTTGGCCCTGACGCGTGGACAAAAGCTGTCGTGTCAAAGCTCACTTTCCATGTAATTAGCTTTGTTGATGCAGTTCCTACGAGGAAATGCCAACCGCGTAGCTCGCACTCACTCGACTCACTGAAGTACACGCCGTTATAATATCCAAGGCTCCATACACACTCTCAGGGTTGAGTGCCACGAGATCGGAATCAGACCCACTACATTCACTCCCCCTTGGCGAGTCAAGAAAAGCCTCTCAATCTTGTGATTATATGAAAAGTTCCACTCGCACCACCCTCGTGGTTGGGACTGGTTCACCTCAGAATCGTTATACTGAGGGATGTTTGCACTTACTTGCCTTTAATGGACTATAAGTTTGGCACAATGGTCGTTATGTGACAAGTTTGGGACTGTCAATCTGAATTAGAAAGTGAACTTCCCGCGTGCCACTTGTTGTTCCGATTTCTTAGGGGAACATATATTTTGTTTCTTATACGAGAACGTGCTTGGCTACATATTACATTATGCACGGGCACAGGAAAAGACATATCCCACCCTCCTCAGGAAATTTGTTCTACATCTACCCTGCATTATGTTCCACAATCCATCCATCCAGACCGGGCTTTCAAGAGCTTCAGAAGCCAGTGATCCATTTCCCAATATTACTCTCTCTCTCTGTCTCTCGTATGTACCTCATCCACCACCTTATCCATCATTATTTGCATCTAGACAAAGACGACTCCCGAGTACTTGCACTTGCCACTTTTCCCCTTACCTTCAATGGAACACCTCTTTCCGTCATGGTTTTTGTGTGGTTTAGAGAAAGCACACTTCTGGGATCGAAAATTGTTCCACATAAAGCATGCGCTTCGGTTTAGAAATGGAAATAAAAACGGGGGTTTATGAGAATGCAGTGGGTTTTAAAGATTACCATCGCCCATGGCTTTAGGGCAGAGCCAATTAGATGTTGATTTTTGCTGGGATATGGACCAATCTGTTTGGAACATGCCGAGCACACTTGGATTCTAAAGGTTCGGGGTTTCCAAGTCCCTGGTATCTTGTCATGGATCAGTCTCATTTTGGGGTGATGGATGATACAAAACAGACAATGAATAAAGATAGCCGACAACCAGGAACGAAAGGAAAGTTCACCAGTTTTGGATAGGAGCACAGGAGAAAGAGAACGAGACACCAAGGAAAACTGGACCTTGGAACTAGAAATGCATCGTCAATGAAGACATGGTCCATGGAACCAGAGGGAGGGGGAACATGGCGAGAGAAAGTCTTTCCAGACAATGGGACCACCTAAAATCTCAGTTCATATTCGTCTTCTGCGTATGTACGTACATTCTACGATGGCCTCAAGAAATGCATTAGGATGACTGGGGAAATATGAGCCTGTCATGATTTTGGGCCGAGGGTTGAGTTTTCAGGGTTTTTGATGATCAAATTCTTGGAATCAAATAAATTTTGCCTTTTAACCGCTTCCCAGGCACATCATGCGTTAATAGGCTCACTTTTGAAACTAATGATCAACTAATTGAATTGCTCTTTTGAGTTATCTCAATTAACACCTTGTTGAATAATTCAGAATAATGATGTGATATCAGATTAATTGGGGTTTTCAATTATGGTTTAATTAAAAAATGATAAACAATCAAGGGCATTGGAGCAGATATGCTTCTAAAATTAATTGATCATGAAAATTGTGGTTCAAGGAATAACCTTGGTTATTAATTAGAAAATTTCAAGAAAATTTCGTCTACCATTAACATAATTCGATTACTTTCGCACTTCGAACATCTAGACTGATCTTATTTAAACGTCTCGTCAATTAAGCGACATTATCAAGGTTAGTTATTCATACTTTCGTAAACAATTTAACAAGCCACAGTTAACGATTACCTTTAAATTAATCATTCTCCAAGCAAGATATATTCAAACGTTAATAAACCAAGCCTTTTAGGATCACTTTGGAGTTTTCAGTTGCCAAGAAGGATCCACCCAAGCCCTCTAAGGACCGGGATAACCTTAAAAGGCCTGACAAAAGGTGATTAACCCAAGTTTAATAGGGTCTCGAGCCATTTAGCGCAACACTTGGTGAAGCCAGCACGACGAACACGTTGGTTTTGGCAAATTTGCATTCCCATGGACCCATCCAAGCTTCTTTCAAATTGTTTGCATGGACTAATTCGAGATTGAATTGATTAAACTTATAAAAAAAGACTTGGCTTGCGTACTAAAGAGACGTTCAGTTTTGGCATCGCAAACAAGATAGGTAAAGATACATTTTCATTCATAGTTGAGCCGAAATGTAACCACTAAAAATCAACGAATATGTTGTGTAATTGTCTCTCATTATATTATAGGCAACATACTAAAAGTGTCTAACCATTTTCAAATTTCGAGTTTTTTGACAATCTTTTTTTTCAAATTTTACTTTTTATATGTTATAATTATTTAAAATTTTGTTTAAATTTGTTCCCCTCCCCCATAAAAGGGAGATGTTATGTTTATGTCTTTGCTCTTAGTCATTTATATCTATGTATAGGGCTCGTATCTCAGCCGAAAAAACACCTATTCACTCATCAACATCTCCAATGAAACATTATTGCAAAAAGAATAAGTCAAAAACCGATCCACGAATGCAATTGAGTGTTGTTTGTTGTTAAAAATCGGTCAACTACTAAAAAGAAAGCTATTCGCATACTCCTTGAAATGAAAGTGAACATTCACTCTCATAAATCATAACGTTAAGAATTTGATGTTTCCGCATTGGGCTTGCTTTCTTTAAAAATGAGAATCATATGCTTCAAACCCCGATTAATGAGCGCATTTTAGTTATGCGTTTTTCGACCATAAATGGCGTGTTGCTTTGTACTCGTAAATGCACATACCATAATGTACATACTAAGGCTCTGACGTCTCGAAGATGAACGGAAAGCGAGGCCGAAACATTATTCATGAATAAATTAAAGTGACAGATTTACTGCAAACAACCTTCAGCTTTTTGTCGGCTTTCTTCGTGACGACGGTGGTGCTGGCCTTCAAATTCTGTGAGAAGGAAGTCTGCCAACGGGAAATCAAGACAAATCGTGGTGTTTTTTTCGCTAGGGGGATCTGTCTAGTCAAATCGAGGTTAATATCTCGTCTACACTTCCGCCAAAACACATGGTTCCAATTTGATTGCATTGAGACCCGCAACATAACAAACACAAAACGTGGGAGCTATTCAACAAAGAACCTGGAGAAACTCGGAATAGAGAATTGCTGAGGAATTTTCCTAAACTAATGATCATTTTCCAAAGTGCACGTAAACTTCCTAGTTCAAGTTTGCGACGAACCAAGTTTTCAGACCCAAAGTTCTCGGCGACCGAACGAATGGCTTTGGAAGACATTTCCTTCTTCCCAATTTTGACTCTCGCGTCCTTTCAATCTGCCTCCAGAAGTTTGATGGCTTGTGTAGAACAGGACAATTAGGAGCGGACCTGAACTTTGCCACCAATCTCTGGGAGCAATCATTGATTTCCAAAATTTCCAAGGCCAATCCCCTCAATATGAATGAGACTTTTTCTTTGGCCTTCCCTACTCACATTGTCTCACTCGGGGCCCCATTAGGGCTCCTCAAGAGAGAGAAAGAAAGAGAACGTGATTCTTTGTTCCAATGTGGCAAACTGGGAATGATCTTCTATTCCGGAAAGAGCGGAAGTCCGGCAGATTGCCCAGATCTCTCTCAATGGCCTTGTTTGCATTGACAAAGACCATGGATTGATAAGACAAGGCTGATGTGTTGGGTTTGAGCCTTGGACGACGCCCAAGGACTTTCAATGAGCATTGCAGCACTCGTTCGCCGATACTTTTGCGAATAATCTAGACCACCATACGCCCATGGACGTACGTATATGTACGTACATATATGTGAATATGAACGGACGTTGGCTGATGGCCTTCTATGTACGTATATAGTAAGTAGAAGACCGTGAGTGAGGGCAGGAAAAGCGCGCATGAAGTCGTTTGATGCCTCTTGGATAAGTTGCATGTAATGTATTTTCAAGGCCATCGCCAATCTTATGTTCATACGAGTACAAACAACATTGCTTTCTTGACGGAGAGCACTTCTCACATTCATGTGAGTGGGAGGGCATTTGTGAATATTAAAGAGGCCGAATTAGGACAATATTAGGGAGATTGGATCAGGTCAACTTTAATACCCGGGGCTGAAAAATATCCACTCAAAATATCCCAATGATTTTCTCCTCGGCTGTCCCATAAAACCGTGTGCTCCCTTGGGGATTTTCAGTGTCAGACATTGTAAAGCAATTATTACTAGAGAGGACCAAAAAAACAAAGCGAGCTTCAAAAATAGTGAAATAACATAACGTTGCTTGTCTAGTCGCAATACTTTTTAAAACTTGCATTTCCAGAAACTTTAAGTTCTTGAACTAAAATTCAATAGTGGTGGGTATAGTAACTAATGCACAAACCTTTCATTCCTAATGCACAAATGAAATTACTTCGAGAATATATGTCCAATGCCAATATTTCGGGATTCCCACCTAATAAATGTCTTAGGAAATGGCTTTTTCTTATCTGGGATGACATTGAAACCTCCCGATCACGACATGTTTCATGCTGACGGTCCTTCCAATCAGATGCAAATGAGCTTACCTGAAAGTGAATAAAGAGGAATCATTACAGTAACAAAAGGGAACAAAAAGATGACCAAGAGCACACAAGAGAGTCCCCAAAGGAAAAAAGGGAACGAAAGGACGCGGAAGAGAAAACCGGATGACAAATGGGAACATGAAAGAAACCAGGGAGTTGGCTTGGTTTTTTTGTCCTGGGACAATCAAGGGGCTTGGACGGAGATAAGGATTGGCTAAAAAGCGAAAAGGGGCCTTTCAAACATAAATGAGGTGAACAATAATTTAGATGATGTCAAAAGAAACTCGCAATCCCAAATATGACACAATCTTTGTTCAATCACAAAAGAGATGAATATTTCATGATACGTAGTACACAATTTTGAATGTGTTGGTTGGTGCAAGTCCCTGTCGCAGTCCGATAGGTATTCATTAACCCCATTTTTGTTATTGGCAACATTATTGACTGGGCTTAGCTGAACTTGGCTTGTAGGCTCTTTTGGCTATGCCAAACTTTTCTGTGTCTCTCACTTTTGTTATTGCTTTCGACTCGGGCCACCTCATTGGCAGGCTCAGGAATCGAGATCCAAGTCACTCCTACTCAATAGTAATCAAATCAGATCCATGGCAAATTTTCGACCACTGCAACCTTCCGTAGAATACACTCGATGCGGGATTTGGTCACCGAAAACGTGCTGTCGTCCTTGGCAAGCTCAGGGTTGCCATGTCATTGGAATAAAATATCGATGGAAACATATCCACTTGTGTGACGAAAATTTGAGACATTTAGTTAATTTGATTATTGTTTTCCAAGCAGTGTAAGAGATTCATTTTGGCAACGCTGATGGTTTCTGAAGGCTCTTTTCTTGAAGTGGCATGAGGGCAAACAAGGCCATGACAAGGGAACTTGGAAGTGCGAAGAGTGCAAAATAGACAATGGTCCTCAATGTGACAGAACAAAGGTCCTGATAGAAGCATGATTATCGCTTGAACGTACCGTGAAGCACACTCACTCAATGGAAGGATGTTTCGTGGTGAAACCAAAGTGTGCTCTTTTCACCCATTTACACGATTGCGAATCATTCCAGGGGTGGAAAGGGCGATTTTGTGACAAACATGGCATATAAAAATGTCGTCCATGAGGAGTGGGAGCAAACTGTCCCCCTTTTCCAAAGCAAAGAGGCCTTTTGGGGACCGTTTTATCACAGCCAGACACAAGGGAAGAGCCATATCATAAAAATGTTGGAACATGAAGAATAAGCGAAACAGGAGACCTTCAGTGAACCATGGGACATGAAACATCGGCAGCTAAGAGAAATGGCGATTTTACAAGCAAAATATCTGGGCATGATAAATGTCTCTGAATTTCGTTTTCTTCTTTCTCTTTAGACCCCACGAAAGAAAGACAAGGCATGTTATCTGTTCGGGTAAAAAATGGAACCATTGGGTTTGTAAAATGAATTCAAGAGATAAACAAGAACGCTCAACTGAAGCGAGCCAAATGGAAGAAATGGAATCACGACTCTCAGTTTTTCACAACAAAAAGGCTACTTCCAAAAACATCATCAATCGAATGTTACACAAACATGCATTCTTTGATACGTTAGTCCAAGCCTACTACTGAAAAGTCAAATGTAATGTAATTTGGCCTTTTCTTGAGACATGCAAAAGTTAGTCGCAAGGAACTTTTATCGTACGAAACGAAAACTGAAGTGTCAGAAAGCTTTCCATCTAACCAAAATATTGTGATGAAAACGAAATTTAGATGATGTTTTCCAAACACCCATAAACCCAGAGTTTGACTTCAAACGAATAGGGTAAAGTTAATCTCTTTACAAGGAAAGGAAATCTTAATTTCTCGCAAACCAATCTGGGGTTACGTTTTCTTGACTTCTATGTAGTTACACATTTGACACGCGTGTCCCCAGAAGGGCATAATTGCCGCAAAAACAGGCACGCATGCAGAAGGGAATGCTCCGATCAGATACGCAAATCCCAGGACCATTGAACAGTCAAGTTCCTTGGTGGTGAACGTAATATTTTTGCTACCATTGGAGTAAACGCGTTGTCAGAGCATGTCTCGGAAAGTCTAATCTGAATAAATGAACAAAGAATCCGGTTTCCTCCGACTTGGAAACTGGGATGGGGTCCTCTTGAATGTGGAGAAATGAACCACTTGAGTTGTTTTGGGGCATCTCGAAAAAAACGAATCCCACATTTTTGCCCAATGGTCCATCTCGAAGTGGGTCTCGGCATTAATTCTGTGTAATTTGATTTCTGATTTATCCTCACGGAGAAGGAGCAATGTAAGTTTTTTCCCGTCTTCGTCGGTGAGATTCTCTCATGATGTGGTTCCAAATGGAGTTCCACAATTAGGATAAACTCGCCATATTTAAGAACTTGAGACTGGCTTTTGTGCCAAATGAAACCTCATTCATGAACAAAGGAAATCTTCGTTTTGAAAATTCATATGCAAACTATGCAAAGGGAATAAGAAGGGGGACTGAACATTCGTGATGTAATTCCAGGACTAAAGGAACTTGAAGTAACCGAAGTGGAACACCCACTTTCTCTTAATTAAGCTGTAAAGTGAGAATTTTTTCCCTTCTAGCCAAGTAGTCTCGAAGTGGGAACACTTGGGGTAGGGTTGCCAATTAGCCCTAAAACTAACAAGATTTCGACAAATCTAGGAAGTCCAACAAGCCCATGATGATAAAACACGTGTTATTGCGGTTATGGGAACACTGCTTGAATCGTTAGACTCAGCGAGTCCCACGGGAAATTGGACACATGAGGACCCTGAGATTTCATGGCCCTCATTGTAATTATGAAGACATCGAGACTTTCTGAAGAACTTCTCACGATTCTTCTTTCAAACTAGCCAAAGTGTCACTTTTGCGGGAAAATATTTGTGGATCCACGCATCCATCAACAATCCAACATGCTTTTGCCTTGTGACTTTCTAGCAACACCAATCGCTTTTCGAAGCAAGAGCTGGAAAGAAGTGCAACCCCCAATAAATATTGTTCCAAAGGCGGTTCCACTTGACCTCCAAAGTGTAAAGTCACATTGCTCGCTAGAAGTTGTGAGAACTGAGCGAAGAAGTGTCCTAGGACATCGTTCTCAGAAATTGAGTCTTCTATCTTTGCCATCCAAACAAATTCCAGTTTTATGACCAGTCTCCTTGAGACATAAAACAATTCTACCACCAACTCTTAACTTGCCTCTTGTCGTAGTTCTCTTCAGTTTTCATCGTTTTCGTCTTAGAACTCTGGTTTGTTAGAGATAGAAGTGACCTCAAAAAATGGGCCTTTTATTATGGAATGAATGAATGAATGACTTATTGCTCTGCATTTCAAACACAAAAAAACTATCTGAGGCATCAACAATTGATCTACTTTGATTAGATCCTTTTACCACCACACAAAGCATGGGTAGAACTCAAATGGTATTATCTTCATGTTCTCGAAATTGAGAGGATTGCTTTACCCAAATCTTTTGTTGGATCCATTGCCATTTTCTGACAGGCATTTTTGTGTAAGTGTGCCTCTAGTATACTACTAGCACACAGTACTAGTATGCTCTTTCAAGAGGAAAAGAAAGGAATGAAAGAAAGGGTCGAGCTATTATTTCAAAGCCAAGTCTGGAACTCTGACTGCAGACCCTAAAAATCAGATTGGAGCTTGAACTCTGAAACATTGAGAATAATTCTATTGGATACCAAGTTTCTTTGCCCATGAAGAAATAACCAAGTGGTGGTGTGGAGCTCATTTTCCGCCGTGGTTTTTAACCCAGTTACTACAAACTTCGAGGGAGAGCACTACTCTATTGTGGTATGTGGTGAAAGTGAGAAGTTGAATCGACCCCCAAATTTATGGACCCAACTCTACAAAAGGGGATATTTGTTCCCATCCAAAGGTCTGTATACGATCTGTGATATTGCAAATCCGGTACTCTCATGCGTCCATACGTAAGTGTTCTTGGACTTGTGTGGTTTTTTTTGTGCCCCACTTCAAGGCCAACTTGAGGTTAAACGTGGAAGCCAGTCAATGAGACGAAAATTGAGCCAAGCTACCACCAGATCACCCCGATGCAAGCAACCAAGTGACCTATTGTTCAGGACAGGAAATGGATTTCAAGACGGAGGCCAAGAAGGAATAAAAACCCAACCAACAAAACCTCCATCCACAGCAAAGCAAACTAAAAGAATAAGATCACTCTTTCTTTCGTTTTTTCCCCTACTCTCACTGAGCAAGTTGTACAGGGTGGATCACTGAAGCAATTTCCGAATGCTCACTGGGTTAAGGAGATTCCGTGTCATTTCGGATTCTCGTATGGTTCCAATAATAGTAAAGATAAAATAAGATTACACGGGAATGAAGACGAGCAAGAGAATGGTGATTCAAAACCTAAAGAAGTGCATAGTCCTGTCCCTGAGAGCTTCATCACCCTGTTGGCCTGGAAAGAGGTCCACATGGAGCAGGACGACGAGAGGAAAATAAACGATTTGATCGAAATGTCGAGAAGGGTTGAGAGCTCAAACGCTTGGTGAAGTACTCGATGGTGAATGCGCTACATTGGAACAGGAATCGAGGATTGGAATTATCTCGTTGTTGGGCTTGATTGTTGTCCGGTAAGGATGAATGTGCTCCATCACTACATTCAGCCAAAGAACATCAACAACGAGAACGCAGAAAAGGCAGTGCCGAGATGCCTTGTTCCTCTAACAAGGTAAAACGTCCGATGGGTAATCAAATATGCAGACAAAGTAATTACGATGAGAAGAAACAAGTCCTTGGGCTCGTATTTTGAGGCATTTCGAGGAATGGCTGGAATTGGTTGGGATTGAACATGCTCCCCCGGGTGTCATAGATCCTGGATCCCTCCCAATTTACATGCAATTCCAAACTCATCTCCTCATGAAATCGAGATTATACCTTTGGTTGTTCATTCTCGGGAGATAATTATCTTTCCCACTGAGGAAAAACCCACGCTCAAAAGCTAGAGTACCGTTGAAGTCGTCTTATCGTGATACAATACACACGGGCTAAGCGGGCATGTCCTTGAGAAAACGACTTCAAGAAAGAGAGGAAATAAAGTTCTTCACCTCAGTCGTGGAAATTGGGAAGTTTGGTTTTGAGATGACGGTTGGAATTTCTTTCCTGCCCTCAATTTTTTGCAAAGGTCCAAAAAAAAGGAAACCTGTCAAAAATGTACCATCACTCAAATATGGTTCTAGGCTCCATGGCCAAAACATATTTCAAAGAGAGAGAAAAAGAGAGAGAGATCACTTTTGAAAGGAAACTGTCTCGAAAATCTCTGGATACCAAGAAGGGGATGCTACTCCAGCGATGGTCCAATTCTAAAGGAAATATCCCTTGGAATTGCCACTTCTCCGGAAAAGGAACAGCAATTTGACTTTGAAACAAAAAAAAGATGACGTGCCACTGTACCTCTATGTGTTGTCTGCATGAAGAACCCTGGTCTTACTGACTCCATGGAAGCCAAGATGTCGTTGGGATGTCCACCACTTTGAAATGTCTTCACTTTTAACATTTGTGTTGAGGGTTCCAAAATAGCAGACGGTTTCCCATGAATAGGGGCATTTGAGCCAAGAGCACCTCGCCCACAACCACAGCAAATCAAGGACAACAAAAATACCCATGACCACAACAGGCTCTGGCCCCCGTTGTGCCTTCTCATTAGGACCTTGTCCAAAGTGAGGGTCATTGTGGTTTTGGCACACAAGAGTCTTCTTTCTCGTGGATCCCGGTACCAGGACACCGGAAAAGCAAATGTCACACACGCTTCGTCAAGAAGTTTCCCTTTCAGAGAGAATGAAATCCTCCTGGGACTAATAATCCCCTTAAGATTTGAATTGAAGGAGAGCTTAGGTAGGCCAAGAACAATGGACTAGGGTGTAAGGGGGGAAAGGTCGCCGCGGAAGAAGTGAGGTTCAACCAATCTCATAAGTTCTGCCGCCTAGTAGTCGGCTCTATATCAGTCTGACACTCTCCATCTACTTTGGGGGAAGGCTGAGGGAAAATCGAGTGAGTTGGATGACAAAAGTTAATTGTTTAGATAAGGGCCTAGGGCTGATCCTCCTCCGCCTCCTTTCCTCTCATGCGACATAGAGCCCTGTGATTTCTTCGAGAACTTGGATTGAAATTGGCGCCAGGCGAAATTGTTCCTCAGGAAAAGAACGCCATTCAAGACAAACGGATAATGATGATGATGGTAGTAGATGGAACCAGTGCCTGAAATGTGTGGTGTGTCTTGCGTTCTTGTCTTCTCTCTTTCAGCCCAACGAACACATGAAAGGTGCCACAAAAGAGAATTGCTTCGACGAAGTATATGGGCAGAGACCCCTTCAATATGACTTTGACTGGTTGGTTGGTTGGTTGGGGACTAGTAATGGGTATTGCCTAGACTAACACACTTTTTCTCCACTTATCACTGGATGGGCGACATCTCCTCAAGAAGGAGCTGCCACGCAATCTTATCTCAAAACCAAACTGCAGATGGAAATGAGTCAGCTCTCACACGAGCGAAGAGGATCACTCAAGCATAAGGCTGTCAGTCAATCAGCTTGAAGTCGAACTAGTTTTCCAAAGGTCCTGATCACTTTGGGCCAAAACTTAGACCTCGGCAAACCACATCCTCTCTAGTGTGCATTAAAACCACTAATTCAGAACTGCTTTTAGCCTTGGTAAACCACCAATCAGTTGAGGGACCGTTCTCAACCAGGCTCAAGCGATGACTGTCAACAATCTTTCTCGGATTTTCACCGACATTTCCCACTCACGCGGGGTCTCATCCTCAAAGAATGAGATCCAGTGCTGAAGGTCTAAAACGCGTTCCCCGGTCCCAAAATCTCGAAACAGAAAACATGGAACATGGGAACATTGAACCATGCCCTTCCTCTTTCGGAGAAAGCGCTTGTTTAGGCTGAATATCCTCAAGAAGACCAAAAATGGCTGAATGCGCGCTGTTCGTTCGAGTGGCTCGTTGTGTTCGTTTCCCGCGCGCGCGTTTTTCAAATGCCATGGCGCCAAATTCTTCTTGCGCGGGAAGAACGTTAGCGAAGAAAGTGAGAACAAAATGAAACTGTCTTGAAGGACTTTTTTCTTCTTGTTGAGAATGGGACAAGTTGAAAAGAGAACTTGGGGACAATCCACCTCACACCCATGTGTGGGTTCAAAAGAAGGCCTCTTTTCCACGAAATGAAACATTCCTGAAGAAGAGTTTGTTGAGGACAAGTTTGTTAGCTACCAAGGACAAAAGCCTCTTTCAAATCGCCAACCTCAAGTATCGTTACGCAGTAATTTGAGTTAAAAAATAATCAAACCCTGGTAAAATTTTGCTAATGGTGCATTGGTTGAAGCGTTGGTGAGGTTGAATATCCACTAGTGAAATGGGATCAAATTTCATTAAAATGAAAAGCGAGAGGCGTTCAAGGCTTCAACCTTTCCTCCTTTTAGGGCAATCAGGGTCGCTTGTCAGGCATTTCAGGTTGACAAATGATTCAAAACTTTTCAGACCTTGCCTCTCTAGTCACCTTTTAAGAGCCTGTTCTCAGAACCACTGAATTGGAAACCTAATTAAAACCAATTCAGGCAGGAGCTCAAGATTTCCACGACGGGAAGAACGTCATTGCATCACTTCACGCTTCAAAGGAACTCTGGATCATAAAATTTGTGATTCTTACCAATGGAGATTTTTGACATGATTTCAAATTGAATTCCACATTTGGCGATGGAAAAGAAGAGATCTACATTTCCACCCCTGAATAGACACTGAGGGCTGTTGGACTGTCAGAGTTGTATACCTTCCCCTTAGAAAATCGAGTTCCGAAAGGGTTCAATTCGAATGCACTGATGTCGCAACATTGAGCTCCATAAAAAATGTCTACATCCTGAAAGCTTAAGGTAATGAAGAGCCTGTGTTTACAAACATACTTTTGGTACATATGAAACAAGTAATGCACTCATTTATAATAGTATGCGTATGAATTAGAGCCTTGAGATACGGTAAGGTTAAATAACCTTATAAGAGGTATAACTTCATGACATTTTATGGCTAAATAATCTAATGACTAAGAGTCTTCTAGGTCAATCTCTCTTTATAACACAGTGATTAAAGTGAAGAATCTTGAAGCTGATGTTGCTACTTAGTCTAACATATGTCTGCCTAAGTTCTTATAAATTACAGGGCACTCCATAATAAACGTTCCCTAAATTTTAGCACAAATTTATGACAAACAAGATGCTAAAGCGATACTTAGGTAAAAATAACAATAAAATTAAAGTTTTTTGCTGCGGTCTTTGTTTCTTCGTTTAAGTAATTCAGTTAATGTTAGGCTTTGCAATGTCCGATCAAAACTAGGATGTTTTTTTTAGATCAGAGGGTGTGTAAAACTGGATGCAAAATCCTAATGTCTAAACAAATCGATCAAGCGTCAAGCGTCAAGACTTGCTACGTGTATACCTAAATATATTTACTTTAGCTGATATTTTTTCAATATTAGTGTGTCATAAGTGTATTTCGAGTAATTCTTTGTTGGGCATAAGACACTAAGTACGGTTAACCTTGTACAAGAATTCCCCCCAAAAAGAGATCAACGCCAGCCTTGGTTTTTTCTCCTTTAATTGATGTAGATCAGGGGCTGGCAACTGCTTTTGGGTCAAGGCCCAGCAAATTTGACGTTGTGTCAAATTTGCTGGGCCTTGACCATAAGATGATGATGTCCTTGATGATAAGGGGCCCTCCATACAAATCCTGGTAGGTTCATGGGCCCACATATCAACCATCTAAGAGCTCTGAGTCCACACGTACAGTCCCATGAATGTTCTTGAGCCCACTTTTTGGGGCATTGCCCATAGCTCATGGGCCCAGCAACGACCACCCTTGGAGCCATAAGTGTGGGCCATGGCCCATTTATGGCTTGCGTTCTTATTCAGTTGAAGTTTCATCTTTCCTCTTTAATTATTTCATTTGTTCAGTTTTTTTCCAATTTTAAAAATCTAAACCATAAGTATAGAACACCTTTTTTGTTCTGCTTGATGTATTTTACCTCTCTTGGACTTTCTGGCAAAAATAATTCAGGAAAATAGCTTGATTTTTTTTTGTTTCCATATGCCTTTCAGACTTTGCTTCACAATAAAAAGTAGTAGTGATGGACAGGAAGCACTTTCGGCCAAAATTTCGGTTCAGTTATGCCTACCGAAACTGAACGCTGACATGCACTATAAAGGATGGAGTTTGACAACAAAATGGAAGTTTTTTTAAACCTCTGAAACGTAAGTTTTCCGATTTTTTAAAGTTGCCATTACTCAAAATGGAGCACATGAGAAACTAATAGTTTTAAAGTGAATTTTGCAAATATATGACTCTGCAGTTAGGTACTTTCGGTTTTGGCTTCGGTTAAGCCCTAAAAACTACGTCTCAGTGAAAAGTCTATTCGGTCCATCACTAAAAATAGATAAGATGAAAAAGAATCTAATCGAATTGACTTGATTTATACGTTGTGTTCAACCAAACTATTTTTAATGTGATGGTAGTAGCATTGTATCTCAAGTTTACAATAATCCTCGAAAAAGTTTTTGCTCCAAATATACCCACGATCGGAGGTAAGAACCCACTCTGCAATTCACAATGAAATAATGGCTGCCTACTAATATCCAAAGGTGACGAACATAAATCACAAAAGCTCGATTTTTGTCCCCGTCTTTCAACGCGCAAGTTTTCCAAAATTGATACTAAAGGAGTTGCTCTTGGGTTATGACTTGGAACTTGGAATTTGACGATCCAATCCCCCTCTCTCTTTGTTGTCAGACCCATGGTAACTGGAAGGAGCAGGGACTGAGGTTTGGGACTCCAACTCCGATGGGACATCCACAGAAGGGAGGGAAGGGTAATGAACCATGAACAATACTGACATGTCCAGTGCTGGATGTGACATTTCAGATTTTCAAACTTTTTGTCAATGTTTCTTCTTGCCTTTGGCAGTTGGATCCTCCTCAAAACCATCGGTTAGGAAAATATATTTTCCTGCACTTTGTTTACTTCAATAGGCGGCAAGCACAAGCAGGTTTTAAACACTCATAGCAAGAGCAACCATTGTCGGAGATAAGGTGAGTTTTTTCTCCAATCCTGGACATCCTTTGTTGTGTGGTGCAATCCATTGAATTAGCCCAAAGTTCATCGGTGTGATTGAATTACTTTTTCCATCATCTTGACAGCTCAAATCCACTTGGCCCTTGAGAGCAAGATTTCACCAAGAAGCCAGAGGGTCGAGCACGAGAACCACGAGGGTCTTGTAGGGGGTAGAAGGGTGACTTTTTCTGTCACCCTTCTTCACTGTCACTCTGGAAGGAACTCTTTATTTAATGTTTTGTCGAGTCAGAGCAATCCCGTAATTCTTGACCTGATGGGACCTTTACTCGTTGGGAATGACCTGAATGGGTGGGGAAAAGGACGACTAAAGCTATGGACTGTCAGGCGATTGCTTTGGAAAGGACCTCTCCTCAATGAGGGAAAAGCCAGTCCATTGTTTCAGAGGGTAAGCCTCGATTAGAGAAGACTAGAGATAGGTCCTGTCCACCCCTCTTGAATGGTTCCTGACGTATTTTGTTCTTCTCTTCCTTGGTCAGAATTTACAGAGTAAAGGAGCGTTGCGGAAAGGGAAGTATCAGTTTATATGTTGGGAATAAATGTGTTCCGGTCAAGGGATAAAAAAACATCACCTTGTTTAGTATCATTTTGTTAGCATCTATGCATTGCAAGCATTAATGTGGTGTTTTCGAATGATAGACCAATATGACTACAAAACTTTTTTGATAAAGGAAATTCTTGATGGATCGGTCTTGATCCGACTTTCAATAATCGACAAATTTAAAATGCATTCGCTGCATCGAGTTGCTAGTTCGTTGGAGTTGACATTAAAATGACATGTGAAAATCAAAGAAAGTTATGATCGTTACAGCTATCAATACAAATAAAATAGAATATACTCAACAACTAACAATACAAAAATTCAAATCAACGTTTAAGATAAGATCAAGAGTAACTTCTTAGAAAAAATATCTTTTTAAAATAATTTGTTACTTGTCTGTAAAACGTTTATTCTGAGGAACCGGCAAAATTCACAAAAGTACAAAGGTGTTATTTTTAAGATGCCGTGCAATTCCTAGGAATAAGAAATGTTTTCTTTGTAATGGAACACCAAAAATACACCTAACTGACACTGCATGACACTGCAAGAATACACTGCAAGAGGATTTACAGGGTTGGCCACTTAAAACCGGACAAGTAAAATTGTAAATTCCGGACAATCAGACTATGAATCAAAAAGTCATCGTTACAAATAGTTTTCATTGCACTATCATCTGGAATTTTTGCTTTTAAACAATTTCTCCAAGTGCTCCAATTTTTGACGTGTTTTTAAATTCAATCAGGAATATAAGAAGAGAAACGGCGTCAATATGTTCCTCATGAAGAGCTTGTCATTCACCCATCAAAATGCAGAAAAGCCACTTTTCTATGTGTATCAGTACCATCCGCATTCATTCCTTAAGCGGGTTCAATTGTAGGTTGAATTGAAAGGTTCATGTGATCGAGTTTTGGAGAAGAAAGAGACTTGATCCTAAAATTGATCTTGTACTTTAAACCAGACAAAGACACCAAATCTGGGTTCCAGGATACCTTGGTACTTGGGATAACTCAACGCAGAAAAACTGGGTACAACAGAATACTGGGTACAACGGAAAACTGGGTACAACGGAAAACTGGGTATAACGGAAAACTGGGTACAACAGAATACTGGGTGCAACGGAAAACTGGGTACAACAGAAAACTGGGTGCAACGGAAAATTGGGTACAACGGAAACCTGGGCACAATGGAAAAGTTTTCCTGTATTGAATCTTCCGGTACCGAGTTTTCCGCTGTACCGAGTTCCGTTAGACTTAGCTTTCCGTTGTACCCAGTTTTCCTGTTTTGAGTTATCCTATGTACCGAGTTATCCTGGACCCCTTCTAACCTCACATACCTTAGTTAAGCTAGCCACTGTTGTAATTTGTAGTTTCATATCCTTTTCAAATTTATTTTGCGTTGTTGGTATGAATTACGGGAATTTTGCTGGCGAGTTCTTAAATTGGCAATTACAAGGCCTAACATAGTTTAACAGTTACTGAACTCCATCATGAAGTACCTGAAGGGATTCAAAAGAAATCCATTATCAATAACAGCTAGGTACATACATAGAAGCGCCCACACGTGTCTAAAAGTTTCCTTAAGAAGGGTCAAAAAGGACTATCAAATCTATGACTTCGTTGAAGGATACCGCATCAAACGTAAAACCTCAATGTGACAACATATATAAACAGATATTTTGAACAAACATGTTTTTCAGTTGTCTTGTTTTGATAAAGATTAGCACTTAGGGCAACTATTTTTACAAATTTGATCTGAATGTTATGCTCAATTTAAAAACAACGCCCTTTTATGTCCCTTTAGCTTAAAAAGGCCAGCTAAGACTCCCCAGTTAAACTGTGAACCTTGTTAAAACAATTGTATAAATGAACCAATTAAACGCTTTTTTTCTTTTTCAAAAAATATCTTGTTCGAATTCCATTTAAATTAATCTCTTAAATATTCGCATTTCTGTGAAAAGCATAGCGTACCACTTATCAGATTTTTTGCAATATCAAATGAGAGAGCTTTCGTATTAGGAGAGGCTCGAGAAGTTAGGGCTGAACAGTACTCAGGGAAGGTATGAAAGGTATCTGATACTGTATGTTTTCAAGAGCATCCATGGGCTCTCTCCTAACCCAGGCTTTGAGATTAGTTGTAACGATCGTAGAGGTTTTACGTGCGTTTTGAGAGCACCTCCAAAGCCCAAGGAATCGAGGCTAGTTCGATCAATGAAGTCCTCCTCTCTCCTTTATCGGGTTCCTTCATTGTTCAATTTGTTGCCCATTAATCTTCGTCGGGAATATGTAGGAGCTTCTAACAGCATTTAAGGCAGGATTGGACAAATTTTTAAAAACTATTCCTGACCAACCCACTATTCAAGGGTTGTATAGATCTGCCAACAGTAACTCATTGGTAGATCAAATTTCATATAAACATTAATTATTGAAACTATATTAATGATTAACTCTCTATACAGGGAATCCCATTCCTTGTAGCGGTATTGAAAAATCCGCCCCAAAATACCGCTGAAATTGTGTTCCACATTGAATCTCAAATATAATTGTCCTCCCATCTAACAACCCACCATTAGATGTGCACAAAAATAGAACCAAGATCACACTTGAATCGGGAGAATGTTTTCTTGAATGAATTGCTCTTACAACACTTTTAGCCAAAAACAAGGGCACATAAACAGAGCAATGATTACAAACAGTCTGAAAAGTTTCAACCAAACTTAAGTCAAGTAAAGTCGGCACTTTTCTTGACTTGATCCAACATTGGCAATGCATTTATTTTCACGCTCGCAAGCTAGACAACTCGACACGCATTAACCACCTTTAATGTAGCCAAGATACTTCTCGAACCATTCGGACTTTGAAAAGTTGGAACAATGCGTTTGTTTGTCAAAATTGTCCCTACGTACAGAATGTGCACTTAAAATGTCAAATATGTACATACTTGTCGGAAAATAGAACTACTCACAATGAAATAGATTTTTTTTGCCAAAGTTTAACGAAGTAAGATAACATTGTTTCTAGCAAGTTCCCAATGAAATGAAAGGTCAGGGATGAATAATTTAAGCTCCCGCAGATATTGCTCTAAAGAGAGAAGATAACTCGTTTATCGATAACGTGTATGGATAAATGAGCAAGCTGAAACTTATTTCATTTTACAAAAAAATATATATCATCTTCGGAGCAAATGATTTTGAAATCAATTGGAAATAATAAATTTTGAGTCACATTTTTTATCATGTGGAAGGCATTCAGCGTCGTACGCTTTATGATATCAAAGAGGTCAAATCCAGCCATTCTTAATCATCTGAATATTAAACCATTCAAGTGACTTATCAATAGAGCCGTAAAAAATGAAAAACCTTTCATTTGCATTGACAATAGTGACGAAAAAATATACAGTTGCATGAAAATTAGTTTAATTCGACAAAATGTACTTAGGCTAAACCTAAAATGTGTCTTCTACTTGCATCATTTTTATTGCTCTATATTTTGCTAGCATGCAGGAATGGATCCGGATGGACCCTAAACCGGTACAGCATTGGATCAGATCGGTTAGGAGGTCAGTTTGTTGTGAGTTGGATCTAAAACCCTGGAACTGATCTGGAGTCGGAACCGATCTTGAATAAATTCTACTTGGAAGCTCCATGAAATCATTTTTGCCCAAATTTTGTCTTCTACCGTTGCTTCCAAAATGTGCTTATTAATTGGTAAAATATGATTCCATTTTCAGAATTGTCTATTACGTTAAAAACCCAGTAAGCATTTCCCGTAATGTTTGAAATTCTTTAGAGAATCTAGCTGGATTCATTATTGCACTTTTCCATTGTTTTGGCACTTTTTGGCTCTTCATTTGCATTTTTTGACATTTTTTGATATTTTAGGGTCATTTTTACATGGTCATTTTTTCACATTTTCCCTCCGTTTACTTCGTGATGTGAAAACAGTTTTTCATGAATATCTTTTGTAATGGGTCATCAAATGATAATATTTGATGAAATTCCCGCTTATGGCATAGTTCATACTTCTGCGGCACAAAGCCGCAAAAAAGGCTTGGAAATGCTTGGAGGAAATAACAAAGGTTGAGTGACTGACGGATTCCCTTTTGCGAAAAAACCAAAAGATACGAACAATACCAACCGATACAAAATTAAGGACGAGTGAATTTGAAGATAAAGGGTAGTGTTGCGAGATTTTTGGGATTTTCCCAAGTTGTCCCAACAAAAAAAGGTTGGGAATTTCACGAGAAAAGTTGAATTTTCGCGAAAAGCATCTAGCAACACTGATCAAGAAAGAGAAATAACATTCGGGTTTTGATCTCCTCTTTGGCGAGGAAAATTATGGTCGATAAATGAGATTTTCCAATCAATCAAGCACTTCAATTTTGCACCAATCTGTTCCAAACCACAAAAATCCAAAGACCTGAAGAACCTTTAAGAGGACCAGTTGGTGCTGGGACTGCACTCTGCGGATTACCAACAAAAAACTGCCATCTTGTTTAATAACCCCTTAATTTCCAACTAAATATCTTTTGTAATAATTTTTGAAGCGCCACTTTTCTCAGAAATCAGAAAACAAAAAAAAATACCGCTCACTTTTTCCAAGAAGTTCTTTGCTCCAAACGTCCTACAGTACATGTTTGCCTTAATGGCACTAAACAAGAAGCACGGAAATCATGGAGTGGGAGGCTAGCAATGAGAATTATGTTTTCCAGCAGAAACGAACCATTTCCGTTCTTCAGCAAATGAGACCTGGCTTGCATTGAGAATAACACGTATTTCAAATTTTAGCCCAATCGAATGTCGGAGTGAAAAGTTATGACTTCTCAAACTTATGTACTGAAGAGAGCATAGAATGAATGAACTCGCCCTTTTGTGGTAAAACGATTACCACAAAAGGGCAAGTTCATTCATTCTCGGTAGGATTTGCACTGAATTTTGAGTGAGCATAACTTTTGTCTCCGACGTTCGATTGAGCTGAAAATTGAAATACGTATTCTTGTCAACATATGCAAGGTCTCATTCGCAGAAGAACGTAATTGAATTGTTCTTACTGGAAATCATTATTCTCATTGCTAGCCTCCCACTTCATGATTCCAGTGCTTCTTGCACTAAATAACGTGCATAAATATATCTTTTAAATCGACGAACTAAAGTGTGATGAATATCTATTTATGGTGGAATGGAGGTCGATTTCGTTGCTATAAGCAACCACAGTTGATTTACTTTAGGCACCTCGATATATTGACAGTAAAGTTTGACCTCAAGGTGCGTCCGACAAACATTGTAGGGGTAAGTTATGTCAAAAGTTACTATACATCTTATAACTTGCAATAATAATGAAACTTTCCACTTACTAAAGTAACTGTATAAATATAACTTGAGCTCCAGCCTGGACCATACGCCTAAGTAGGACCACTTTTGGAAACTTACTTGTTTGAAAAGCTCGTGTGCAGAGGAAATAACGATCTGGTCAGCCATTGACTGTAGTAGTATAATGAATTTGTAATATTCTATTATAACGGCTTTTATTATATCTTCTAAGCTCTTTTTCTCTTCATACATGTCACGGTATAGGATCCGATTCAAGGGTTTTAGTCCACAAAACTGTCGGTCAACCATTTGATCTTTGTACCCTATTTTGGGCTAATTTTGGTACAAGGTTCATCACAACCATACCTAATCTCACTGACAATGACAGAGTCACTTACGAGGAAGGAAAATGTAGAGTCGGCCATTTGGGCAGATTTCTTGAACTTATGGTTATTTACTGGTGCAAAACTGAGATTTGAGAAGGGCGGACAGTGGGTCAAGTGAGGATTGGGCTAATTTTTGAGCAGAACAGACGTACTGAGTTCCTGTCGAAGATTATACAGGGGGATGAGTGAGGCGCGTGAGTCCACCCATGCACATATTTAAGTGAATATAAGATTCAATCAACGAGTGTATATGCTGGTCAAGGGCAAATATTTCTTGTAACAATCAATCGAAGAATGTAGCTTTTCAATATCCAATGCCTTGAGCTTTCCCAGAATCTCGGGTGATATCAAGGAATGTCTCTTGGATAGTCCGGATGAGAGTGAGGACATGGTGAGCTTGCAGAGCGTCTGACCAAAATTCGAGAGCTTCCAACCGAGCTCTCACTCTCCCCACCTTCTTCAACGATAACGGTTGGTATGCTTCGAATGGAAGGAGCCATCTCTCGAGGAAGAGAACTCGGGACAATAACAACCTCCGAAGTGCTTTGACCTCGTGCACCACTGGTCAAAAGAAGGTTCAAAGACTCATCCTCTTGGTCATAATCATCATCTTCAACGCCATCCTCCCCTTCCTTGAGCGCTTCTTCAAGGTCAGAGTAACGAAACTCTAACGTAGAGTCAATGGAACCGCGAGGAAGATCTGCAACGTGAAGTTCGGGTGTAAGATTGCTGCTGTTCATTGAATGGTAATTTTGGCCCTTGGACAAGTTGGATTTGGTGCATCAGAACAAATAACATCATAAGGAATTAATCTCCTGGACATGGTCATTCTTTTGTTTTTGGCATTCACAAATTTGACCATACAGGGTGGAAGATACGCGGTATAACATATTAGACGAATTTCGAAGAATTTATGAAAGATTTTTGAAGGTCAGTTTCCCAATGGAGTGAATAGCTTCTACAGGGTCGGCGGGCCAAGTTAAGACTTGGTTGATTTTATTGAATGAGCAACGTCAGTTTTGAGTCTACTTTAGGCTCATAGACTTTTTTATTTGGTCAACCTTTTGGTGTGAAATTTGGTGGGATATCAAACAGACCATTTCAGCTTTAAAATGTTTTTTCTTCCCAAGAGACCAAATGCAAAGCTCTGTACTAATTGTCCTAAATACCTCCCTGTCGCCATGATTTTGTCCACACCTATGGGCACCAACAGGGAAATACAAGCAACTATATACAAACAATTGTACCATCCTATTTTTAAATTTGGAGACTAAACATTTTTAGAAAAATCTGCTCAAAATTGCAATTTTTATGACAAATTTAAGGGCCTACAATTGGGTTGATGACCCTGTAAATTGGCGAGTATGATGAGTAGGGCTCAAATAAAGTTGCTTTTTTGGCCTAAAGTTAAAAGAAATTAAGTTCAAAAAGTTCTGGTAACACTGGATTGCTCTTTTGTCCAGACCTTGCATCATTTTACCTCAATCATTTACTGAAAAGTTACACCTTAAAAATGTCATTTTTACAAATCAAGTGATCAAATCCTCAGAAAGGGATTAAAAACACAAATTGCACTTAAAACAAAAATGTGCTAAAAAATTTTGAAGCCCTCAGTCTCCAGAATATACCCTTGTCTTACTTGAACAAGTAGACCTGAAACATTGTGAGATTACGATGAATTCAATTTTGCTTAAACTAATATAAGCCTAAACACTTGAAAAGTAACCAAACTGCAAACTCTGATGAGAGTCTGAGTAAGAAAAGTTGGAACAATCTAGTTATATGTTCTTATGCTCTTTTTGTAAATGAAACATAATTCTTATTAAACAACATCAACACAAAGTTATGTTCCCTTACTCCCTCTCTCTCTGTCTCGGAAGATCAATACGATTGCAGTTCAATTTCACATTATTGAGCTTATCAAAAATGTCCAACAACATATCTTCCACCCTGTAAACGTACATCCCATGTTCGATGAAATCTGTAGTGATACATACTTGGTGGTAGTTTTTTTTGGCTAGAAAAAAGTCTGAAGCGTATGGACGATAACGGTCGAGAGGATCGATTTTTTAAAGTTAGCCATACAGGTAGGTGTTATTTTAGATGAACTAGGTTTTTAAGTGGAATGAAAAAATCTCGTCTAATTCCAAGAAAGACATTTTTTATTCAGGGACTCTAAAAAGGGCGTCAGTGTGAAAAAGTGATGTAACATCCCGACAATACGAGGAGCCGTACGGTTTGTTTTCGTGGGGATCAATTGAAATTCTAGATAAAACATGCACTTCCATTATTTGGTACAAAAACCATCTTAGGTGGACATTCCCATAGTAATTTCCCTTGAAAGGGAACAAGTTTTGAAATACCGGTAGGCCTAAGACAGGACTGGAAATAGAAATAAAAATTGTTTTTATGATACGAGACGGGGCCTGAGAGTGGGACACCACTGGCAGATTGTAATTGGAAAGACCAATGCTCACACTTTAATGGTCTAGACTTAGAGACACCCTCGAATAACCTTGATAATGGTTACCCTTCACTTACTGAATAGCTCTCCTTCCACACTGGATTCGGAGGGCGGAGTACAACCTTCAATTCGAACACTTGGAGGTATCATTGAAGATAAAGATGAAGCTTGAGAGTCGTGCTCCTCAATGGGTTGGTGCCTTTGCATGTATTCAGTGGGGATGGAGCTGAAAACAGAACTTCAAATTCAATGTCAAGGGCCACAATATTGTTCGATGGTGATTTATGGTATGGCGTAGAAGTTCACGTCGCTTTTTGAACTCTAAGATCTTATGGAATCGATCGAACATTAGCATAATTTACAAAGGAAAGACCTTGGTCTCAATCTCCTTATTTACTATATGAAATGATGAAGTGTATCGATGAAAAAATCAAGCAATGGCAGGATTTAAAAATCTGTTGTAACGGATCAAGTCGGCGAAAAACGTACAATATACATGGAAAAAATATCATAAGGCCGTCAGGATTAGGTCAGAAAGAATTCATGCAGTGTGGAAAGTGCAATAGAGGTCGACTACATTCTAGAGGCCCAATTCAGGCGACAAAACGGAAGGCACTCGTAGAGACGGAAAAATCATTGCCATACAGGGCAGTTAGTAGGTGTCGTTGATGAAGCAGCAACTGGTGATTGGATCAGTTTTAGGTTAGAGGTGAGTGGTGCAAACGGAGCTTGACCTGTAGGGTTTCTCGGCGGAGAGTTCGTGCTCAGTAGTGACAGTAGTGGCCAATGTTGAGCCTCCACTCGATGAACTTTGGGCCTCATCAGCTGTCCTACTGCCAGCAGTAGGATGGCTTGATCCACCCACACCTGAATGGGTCGGAGGAAAGGATCGGGAGGAACTGGCCTCGTCAGCTGTGGTTGAGGTGCTGGCGTTGATTGTGCAAGAGCTAAATAGGTGAGGACTTTGTATACTATCGATTTAAAAGAATCATATTCACTAGGTGTGCTTTATTTGTTGTCGGGAGTGAATGGGGGGACACTTGACATTGTATTTTGGGAGGGTTTACAAATCGTGGCCAGGATCGTGCTTGAGCAGTGTTCTCCTCAAGACAAAAATGGAAAGGTCTCTCTGAGGTAATCAGGCTTATTGGGAGGTTTCCAAAAAGGGTACAAGGAACATGGAGGGCTGAAACGGCATGAATAACCTTCAGCGGCATAAATGGATCTCCATGTTCGTTCACAACATGTCATGAATGTGAAGCCTTTGCCGACGGATGTATCAAAAAAGGGAGTGATGGGGGCGGCACAATCAATCAACCAGGCCCAAGGGACTACTTACCTCAGAGTCACCCGCTTCTTTATCATTGGTTTCTTGGCCGGAAAATGATGCTTAAGGGAGGAAGTGTAGTGGAAACTGGAAGCATTTGTGACGGCCGGAACCGAGGGTGAGGGTGGGTCACTTCCTCCTACCAGTGTTGGGTCCACAAGAATTGGACGAGGTTTAGTGAGAGCGGAAGAGGGCGCTACCGTCATGGCAGTTGACCCGCTCAAAGACATCTACAACGTTTACAACAGTCGTTTAGAAGGTGTAAAAGTCGGGAGAAACCATCAATTTACGTTTGTGTCGAAGGAGGAATAGGAAGTGCACGTCAAGGTCTTACCTGTTGATTGATGGGCAGGTGAGGTTGATAGGGATTGTAGGGAGGTGAGGGAGATGTGGCCATTGGAGTACAAGGAGGGCATTGAGGCGAGGAATAAGATAAGGTTTGGAACCGTTTGCGATCCTCCTCATACATTGTAATAAGACGTTCCAATTTCTCCTCGATATCGTCCACCTAAAATAAGGTGTCGAGGTCAAGATTGGTCATTGAGAGAGAAAGTAGACGGCATTGTCTCAAGCATGAGACTTCTGTTATGCGTATAATGGACGGAAATTACTTACCTGTCTCTCGGTTTTGACTATCCTGGATGCCAAGCTTTGTTTGGAGTCATAAACATCCTTAGCCTTGGAACCTTGGCGCCCCAGAATTTGGTCCAACCTAGAATATGCGTCAAAAATGAATACCCACATCCTCCTTGGGATCACATTTCACTCATTCAAAGTAAAACTTGAACGAGTTTCAAAGAAAAGCGGACAGCACCGAAAGAAGAGCACGTCATCTTAAAATCATATTGGCTTGCCAATATGTCAAGGTCCACGAAGTGGGAACTGGAAATGAAAATATATAACAGCAAGGAGTAATTTAAAAACACAAGTGATCAAAGTAAGAAGAACTTAAGAGAAAAAAACATCAGTTGTGAGTCCAACATCGCATACTCAAACAACCATAACATGTACCATGTAGAAAAGACAAGGTGACAGTGAATTGTTCAAGATATTCTGGTGAGATTCATCAATAAATATCTTAAATCCTTTCCAATCTACAAAAACAAACACATTAACAAACAAACAATATGGAGAGCATAGGCAGTCAGATGGATAAAAGGTGAAAGAAAGATAGTTCAAGCACGTCGTACTCTGTTTCTTCAAAATTTAAACTGGAAAAGAGTCGGGATCGAGAGTTGGTAGAATTCAGTCTTTTTGAATTCATGCCGCAACAAGGGGAGAAGCGCGAAATTGAAATGAAGTATTTCAAGAACCAAGGTCAAAAGAAACGAGCGGGTATATTAAAAGCAGCCATTGATCATTGACTGAGCATTGTCACCTTTGTTGGAGTCCCCTGACTTTACTGACTAGGTCAGCATGGCCAGCCGAATAGGACTCTATCACATCTTTGACATCATAGGGTTTAAGTGCTTCTTTAAATCGTCGACGTGCTGCCATGTACTTCAACTGGTGAGGGAATGGAAAGAAGAGAACGGACTTTTTTATTCTGTATGGGTAAAAGGGTTAGTGAAGGCCTTTTAGACGGCCTATAGTAATAGGGGACATTGGTGTTGGTAGGACGTCATTCGGGCGAGCGCTTATCCCATAACCTCATGTCCAGAACAATTGTTCGGGCAATGTGGAGGAATCAGTTCCGAGCCATTCGGGAACTCTGCACAATGCCATGTGTTTACATGATTTAGCCAACATGAGTCAAAGCTCAGTTTGATTATATGGTCGAGAAGGTAATTCTCTGCATTAAGTGCCAAGGTGAGAATCTAGTTCAGCTTGTCTTGCAACCAATTATACATTCAGATAGCCTCAGAGTAACAATCAAGTGCGTGAAGAAGGGTTTTGTTGGGCTGTTCAGTTTCAAACCTCATTTGCATTTGGCGAACTTTCAGAATGAGATCAGAGTGACCCGCTGAATATTGTTCAATCACATCTTTAACATCATAGGGCTTTAAAGAATTCTTGAATCGTTTCCGCGCCCTCATCATCAGCATCTATAATGAGTGCAAGTAAAGAATGTAAATAATCCTCTTGATTGTTTTGCATTCATGGACCGATGGGCGGCTCAATCCTTTAGGGATTAGTACTGACGTTAGTGTCACAAAAACGAGAATCTCCCACCCACAATACAAACTACAGGTACAAAAATCGAAAGGTATCAACCTGTTCTGCAAGAATTTCACTTTACACAACAAGTCAGCGTGACCAGCGGAGTATTGCTCCAAAACGTCCTTCACGTCATAAGGCCTAAAGGCTTGTTTGAATTTCCGCTTGGCCACCATGAAAAGAATCTATTGAAACTAGAAGTGTAGAGCCTCTGGATTGCACATCTCAAGAGTGTCTATTTTACCTTTCTAATGGCTCTGATGGCGCCTTTGTGTTGTCTGGTCAGGGTGATGGGAGCAAGTTGTTCCTCTTCATCTGAAAGCAAAACAATAACGAACATCAGAACTTGGGGTCCGCCAAGAGAGATTCCTTACACAGCAATTGAAGGGGATAAAAGACAGATTTCTTAGCACACTCAAAAATCCTGGAAGGAACTTAAAAATCATGTGAGAGGATAGACAGAGAGCAAGAAATACACGAATAGATCCGGGAATTGTCTTTTGTGGTGGATGGCTGGGTGCTTTCCGGAGTGAGTCTGAATAGGAACACGAATAAATGTTGGTGCAGTCTGTCACGAAGATGTTCAAAGGTTTCGTCTCTGGATGCAAATCATTTATATGAACATAAGATCCTACTATGCCATTCTTTCAACCCCAAGTTCAAGAATTTTAATATCAATTTACGGCGGATCTGCAAAGAAGACCTTGCGGATTTGCAAAGGACCTTGCTCATAAGTTGACACGTCAAATTTGATTTCCTTGATTTTGCAAGTCCCATTTAACCACGTTTTTTAAATATTATTCCACACAAAGTTCGTTTAAAACTTAGTTAATCAAAAATTTGCTAGATAAAATTCCTTTTCTTTTAACAAATTCGGAATTTTGCCCTTTCGATGAAATGTAAAAATATTTTGGCTCTCATATCATTTATATGGTTTATTCGGGAACCACAAGATGCCACGTATGAGTAACTTATCCGGTTCGCCGAATCTCTCAATCTTGACTATGTATGAAACAAGACCATAAAAACTTGCAAAACGCAAAGGTTTTCCCTGATGACAGATGAGAAGTCAAGTGTGTCTAAGTGAAATTGTAGTAAAATTTGAAAAATAGAAGTTAAAGAAGAGAAGAAATACAAAAAGCAGCCATAGCAGCATCGGTGTAAAAAGTGCGTCAGTGCTTTGCTAGAGAACACAAGTTTAAAAGGTGTCAGGGAGTAGTGGAAGTGACTTGAGAGGGCCCATGGCTTGATTGGATGATTGAATGAATGGTTGATTGATTGATTGCTGGTGTTGGACACTAACCCTCCTCATCTTCCTCCTCCTGTTCGCCTTTTCGATTCTTACGTCTGCCCGGCGATTTGGAACCCGAGAACTCCCTTTGAAGTAGGCTGCAGAGCACTAGTGGGAGGGTGGCGTCGTCTGCGCCACCGCTGTTACTCCCGGTCAAATTGATCGGAGAGGTTGTTCGGGAATGAGAGCGACTCTCTCGTCTCGAAGCCGCCCTCGACGACGGAATCAACGAATTGGTCCGAGATGGAAGGCGGGACGCTGGACAACACAACAAGAGACCTCATGAGAAACAATGCACATGCCTACCACAGCCTCGTCCTCGCCAAACGATTGCTTCTCATTGATTGAAGCCTTGTAAGTTACCACAAACTGTCCCACTGAGTCTCATTTTTCTGTTCGCAATGGAGCCGTTCGGCTGGTCTTGTTAGTAAAGTATGATTGAAATTGCAAGTCTCAGTGGGAAAGTTAATATGATTGAAACAGGTTATGTCAGCAGACACCAAAGCAGCCAATTGGCACAACGGTCACATAGTGATGGAATGTTCAAGAGTAGTTGGTTGTTTTTTGTTTAGTACAGTACAGAGGAATTGTTAGTCTGGCTGAAAGATCGCAAGTAGAGAATGTGATGATGAATGAAAGAATGAATGAATGAATGTTGTTTCTTCGGTAGAGAGTAGTGGACATGTCAGAACTGAGTAACAAAGTTCCGTCTCAAAAAAAGAACGAAGCAAAGCAACCAAAAGAAACAGGAACATCGGACACCCTTAATTAACATGCTCACCATCGCTACTCTTGTTCCGACCAAACTTGGACTCTCCAGGAGTCTCACTGGCATCTCCATTATGGCTGAGGTTGTCGGCAGAGGCATTGGTGGGCTGGAGTTTGTCTCTGGAGGCGTGGCTGGCGGGAGAATGGATCGTGGAACGCCCTCTTCGCAACGTGTTGAAACGGGTTACGAAACTCGTATTGTTCTTGAAGCTGGAACAACATGAATCATTAATTCACTCCGATAATTGACCTCCTGGATTTTGTGATCAAAACCAGTGTATGGTGGGTAAAAATGATGGCGGAGAGAAAGATGAGAATCCCAAAATTTAATTTTCATGCATTTGGACTTGGGGTCCCTGCGTCATGGATCGTTGAACGAATATTGAGTTGGAATACAATTATTTCAGTAAGATTCAAAGTCTTACAACGAAAGAGCATTTATTTTTTGATGGTCTTAATGCTTAAGGAATGTAATAGTAGAATCATGCCAACTTAATATTCAAAATGAATGATTCAACAGTATTCAAATCATGGAACATTTTTAGTTCAATTTTGACCTCCTTCAAAATAAACTCAAATTGCTGAATGAGAGAAAAATATTAAAGTTAATCTTCAAAATTTACAAATGAACTTGGGCAAAAATATGAGTGCAATCTCAAAAATTGCATCCTGACACCTGTTCTGCGTTTGACATGTTCTCAAATTTGTGAGAGCCCATTGGACTCAGAAGTTCAAAACTTTTGTGTCGCAATGCCTGAAAAGTAGCACAAATTTTCTGCTCTAATGGTTGCACTTAAAGGAGTCTATAATAATCGCTTAACGAACCATCGTTTTTTACAATTAATGTGACCAAAGATGAACACTTGTGGGAACCTCATCAATTCGCCCCACCATGACACGTGACAAACTTTGGTACTTGGTATTTAAAATGCATGTACTTGAATCCAATCAATATGCCATTCCTACTTTATGCACTATAGCGTATTTTACTGGCGATCACTCACAAATTCACAACGTGAAACTAAGCGACAACACACCCAATTGACCCTGGAATACAATTGTACGTACTCTACATATCTTGGCATAAATTAGAACAACTACATTTTGATAAGCGTGTGGGTGTTTGTGTATCGGCACTGTTTTAAAGAACAAACTTACAATAGACTACGGTACTAATATGATTCAAGAATGATGGCACAATTTGAGATATGGTATATCAGGGAAATCTCCATTAGGATCTTGTGTTTTCCAAACAAGGTTGGAGATTCAACATGCATGGTTGGGTAAAACGTGACATTTTGACAAGTTTAGTGGTAAGATTAATCGGATTTCGTTTCAAAGTGTAAGTGTATTTACATTCATTCCGTCAAATTCTTCACACTACTAAGCTACTGAGATGGGTTGATTCACATCTAAGCGGATAAAATGTCAGATGCGAGTGGGAGGTGGGTTCTAAAGATCAAAAATGACTCCAAGATCTCTTTCAAAAATCCTCTAGGTGAAAAGAGTCACCCAAGAAGTGATAGAGATCTGGATCTTGACCACGTGATTAAATATATATCATTCGAATTCAAACACCTGTCCTCCGACAACCGGCTCTCAAACGACTTTTTTCTTTCAGAACGACACGAGAAGTTGGGAGAAAGAAAATATGTCGCTTTTTAGATTGGGTGTCCTGTTTATGTAAAGCTGTAAGACGCTACTAGTACTGTATGTCGTACGTCTGTAGTTCGGAATGTGTTTTTGTTCAGTGTGACTGTGGAACTTTGGTTGTTTAAGTACAAAGAGATTACGAGGGAAAAACACTACGGACCCGAAAAATGGGAGCAATATTGGTTTTGTCGTGAGTTCATTTTTTTCTCTGTTACCTGTTTCGTCTGAACAAACTAGTGAGACTAAATCGCCTGTCATTGGGATTTAATGACTCTGAACCTGAGGGGTCATTGGGATCCTCAGTGTTCAACCTGATGAAAAAGGGAAACAAAAAAGGCTAAAAGTCTATGCGTAGAGTGCTCGAAGTACAGGAACTCTAGTGGGTGCAGTCGCCACGGTCGAGATGAGGTCAATGGATCGAATCTGCATGATATTTCTCAATACCTCTCCGGAACACAACAAAAGTCTGAAAACGTCACCAAGTTATGAACCGGGCTTCCAAGGTTGCAATTTCAGTCTTTCCATATGGAAATGCAGTATCTCATCAAATATATTACTTAATAGTTGGCGCCAAATGCGTGTCAAAATGAATCGAATGAATTGATGGGACTTGGGGAAAGTGTAATGGGTAGGGGAGCAGATTTCAGGCAAAGAAGACTTTATGCCTAAAACATGCTTGTTTGCTATTTGCTAGCTTTTAAAGTTTAATTGCCATTTTTTATTTTATTTGCAATTTTTGAACAAATAAATACAAAATTTGCCGATTTTTGGGCAATTAAATAAATGCAAAATTTGTCGGTTTTTGGGCAAATCAGTGCAAAAAAAATTCTTTTGTTGGGAAAAATAGGAAAAAACAAATTTTAGCCCAAATACTTTTGTTTAAGGAACATGGTAAAAAAATCTCTCTTTAATCTTCATACACTTGCATAAATATTGTTGGTGATTATAATACTCATTTTCCGAATTTAGTAGCTAGTTTCGCAATATTTTGATAAATTTTCGTGTCTACTTGCCACTTTATTTGCCATTTCTTGTTTTATATGCCATTTTTGCCATTTTGGACGCGTTTTTTTGCCATTTTTGGGCCTAAATGGCATGTTTCATTTTGCGCAAATCTGCACCCCTAGTATTGGGAGAGGGTTGAATAAACAACTAAAGAAGGAAGAACGTCAGTAGTTGAGCTTTCGGCAGATGGCATTATCCTAATAGCAATTATGACCTAAATTCGGCCAGAAAAAGTCCAATTCTTAATCCATTCACTTGTATTTCACATCTTTCAGTTCAATTCAGTTAACTAACATTGAATCATTTCCCTTCAAGTCAACGGAAGATGTTCTTGATGATGTAATGATTGGATCTTCATTGATCATGAAGACAAGAAGCTCAATCATTTGCTTTCAGGTGGTTTAGTGTCATGCCGTTTTCTTGGCAAACACAAAGCCCCTTTAATTCCATTTGATTAATCCTTGTGTTTGGCGTAATCAAAAGTAAAAAATATAAATTTAGTTTGTTCGTGCTTTCAACACCCTGCAAGCTCACTTGAAATTGATGTTGATGGAACAGAAAAAAATGGACATGGTACATTGGAATTCCACGAAGTTCTGTTTTTACTCGGACAACGTACAGGGATTTTTGCGTTGATTTCCTTTACCCGAGTGATGTGTACTTTGAGCAACTGATTGCATTTTTTGGCCGTGAATTGAGCGATAAAATTCTTTTAAGAGAGCCTTTGTTCTGGCAGATTTCTTGATGATGCTTTAGAACATGAGGGAAGTCTTCAAAGGCATACAACATGGCAAAAAAGTAAGCTTTGAGTTTTTGATGAAGCATATTGGACCCTTCATTTTGTTTTGGGGTTAGCTCAAATACAATAAATAGTCTGGAAATGAAACAAATGCGTGGAAAGCATGTTTCAAATACGAAAACGTTCTTTATGTTCATTTTTGTAATGAAATTTTTATAAATAGGAGTTAACTAGTTTCAAACAAAACAGTTCTCTACGAACTAATGTTATGAAGGCGAGCGATGATTGCAAACCTAACATTATCAGCTATTACTAAATCCCTAGTAAAATTGTTTGGAGAATATATTTTACTGTTTTTCGTGTTAGGGATTAACGTGATATCCTTTTCTAACAGGTTTTTAATTACTAGGAGCTACTTGAAAATAGAAAAACGATACCAAAAGGACGCCTTGAAACGCTAAATTCTTGAAGCTAGAGGGTCTTTGATATTCATAAAATTGTGGTGTTCCATTTATTCTTTAGTATAGGCCCGCTTCTTATCAACAGACATGGTAACTATGAGGATGGTTTTGGTTTGGTAGTCTTGAATTTCCACTTCCCTCACTATTACACGTAATCAATGGGTCTGCTTGAAAAATGAATGCGAAGTTTTCCCATTTGTTTCTCATTCCCGACATATCTAAATCCTGATGATATGCAAGAAACTCTTTGTCAATTTAACAACACAAATTTATGTGAATGACACGCAACCAAGAAGAAGAGAGATTCATTGATATATTCAAAGTTGGTTGTCCCCATTTCTAGCATCTTGAAAATGATCTTGAATCTAACTTTTCATTCACGGGAGAAGAAAGCATGCAGGATCAAAGCCATCATCGCGCCCAACTATCTCTTTAGAAGCAAAAGCGAGAAAGACCATCTTTCAAAAGACATGCTCAAATGGTCAAAGTCTGACCTACAAGGAATGAGAAGTGCTCCTTTATTCACAATGCAAGTCCTTAATTAATCAGGCCCACTCCACATGAACCCAATCCAAACCATGTGGAGCCGACCTGTTGAAGGGATTAGAAATCCCCTTCAAAAAGGACTACAACCACCATCCTGAACTTACGAGGACGAGGGTGAAATAGAGTAAGAGGCGTTGTTTGTAGCAATCAGATCTACAGCCGAGCCTGAAGAGCCATGGGATTGTCCAAAGGTGGTGGAAGTTGCGTTGGCATTGCTGAGGATTATCCTATCTCTTATCTGAATGCTCTTGCGTCGAAAATCGTCAAACGAAAGTTTCCTGTACAAATGAGGGAGAGGAGGAAGAAAAGACAGTGGCAGAGAACGGTACAGTACTTCGTAGTGTCAAATCAAGACACGGACACGCTTCAACTGGGAAGAAATTTGGCGTTTAGGGTCCACAACAGCAAACAACAAAGTGGAACAACACATGATCAGTTTATTCAACAAATCAATCCAACTGTTCATGCTCGGAGAAAGTTTCTGTAGGGGTCTTTCAGGAAGCGAAAAGCGGAAAAATGTGATTCATTTGGGAGAATTGGAGGTTTACAAGGTAGGGTCTTAAGATTATTTTTTTTAATTTATTAATTGTTAAATAAATAAAAAAATATTCCTCATTATTAAATGAGGAAAACTGTACGGAAGGAAACCATTAGATATTAGTTGGATGAAGAGAGTTTTAACGTAATTGCCATATCAGATATTGTTGGGTAAGGCAAACAACATTAGACCTTCCGTGACCTTTTAGAGAGGCTTGTTCTAGGGATGCTCAATCCCTCAAGTCAGAGAAACCCACTCTCCATTAAATATGTACTGAGCATAATGGAGAAAATTGAGCGTACATCATTTTAAGAACGCATTTTATATTTCGCCTGAAATTGTGTTCGGATAGATTGAAGTTGTTCCATTCATTTAAGTATGCGTGCCCTTTTACATCTCAGAGCATGAAGAGTTTAGGAAACAAAGGCTTTAGACGAAGACGCTTACGAAGTAAAAACAAGGTCGACATTGAGAAACTAAAAGAAAGGTTAATGCTGACACAAGCTACCATTGAACGGCCCAAATTCAACACTTAGTTCAGTTTTCACGAGAGTTACTAAATCTCAAAGGGAGCAATTTCTTGAATTTCGGTGGAGGTCTTTGGTCTCTCGAAAGAGATCGGTGCCTAATGAGAGTGCTTTGAAATCTAGCCATGAGTTAAATAAAAAGTGGCATCAAGGGTAATGTGCGAATTCGCATTAAATAAATCCGTTTTATGCTACGTGGGGAAAAAACCTTCGTCTTTACTTGAGTTCACAATCGGAAGAAGTGCTCAATGAATCACTTGTCTCCAAAGTGCCCCGCCTTGGGAAGAAGTGGTGAAAGAAATAGTCATTAGAAGATGATTGACTCAACATTTTCTTTCGTTGAGTTTTCCGATTTTTATTCGGAATTGAATCATGCTTGCAGAGTATTCTTTGCATGAAGGTATTCAATGGTGAATCGGATACCAGCTTTGGGAGGCAAATAACCTCAAAGCAGAAAACAGGAAAAGAGAGTAAAGGAAGAGGAAGAGAAAGAAGGGTAATTGGTTTGTTCTTTTTACAAAGGTTAAAAAGCGTAAGTGAAAGAAGTGGAATAAGAAAAAGAAGCCAAGCTTGGAAGGATAAAGAGGAAATCTTGCTCTAGTGTCTTATCGTCAGTGCAAGAGCAAATCAGATGGTAATGTATGTATGCATGTATGCTCGATATTACCTATTCTTTCCTTTTTCCCTATTGAAAAAATGCAAGAAGAGACGGCGATCAAAAAACAGTAATCATCACTTGCCAAACTCCTCTAACTATTAATCCGCTGCAGTTAGTCCCTTCGAATCCGGCAATTACCTCATCGAAATCTTAAAGGAACTAGAATTTCTCCGAAAAAGAAGCACTTACGGCGGAGGGGATCGTTGGGCGACCATGTGAATCTTCCACGTGGCCTCTGAACACGAGTTCTCGTCAGCTGCGTAACATCGCCAAAGACATTGAATCAGGGTGGCCGCTGGCACGCGTCTGCGAATCATGTGCTTTTGGCGTTGTTGTTGTTGGACCTTTAGGGCAAAGCCGGAACCAAGAATACCCTGGAAAGTGACGAAAGATCAAGAAGAGTACAAGTGGTGAGATACCCTGTTCAAATCATATCGAAACTTGGCTGTTAATTAGGCACAAGTTGACTTTTTGTGGCTGAGAGTTCCCAATGTCGGGCGGTTTTTAGGCTAGGAAAGTTCGCAAAGGAAAAACAAAATCGTGAGGTCAAACGAGGGAAAAAGTTTTTCACTCCCTCTAGCTGGTCCGTGCGGAGGAAGAAGAGGGGAATTTGATAATTGTTTTCTTGTCTTGACACAAAAACCAATCCCACGGTTCGGATGAAACGAAAGTCCCTTAATCCTAGGGACCTACTCGTTTTTCTCGTTTCTGTGATTCAATATATTTGATAGATCTTGTAACTTTGAAGGTATAAACCTAGCTGATTCTACGTTATAAACCATCCCCAGTTCAAATTACAACCATGAGTTCATTGACGACCTTGAGCCTTTCTTTGATTGACTGCCAACGTTTCACCTTGTCTTCTCACAGACTTGGCAACTTCTTACTTCTCACTCCTTTGTAGTGGTTTTCTTCAATGTCTTATTCATCTGTCAATTAGTTATATCTCCTCGTCCATCGTATCCTCTTTAGACTCAAAAGGCTTCAAGGTTAACTGACTCAACTTTCCTCTTATTTTCTTGTTACGTTGTCCATCTGAGACACTGATACCGAAAATGGTTTACTCTTCCACCTAACCTTGCCACAATGGAAGTGTAAAACAATCCGATATGTATTCAAGCACCTATTATGGAATTATTTAATCTACAATCCCAAAAAGGCACCTTTTAAGAATGGAAGGAAAGACGTGCAAACTTACAGCTGGAAGAGCAAAGAATGAGATTCCCAAGAGGGCACAACAAGACGCGATCATTTTCCCTTTCCAAGTCTCGGGAACAGCATCTCCGTAGCCAACGGTACAAAGTGTGATCTGAAAGAAAGAAAACATCACAGCATGTCACTGTCAGGTAACTTTATCTTTCTTTAGTATTTCACTCTCTAAAAACTAATCGTCTATTAATTCTTGACAAACGTTGAGATTCTTTTTTACATTCAGCTCTATTATCGTTGATGTGTAAATCATACTGTAGAATGGAACTTACCACTCCCCACCAAAGAGAATCGGCGAAGCTATTGAATTTTGGATTCACGTCTTTCTCGACAACGTAAATGAGGAAGGATGAGAAGACCAGACCAAGCATACCAATGTAGATGGTAGTTATTAGTTCCTAAAAGGGATGTAAACGTACGTTTATTCTACGTTTTCAATGTAGCAACAATTCTAGAAAAGGTTGGCTTTGTTTCCTTATAAATCATTTAAGTACTGTTTTGTTCATCTGACAACAATATACTATGATGCATTTTTAGACCACGACTTCAACATTAAAATGGGTGCTAAGTTGTCTTTAAGTGATGCAGACTTGGAGCCTCGGGGACCTTGTCCGTTTAGCAAGATCTTTAATACAGATTCTGGAGAACCTGTTGCCACGGAAATTGTATGTTAAAACTCTAAAACTAGACTTTCTATTTTCTCATTGACCTTAAGAAAACAACCCTCAGCGAGTGGGGGATTCTTGGACGATGGAACTTTGTTGGTACTGGTTCCCCTAAAATTGTCTATTTCAGGTGAGATTGATTTCAACGTCTTTTGTCGAAATTGAGGACACATGACAGCAACTTCGGAAAGTAGAAATTGACATTAAAATATGAGTTTGTATGATCTTTCGGCAAAAAAATACTCTTAATTAATTGTGGAAATAGAGGTTGCATCAGCGGGTAAAAATTTATGAAAATGCCATTGAAAGGATTCTAATTATGTAAAAGAGTGATTGAAAGAGGTTTCCTTTCGGCATTCATCTCAATCGATCGGTATTTACTATTTTACTAATTTTAATAAACCTGAGTGTATTTCCCTATGAACCCTTGATTGAACTCGTCGTCCTAGTCCATTAAGATAAATACCTTGGAAAAACGAGGCTCCCTTGGGAGCACCGAAGTCATTACAACGTAACCCAACCAAAATACAAAATAACTGAAAAGATCGTACTCTAGAGATTCTACATATAGTGTTAACTTGGAAAGGTATTAACAACAAAATAGAATCTGAGCCTTAGAACGTTCTCGTAGCTAATTGATTAATTCCTTCATCTCTTTTCCCCAAAAAATTCCAGATGATTACATCCCAAATTACTGATGCAATTTCTTGACCAAATATTTCAAAAAAATTCCGACGAATCTAGTCAAAAGGCATCTTCACTCACTTGTCTATGAGCATACACCACGGATCCCAAAAGCTTCCATGTTCCTCCCCTGCGATCCATGCGAACCATCCGCAAGATTTGGAAGAAACGGAGGCCGCGAAGTGCGGAGGCCGCGAACATCTGGCCATCGGGACTGGATAATACCACAAGGGAGGCACAAACGGTAATAATATCTGCAAGACACATTACGTAGATGCGTTATTCACCACGTGAGCATGACCTTCAAGGTAAATGTGGAGAACTAGTAGCCTTGTGGTCTCAGAAATAAGAAGTCATTCATTAAAAAGTCCTTATGTAACGTTGTTTAAGAGGATTTGATTATGCTCACTTAAATGTTTTAATCAAGTAATCAAGGGAATGAGAGTTAAGTTAGGGCCAATTTCATGGGGATCACTTTAGCATGACGTCATGATGGATTGGTATGGATGAGAAGCCTCCGATTCATTTCCCCGCAAAGTCCCAAAGGATCTTCAAAGAGACGTCAAAGGCCGCCAAAAAGTTCGTTCCAACCACGTCTCATACTGAACTTCTTAGCTGCACTCTGAACGCAATTAAAGTCTGGAGAAGGTTTAAAATTCTTGCCTCGGATCCTCCATCACAATTTCATGCCATTCTGTCTGGCTAAAATTGACCTCAAAGATGTTTTCCTCTTCAAGGCCTTGCGATCCTTCTCAAAATTCTTTCAAACTTTCTCAGCATACTATTCTCATAAGAAAAAAAGGATGGCCTTCGGCATCCTGAGCCCTAGAATCCACTGCAGTATAGTAATCTGGCTCATGTAGCAAGAAGCTATTTTCCTCTACCAATCCCTCATTTACTCGATACCATCCTTATCTCTTGCATCATTGATGTCGGATCCTGGGATCATTCATAAAAACTTCAATATTCGCGAAGATTCACTCAAGCTTTCCCATTCTTTCAATCCCATGGACCCACGAAATTGGAGTGGCAAACCGTGTTCAACTTGATGGTTTTGGCCTAGCACAGGAATAAAGGACGTTCCTATTTTCTACGTTAACTTCCTACTCATTCATATGTACCATATTCGGTATTTTATTACATGAAATGGCTCACCTATAATGCAGAATGGACTCCGGACGAACCGAAGTCGACCAAAGAAGCCTTGGTATCGAGAGCGACATCCTGAGGACCACAGCCTAAAAAGGAAGGCAGGAAGGACGTTTGAAAGGCCGTCAAAACCGGATCTCCAACAATGGGTCCCACATAAGTTCTCGTGAATCCTAATTGACTTGGTTGTCGCTAATTGACCGGGTGGATCCAGTTGGAGTGAAAGTTTTCGTTTCTCAAGGGAAAGAGGGAATGAATGGTCGGGTATGTACGTACCTAACTAGGAACTCCAAGCCAAACCACACGACCACAATAATCTCCAGGTAAAAAAGAGCACTCTCAGCCTCTTGGCGGAATTCATTTTCATCCACTGTGGACACCACACTCAGACCCAAGCACAAAAACACGATCACAAAGCTGAAATGGTAAAACATGTCAGAATGAAGGTCATTTCCCTCATGGTCTTGTTTTATGCAGCAAGTCAGGATGATCAGCATTTCCATTATTTTCCGTAACAAGGACCTGGCAGAATAAATGAAGAAAAACTTCCAAAGTTACAATGCCTGTTGGAAAGCTTGCCGTGGAAAAATGCGTTCAAAAACATGGCATATTAAACAAATTCGTAGTTCATAATCCCAATTCAATCAAATAAGCGTTTTTTGGCACAAAATGTGCACATTTTGTAGAATATTAAGATTAGAAGTACATTCAGTTTCGGTTTCGCTTAAGCTAAACCTTTTGGTTTTGGTTAATGTCTGTTTCAGGCTATCACTAAAAATTCCCAATCAAAAAGTTACCACGAAAGGAACTACAAGTAGCCAAACTCTTGGATTAGTGGTAAGTGCTACATTGATATTAATACACAGTACGTAGAAGCACTTTTCGATACAACTTAAACAGCGAAAGAACCATACTGAAGGCTTCTTAATAAATAAAAACTCTTTCATTTCATATAAACTTGCATTACTGTAATCTTGTTTTTTATGAAAACAAGCCATATGGTTCTGATTTACCGTCTTTCAAAGCAAGGATATCCTCCTTTCTAACAAAGTTTCGAAAACACACTTAGAAGATAAGCATGAAAAAGAATCCCTTCTTACGCAGAAAGGTTTGTTTCAAAGATTCAGAATGCACAAAACTTGCTACTTCCACACCATTAGCTATTCAGCAAAGCCAAGGTTAGTGTCTAACTTTGATAAATATCTCCTAAATTTCAATGAGAGATATTTGGAAACCTGCCGAGACAAAATACCTAGTGTCGCAACAAAAAGAAATTTGGCGCAAATGTCGTTCAAGAAACGACACAATCTAAAGGACTAGAAAACTCGGATCCAAGATCAAAGAGCTGCCTCCGAAGCTCTTAAAATGTCATTAAAACAGAGCATTAGTAAGTTCCGCAGTTCCACTACATAGTACATAGATATACACAGAACTAACAAACTTACACGAGGACATGGTAAGTGGCGGCCGTGCGTCCCGTGGGTCGCTCAAGAAAGTTATAGAGCTTGGCCTGGAGCTTGCGGTACTTGACATCTCTCCGATTTGACCTGTAGTTAATGGGCTTGCCCAAGAGACTCATCCGGGGGTTAACCAAACGACTCGAGGAGGACGCCCCGCCGTTACGAGTGTCCTTGTCATTGAGTTGAAGGCTGCAAAGGCAAGGAGAAAAGGACCTTAATAAAGATAGAGTAAAAGAAGAGTCGATTCCACGATTCCGAAAAGATGTGAGTTTGGTTGTTAAGCAAGGCAAGAAGGATTCATTCCCTGGAGATTTTAGATCTAGCATTGCTTCAGTAAACACGTTGCGATCTCCCAGGGAATAGAAATCGCATTTCCCGGAGTTTCTGTCTCAGGAGTCGAAAAAGAAGAACTTGATCTTCTTTCTCATTCGGGAAATGTAAAGAATAATGTCAACTTTTCAATTTAGAAACATTAAAAGTCGTGTTCCTCATTATCACCAGTTGCGACGTCAAGTAATGACGTCATATCCTTTTTTTCAGAGGAAACTGATTTCTCCCACAGATAAACAAGAGATGAACAAAGGTCGACAGATTAGCTTCATTCATATCTTAAACCTCTCGAAAAAACCCAAATATTGTAACTTACAATATTGTTACTAAGCTCCCAATGTGATCAATAGGGTAGATCGTGGGGATCATAGCTGACATTTTATCTTTATGACTCTCACCGATCTGCATACCAAGTTATTACCGAAACACTTTAGCTGCTTACTTTTGTGGAAGAGTGTCTGGGCGGATCACAATAGTGCACATTCACACGTCTGGCCTTGTTGAGTCACTTCACATAGTTTTATTTTCTCTCGGATGTGTTTTAAACTCCCTTTTGGCCTGATGCAAGCCAGACCTCGCCCCCAAAGCCAATAAGTAAAGGCTGACGACGACTGGAGCTCGAGTAATGAATTAATCCACACTTGGGTATCACCATGACACTCGCCTATTGGAAACCCATTATCAGGCCTGGAGAAGCCTTTGCAAGACACTTGGTCGACTAATGAAACCAGTTTACACCATTGGATGGCGAGTGAGTTCGAACAAACGATATGGTTGGCGCTCTGGCCACACACCACGCTCAATTGGAACTAAAATATAAATAACCCTCTGTCTATCACATAGAGGCTAAATGTGGGACTGGCTCTTGTCGTCCAAACCTCCAAGTCTCGTAGGAATTCGTCTTCTTTTTACTTTTTTCGACCCTTTTTACAGCGTGTCGACATCCGACAATGAGTCCTTCTAGTACGCGACTACTCACTCCATATTCTCTATTCTAGAGGGAACACCCAAGCAACTACTACGTGAACGTAAACCCAATGGTTAAGCAGAGAGAGAGAGAGGCTCATTGAGAGCGAGAAGAGAAGGAAGAGACAGAGAAAGGGAACCAAGTGGGTTCCACTCGCATATTTCTCTCGGGGACAACTGTTCCATAGCTTGAGCTCATTTACACTTCATGAGACGGGATTGATATTGGAAGATATTAAAAACAATTGGAATTTTTGCACCTTATATGGTCATGGTCTATAAGAGAGGGATCGGGTTTTTTTTCGTGATTATTGTTCCGTTTCCATGACCGGTCCTGGGAAATAGGAGTCCTTTGAACGGCATTCCAGTGGATCCAGAAACATAAGATATTGAAGTTGGGACATCAGGAATGGAATTAATTACATTTCTTTGGACCAACTCTGAAATCCTTAGATGTTTTAAACTACTCGATTGAGGTCATAACATGAAAGTAATCCTCTCTATCACGTTTTTGGATTGACTCTTGACCGCTAAAAACGTTGGGAAAAACGAGACGAAATCAAGGTTAATCGGCCACTCTAATGACTCAGCAATTTGTCCTAAGCCTTAATCATCGTCCATTCCAGGATTTCCATTTTGGTTTGGACCGTGAGTTCTGGCTGATGTTTCCTAAATGGCCACACTAATGTGAACATAGGCAGGTGTCAATCATAGAAGTTCAATTGGACCTAAATTAAGGCCTTGTCAGCTCAGAAAACCTTGTCCTTTTAGCCCTCAGCAAGCTAAAAATATGAGCCTTTGCGCGATCAACTACAAAACAAGTCTTCGCTCTCAAAATAGACTGTCTTCTCTTTTTTAATTATATCCAAGTCACAATGAATTTGCTTCAAAAGGTTGGATGAGCAATAACTGCTTCTTAAAAGGAATCTGCGAAAAATTAGCCAAGCGATGTGTAAAATTACATGTTCCACCGAGAAAAACTTGCTTCACACATTTCACTGAAGGTTAATAGCAATGGATGTGTGCTCAATCATAGAGAAAAAGAGTAGTTTTGTCGCAAAAATGAAATAACACCCTTTGGAGCCTTTGCTAACGTAAAAGGTGTACAACCAGATCCCCTATAATCAAGACTTATATTTGGGGGTCATAAAACACCCACATGGCCTTAGAAGGAAAAAACAAAGATATAATATGCACAAAAGATAGAGATCGAAAAGCTACTCGTAGTGCATCAGAATCTTTTTCACGGCAATGAACCTTCGCACAAAGGCTCATGATTAGGGAGCGAAAAAAATCAATTTTGGCAAAAAATTGAATTCCAAACTATTTTCCCATTTTTATCTTTTTTGACTTTTTGTGATTTTGAGCGATTATTCCAACTCTTTTGTAGATTTTCTTCGAAATCTACATGTTTCCGTGGACATTTTGCTCTTTTTCAACTTTTTCTGACTATTTTCTGACTATTTTTTGGTTTTCGGGACAAACGGAATATTTCGTTACCTCTCAAAGATTTGAGCCTCTCAAAATTTAAAGCTGAATTCTTGCTACTTTCTATTTTTTGAATTGCAATAACAATTGTCTGTGGGAAGAGACTGTATTTAAACACGTTTATTCCTTGACGAAAAAATCCTCAAAACGGGCTGCCAGATGTCCAAAACACACCGTAGAATTTTAAATTTCCCTCTATTTCACAAACTTTTTTCATTTTTTCTCGGCTATTTTGACGATTTTCAATTTTTCAACAACTATTTTATCAATAAAAGCTAACTAAAAATTAACTTTTTGTTGTTTTCACCAATTAAAAATCTACTCCCTTCTCATCAGCCATTTTGAATGTATAACTCCTTATTGTGATCAGTAGGGCTAGGGAAAAAAAATTTACATTAAACATATTTTTTTACATTTTTGCCCATTTTACGTGAATATAACATTTTAATTTTATTTGACATTTTTTGGAAAATTTCAACATTTTCTTAACACTTTTTGTACTTTTTGCTCAAAAATGTCATCCCAAAACCGGTTCTGAGGGACCAATTAATCAAATGAAGGCTTGAAGTTTCCCGCCAAAATTCCCGCTAAAATTGTCATTCTTCAACTTCACATTTTACGATGGCAATTAATTAAAATCTTTGGAAAGGGGAAAAAAGTGCCCTTAAAGATTCTTTTTGTCAAAAAATTATGAAAAAGTTCAAATCAGAAACTTTGTGATCTTTTTTTCCATGATTATTTTACGTGGGCTAAATAGCTAAACTATGTTTTAAGTTGGCACTGTTGCCATTATTTACTCAGACTTTAATATCTATTGCCTTTCAAAGGATCTGAATGTGCTATTTGACTTATAACATAAACTGTTTTGACGTCTAGCTTATAAAAACATCCCCCTATGTGAAGCGCAACCTCCCGTTTTTTTAAGCTAGAGTTTTAACGGCATTATTTTCTTCAGATGTCTGTAGTCTTCTCAAGTCCTCCACGCATCTAGTCCCATTTCTCACACATTTCGTTGACTTTTTTGCACTAATTTTCAACATTTTTTTTTGCTCTTTTAGCTCAAAATTTCAACATTTTTTGCCCTTTTTGCCTTATATTTCAATTTTTTTTCCCTTTTTCCTGACATTTTAATGACATTTTTTGGACGTATTTCCAACATTTTTTCCCAGGCTCTAGTGATCAGCCTTGTCTCAAATATACTATTTGCCACCTTTTCAGAAATAAGTTCGTCACTGGCATTGACGTCAATTCATGGCCTTGGTATTTGGCAATTTGTTTCTTTGGCAAATTTTGTCATAAAGATGGTCGCATTTTATTTAGATTTTTCTTATGGAACAAAGAACTTCACTAACAAATTTATGGACAGGGGTGGTTTAATTTCAAGCCTTATTTTAATTGGACCAGTCTGTGAAGTGTCCTTGACCAACAAAAAGGTCTTGAGCGACAAAATATTCCCAACACGACAAATTAGGGATCAACAGAGCAATGAGCCACTACATGAATAGTAAGTAGCCTAGTCTTAACCTTTATGGGTTGAGACATATCCTAAGAAGAAGTAGGGTCATGAGAATTATATTTAGGTCACTGGAAACACAAAAGGCAGTCTCGTATATCGAATATAAAGGGCTCGACAGTTCGAAAAAATGTCACTCAAGTGAATAATGAATGAGATATTTAAAAATCTTATGGAATAAAAAAATATATGCTGCTCTTTAAGAATTACATTAAAAGTTTTTGATGGGTTGTAACCGGTGGTTTTAAACATAGAACTGCCTGTCGCCACATCTTAAACCAATAAAAACTAATGTGGTAAATAATCATCAAAATTTAAAGCCTTTTTGCAATTCATATGTGGGAAAAAATTCCAAGTTTGATGGAAGCACATTGGAGTTTACTTATAACTCAGTCAAAGAAATGTTAATTTCTCAGGACAAATCACAGAAATACAGCGTAAGGCCTCTCATTGTACTAAACTGGGAGGTTACTTCTGTGCAGTAAATGTGCCGTTTAATTTTCATTGTAGTGACTAGGCCGTAAGTGGTATTTTGTAATATATATCCTTCGTTGAGTCATCCTTGAACTCAGTCAATGGGCCCCACGAATAGCTCCAAATAGTAAAGGCCACCGCTTTAATCTCGTGAGGGCTGAAGGGCTTTATTCGTAGTAAACACCATTTGACCTTTATTAGTCTCGTCCGTTTCTATAGCAAATATGTCGTTGGGAAACCATTGACAAAGTGGCGCTTTTGGCAATGGGGACATGAAATCCTCTGTTATTAATTACTGCGGCAAATTGTAAACCTCTCTTGCACTTGGTATTTGATAAAGAATTTCCGCTAATATCCTAAAAGGCAAAGCGGATGGTAAACATTAATGACCCTCGACAAAAACTATTCCGATGAATGTAGCATTCAAGTTTATAAAACAGGACGTTTATACAAATTTGTGATCACAATATGCAGAATGATGTTCCGATGAATTCGACGCTCTGATAAAGTCCCCTATTTCGTGTCAATAGCTGAGTTTATATACCTTGTGACAACTTGAGTTGTGACAGAAATTTTTCGCTACCACACGCCATTGACTTCAATTGCAAACTCGAAAGTACTTAAGTTAGGACAAGAAATCCTGTAGCAGCAAAAGTTATGAAAGAGTTTTGCGACGGGGTTTACAAGCTTAGCTTTCTTTGAACGATTTCTTGTGGCAACTTAGGTACTTTCGTGTTTGCAAATGAAACCAACGGCGTGTGGTAACGTAAAATTTCTGTAACAACTCAAGTTGTTACAGGGTATTTAAACTCAGCTATAAAATGTGATTATAGGGAAGGGATAAATATCTTCTATCATAAGTGTCACAAGTGATGGATTCACTCTTCAGGCGACATTAGTTAGAATCTCATCCTTAGTTGGCCCTCTTTATTACATGTTACAATTGCAAAAGACACTTAGTTGGCCCTCTTTATTACATGTTACAATTGCAAAAGACACTTAGTTGGCCCTCTTTATTACATGTTACAATTGCAAAAGACACTTTCGATAGTCATGAACCGAATGGGCTCCAAACCGACACGGAGAGTTTCGACCGAATTGAAAATGAAATCAGCTAACTACAACATAATTTATATGTACGTACTAACCTAATTTTTTTCTATCATACATTTACAGAAGGATAATCTTAAAACAGCGTAAAAAAGTTCAGACGTTTCTGAACAAAAAATCTTGCATTTTGTTATCAGACTTCATTCTTCTCGATGACATCTGCTTTTGGTTTTGGTGGCCATATTCGGCGCTTTCGGTCCATAACCTAAGGCTAGTTTTTAGAAGCAAAAGAACAATCTCAAGATCGAACTTAGAGTACTTAAGTAGGATCTTGAGATTTATCTTTTGCGTCTAAAAAACTAGCCTCTACTTTCCCAATAGCTTCACTTCCCTGAATTTCACCATAGGCATACACGTTTATTTCAGACATAAGGACTTGCCTTTTGATGTGAGCTAGATTATGATGGTACTGCACTCAAATCCATTTGTAGGGTGTAACTATTTACTACTGATGTGTTTCGGGTTGGATTTTTGGCAGACTTTTGCCATTTCGGTTTTTAAGGTCAAATATCTGACCACAACTAAACTTTTCAACAGGAAAAAGACCTTATCTACCATAAAATATGGCAGCCCTGCCAACACGAAATCCATAATTGTAACTACTGATGGAACTCGAAATCGAACTTGTTCAAGTGTTATTAAATTGGTCCCTGTTTAGGTCTTTTCAAAAAGTTCAATACAACCTGCCCTTTTAAACAGTAATAAACTTTGAGTCAAAAGTGACAGCACTCCCAACTCAAAACCCATCACTACTTGAAACCAAAAAAGAACCAAAAGAACCCTTTCCTTTCCAAATTCTCGCAATTTCGAATATTTCTAACAGGAACAGAAGCATTTACAGAGACTGACACGATATAGAAATGCAGGAAATCTGCTTTTCAAAAGGCTCAAATACTAGTGATGGGAGGCAAACAAGAGCTTGGGCAAGCGGTCCGGTACAGTACCTTGGACTTGCCGAAACTTGGGTCTACTTGGGTGCCTGTACAAGTATTTTTCCCACCTTACAGGTTTGCCAAATTTGCTAGGAATGAAGACTAAACCTTTGGCATCAGAATTTCAATTAACCAGAAAGTTTCAGCGAAATAGGGCCCATGCCCTTGTTAGGATGGATTTTTAGATGAAAATACACAATTCAAAGCTTATGTATCGAGAAATGCAAAAGATTTTGAGAATATTTAAAAAAAAAAAGAGTTGGCATCTTATATTTTTTTCTAGCAACTCTGAGTGACCGAGCTTGACTGTAAGTGTGACTGTTAAATCTCATTCTTGATTGGCCCGAAAAGTGTATTCATGTGTGGCTTAGAACGGAAACTAAAGAAAAAACATGGTTTTGCAAATGCTATCCAAATCAAAATATTTTTTGTTTCACTTCCACTGTTTATTGCTAAATTATTAAGGTCAAAAGATCATCGAAAATGCAACTTGACATTCTTTTCTTCTAAGTCACACTGCAAGCATCTTAACTCTTCAAAGAGCAACTGCCGGCAACTGCATCTTCCAATGTTCCTTGAGCTTGCCAAGTGTATTGGTGTATTGCCCAAGTAATGCTTGTCAACAACTTGTGCTTGGGGTGTTTGTGATGACTCATTACTTGCCCAAGTCACATCACTATCAAATACTATTTCGCCAAAAGTAGTGACCGGCCACGTCACCTCAAACAATTTGTTTCATTGACCGTTGATAAATGGCGCTAAAAACCCAGCGTTAAAAAAGAAGAAACTCCAACGCCACGAGAAAGCTCATCATTAAAAGGCTCTTTTAAAAGAACCAAAATAACCCTTTCCTTTCCAAAATCTCGCAATTTCGAATATTTCTTACAGGAACAGAAGCACTTACAAAGACTGACACGATATAGAAATGCAGGAAATCTGCTTTTCAAAAGGCTCAAATACCATTTCGCCAAAAGTAGTGATCAGCCACGTCACCTCAAATAATTTGTTTCATTGACCGTTGATAGATGGCGCTAAAAACCCAGCGTTAAAAAAGAAGAAACTCCAGCGCCACGAGAAAGCTTTTCCATCATTTAAAGGCTCTTTTGTTTGCAAAAGATCTTAAAACATGTCCAAATCATCAATAACCAAGAACGTATTTGTCCACTTTTGATATTTCTTGATAAGAATGTATTGTCAATGTTGGAAACATTCAGCAAAGAGCACATTGTATGGAACACGTGGAACAGCTTGTCATGACACGGGTGTTTCTAGATCCTAATTTTTTGAGATACCTGGCGACGACAACGATAAGAACAACAACAACAGCAACGCAACATGGAGCACTTTAATTGCGTCCCATTACCTCATAACGACTGTCATGCCCAACATGTGAGGGCATAATTTACAAGATCCCAATTAACTTCCCTGAAATGGGACCTTCATATGTTTGCTCGACACTTCGTCGTAAAAGAATTTGCTCCCTCGGGAGCAACAGTAATTTGACCATTCATTGGCATTCACCATGTGCTTCATCAAAAAAATTGAACGTGTACTAATACACTTTCCGTGAGAGTTTTTTTGGGAATGTCATTGGATTTCATTTCCGATGAAGGGTGCACATGAATTTTTCCAAGAGGAACTTTCACTTTGTAGAATCAACTTTTGTAAGTGAATTCAAATGGCATCATATTCCAAGACCTGAATGAAATTTTCATCTCCCCTCTTTCGATTTGAAAAAGTCACTCCGACAACATCATTCATGACAATAAAAACTAACGTCAAAGCTTTCCATTGCAATAATATAAGAATAATTAATCAGAATAATAGTCTACATTGATTTTAAACAAGGAAGCACAAATGAGTTCATCTTGACACAGTATGAATCACCAATACAGGACCCCAGTCCTTCCAAAACAAACAATGACAATTATGTCAATCTCCGAGTAGTAATCATGTTGCTCATAAGCCGATATTTGGGGATGCACTTGACGTTCATTTCCTAAGTATCAGGAAAACATTGACAATTCTCTTTACACGATATCAATCTGTGCTGTTTCCAATCTTTGGCCTGTCACCATCTCGTAAACTAGTACTCTATTCTAGCACAGATGCAATTCTCAATCCTCATTTTGACCATGTCAACACCTCCATGGGCCCATGAAATGTAATAAAGCAAATGTGTATTTTCTCGCATGAGCGAATTTGTTTTCAGCGTAGAGGTTCTCAAAATATGCTAGAAAAATTGATGAAAAAAAGCAAAAAAAACATTGGATTCTCAAAGCAATTTGAATTTCTATCATAAGACTTTCAAACAACTGATACATTGCTTTAAACTAGAGTCAATATAATCTGAAGATCGGTTGTTCTTCAATGGTTCCAAAGTCATTTTTGAATAGTTCTAAAAAGTCGAAGGGAAGTATTTTGTCAGAAATCAGATTATCTTTCATTAATTCTAATCCCTATTCACCCTAAAAGGTTTATGCTTCAAACAACTACCCCAAAATAATTCAAAAGTGTTTTTTTTTTTTCAAATACGATTGTTTTAATCTCTTTTCGTCCCAAAATAATTTTCTAATGTTATAGAAAAACAAATTTTCTGGGAAATGAATCAGCAAATTTTTTGATAAAGATTCAATTAAACACCTTCTAATTCTTGCTTTAATGATGGGCAAACCCTCATGCAGTGGTATATTAGTTATTAATCACATAACAGTATTATTGAAAAAGGGAAAAAGCTGCAAAATCGCCTTTTGCATCAGTAGGGATCGATCGGATCAAGAATTTTCAGCTTCTGATTAATACCGGATAATGGCGGGTTTACCAATCTGATCAAATAGGCTCTTATCCGGAACAAATGTTCATTTTCTGGTAAGTAAGGTCCGGAACTATATTTTCTACGCGATAAAATATTTTGAAAGTATTACCCTATTTTTCCTCGATTTTTTTATTTTTTTTTGCTGTTTTGAGGAAAATTTGAATATTTTTCTCGATTGTTTTGGCGCGAAAAAACAGTTCAGGAAAATTTGAGCAATATTAAAGAAATAGTCAGTGCACAATTGGGCATACCCAAAATAAACCATATGTGCCTCACACGGATCCGGTCACATCCCTAAACCTTAGCCGTGGATAAACAATATTTAGCCTTCCATGGATTTACTGGAAAAGAAACGAAAGAGTGCCCATGTTTTGACCCTTTGTGACCTTGAATCTCAACCAAACCTATCAAAGGCTGAACACATCCAACAAACATTCTTTCGATAAAGGTCCCTTTGAGCTGTTGTATTGTCATTTATTCGTTTGCTACATGTGACCTTTTTTCTAGTTGGTAGGTCAGAACAGAATCCTTCAGGAGAAGCAATATACAAAATTTAGCACCCCTTGCTGAATATTGGACCAAGTGAAGGATTGCACGCACACATTCCGTTCCGGGGGCAACACGAATCAAGGGATTGGAAATATTAGTATGGCGATTATGAAGGAAGCTTTATGAACCTTTCCATGCACAAAGCATGGAGGATAGAATCAGATGCCGCTCTTCCAAGATCCAAGGCTTGGCTCTTCTCAAATCCGGCTAATTGGTTATTCACGAACACTGTAAGGATCTTGGAAGCGAAACTATTGATTACCGATATGAAATCCAGGCTTCGAGAACGCGATCCCAGAAGTTCAGTTCCTTCAAGATGAAAGAGAACGCAGAGGAACTTCCTTTTTCGTTACGTCAATCACTACGAATTGATGCTTTGAGAGGCCCAGATTGCTGGGAAAGGGTGGAACGAAGAAGGGCCTTGTACTGTATCTAATGAATAGTAAGGATTTCAATCGAAAAAGAAATCTCTTGATCAATTTACGTTAGTTAGCCATTTTTACTTCCTCTCAACTTATTTATAATTAGAAAAATTGGGAACAGTATGTTTATCAAAATCCAAATATTCCGGTCCAGAGATTTCGACAAAACAAAGTGTCTTACTTTGACAGCATTCATTTGATTCGTTAAATTCAACTCGTTGAATTTTTTTAAACTTTGCTCTTTGCGACTCTGAAATATAAGTTCTTTCCAAGTGTTTCGACCATGGTCAAATTGAGAAAGAATGCCAAACTGTCCTTAAATTCTAAATTCAAAGATAATATTTTCATGTTGATTTTAATGCCCCATTGTTTGCAGAGCTGGATAAACTCAATAAGGGTTTGTTTTTGTTCCAAGCGTTTTTTGAATTCGAAAATCTGGCGACACTGAGGACAAGGACAGGGAATCATAAGTTGACCATTTTAATAATAATGCAATTTTTACATCCCTAGAATGACATTTGATCCAAGTATTCGTTAAAATAACGAGTGAGCGAAATAAAATTTGAGAACAATATTTGACCTTGGTAAATTCCATGTTTTAAAGTAAACTTAATTGAACCTGGCTTTCCGCAATCAAATCCCTTGTCAATAATGGCGCCCCAGAGCACTTAGTAGTTTGGAACGGCGCTAGATTCCTATATTTTTTTCGATAATTATGGGCCTGGACTTGGACAGAGGATGTTCAGATGTGAATCTATTTAGCTCAAGTAAGTCGTATATCTTGTTCAAAACAAACTTCACTGATTTGCATGAATTTCAAACTACGGCATTCATGGAGGGCTTGTTCATTCACGGTGTTCTTTGTCCTTGATTTGGAACTCAACCTAGAATACAGTCATTACGATTCATTTAGAATGTCAAGTAAATTTAGAGTATTGGCTTTTGACAATATCACGGTCTACAATTGGTTGTGTTTTAAAAAAGAGACTGTTCTGTGACAAGGGAAAATGTCAAATTTTCCGATACTGTTGAACCAGGTCTTGCTTCAAAATCGGGTTTCCAGAAGATTCATGAGAAGATATAAACCTTATGCATATAAATCATTCTCAGAAAAATCATTTGCGTGAACCAATGGTTATGTACTATTCTTAAAGTGAAAAATTATTGACACAAACCCAATGTACAATGCACAAGCTCATTCGAGATATCTCCAAGATTCAGGGTTGGTCGGGGGGATAATCCCATCCAAAAAGTGTCTCGTTTATCCCCCTTGGAATAAACTGGATTTTCCTTCAAGGGATAAAAGGGACAAACGGGATAAACGGGATTTTGCTCCAAGGGATAAATGGGACAAACGGGATAAACAGGATGTTTCTTCTTTTTCAAGCCTGATATCGTTATTTTTATAAACAAGTTCGTTTTTTGTCAATTTCTTATATCCCTTGTTCATGAACTTTTCTGACCCAAATAATTTTCAAGTACGAAAATTTCTTCAATTCAAGTGAAATCTCAAGTAAAATCATGCCTTGCTTGCCTCATGTGATGCCTTGTCATCACTTACGGGTGTGATTGCTTTTCCTTTAGAGATCAAATTTTACTGCATGATTTCCTGTTGAATTAATCCAAACAACCAAACTTCATTACAAGGAACATGCATTTTTGGGACACTAAAAGTGAGTATAGGTGGATGAAATGCTTGTTTTTACTGAAAATTAAATTTTGTTCCTGTTTAGCTTTATTGAGAAATTCTCTTAACAACAGCACTTGAGGGTTTCACATGAGTTTGGGGACAGTACCTACAATAGATGCTGGTAAGAGCTACATTTATAGTTTTTAGACCCAAAATTTTCAGGGCTCTGCAAAAAGTCAAATTAGAAAGCACAAGTACCAACTTAAGGCAAATTTCTGAAGCTCAACAAAAAGCTTTGTGTACAAAAAATTCAAAACATACTTTTCAATATTGTGTGCTTGAACTGGTGCCAGACATATTCATCATTGTTCATACTAAAGACTGCATAAACCCTTAAGTTGTCAGTTCCCAAGAACCATGGGAGTTTATGAACTATTTTAGCCATATTGTCTAATTATGGTATTTGTGTTGATCAGCTATTATTCAGGGATATCAAAAATCATTAAAACACATCCAAATTGGCTTTTTCGTTTATCCCCTGATTTATAGGGTCTCAACCTCCTTTTGTTTTGAAATTCTTCACTAAAATATGCTCAGAGAGTGACTGATTCCCACCCTCAAGTGTAAAAACTTAGTGTGTAGAAATGGATAATTTTGCAAGAAAATAACTTTATTTGTTGTGAGAATCTAACAGACAAGCCTAGAATAATTTACACATCCAAAAGATTGCAAAAACCCAACCCTAATCCACAAAATGCAGCTTCTTGAATCAACATTTTCTCAAGTCACCTTGCTGTAAGAAAGTAGGACATTCTCCTGAATTCAATGCCATGATTTGCACTTTAAACGGTTCTGGTTCAGCAATTGGGGGTTTTCATGCTCAATGTGAACGTAAAAAGAAATTAGAAGGGTTGAATGAAAAAAGAACATGTTAAAGTTTTATCCCACTGCCTTCCAATTACCATGAAAAGACTGTCAAGAAACAATTTCTTCAGTCTTGAATTATTGCTAACAATGTTACCAACTTAGGCTTAAACAGAATGTCTCTTCAACAAAAAAGAAAACTCACACTGAAACATCAAATAATTAATAAGTTACTTTCAAAGTATTTCAGGACAAAAATGTGTGTTATTATGAATTTTGATTAGCATTTCTCAAGTATTAAAATGGCCAATGAAAAAAACAATAAACATGACAATTTTTAAACAAAGTAGGAAAACCATCTCTTACCTAATATGCTTATGCTTCAAAAGAAAAGATAATAAATAAAATCAAACTCACTTAAGCATATAACTGAGAATATATCGTCAATATTGACAAAAGAGTCTCAGTCAATAGAATTTTGCTAAAAAATGCAACAAAATAAATTTTAATTGATCTCCATAATTTTGACCTCAATTGAAGTGAACTAATTTTACAAACAATGTTATTGTGATGAATTAGATTTTTTGAGGAATTAATTTTAATTGTAATTTATTACATTTCATCAAGTAATTCACCCAACTCTGACTGGAATTGACAATCTATTCCTCTCAGAAATTATTTAAATCATTGTCTTGAATATTTGTCTGCCTAATTTGGATAAGAATTGAGAGCTAGCAATTTCAAAAATTCAACTAAACCACATTGGTACTTTTTTACCTAGTCATTAAGCCTTGAACAACACAATTGAATGAGATAAAGCAATTTTTGTCAAAAATCATAGCATTGAATTCAGATCAATGTCCTACTTTTTCTGTCGAGGCCACGTGACCGTCGGTCCACGTCATCACATGACGTCACGAGGCCGAGACCCAATTCCATTTATCCCCTAATTAATTCCGTTTATCCCGTTAATCCCGTTTATGGAAGAAGGGGATAAATCAAAAAAGTTGTCCCCCCGACAAACCCTGCCAAGGTTTGAAGGTGATTGCAACGGTTCGTATTTAAGGAAAAATCAACCATGGATGCATTTCAAAAATATTTGTGAAGTGTAATCAATACATTTCCTTCGATGAAATAAAACAACTCATTGCAAAAACTATGAAAAAGGGAACAACATTTTTGTTGCAAGCAAGTGCATTGATCAACCTCAACCTACTACCTATTTGACGCATTGTGGTTCTCCAAGTGTTTTCAAGGAAATTAGTTTTTGTAATAAAGACGTTCAATTAAAATAGACACTGATAATATTTTGATCACGATGGCAATGTTTGCAAAGGCGAACATTCCTGACATCTTTCAGAGAAGAATTTTATTTGAAGCTCAAAAATTCACCTGTAGATGAAGCCAAAACAAGGGCAGTCTTTTAATTTAGAGCTATAGAGGTTGTGAACAATTCCAAATCTAGTGGAATCTAGCCCTTTAATCCTCATATCTTTGCTAGTCAGCTAGGCCAAAGTGCAGAAGAAAAGTAGGGTAGCCAAAATGAGAAGATAAGCAAGTGCTCGGTGGAGTGGTTTTTTAAACCTAGTCGAGAAATAAATGCGTATAAATCTCTAAAGACAGTTACGTCAAGTGACTTTACTTAAGGCTAATGTACTGGTTAAGATAATATACTTTTGCATACTTAAGATGACAATTGTAAAATGAGTACCAATATGTGATTGACTTTGAGCTTTTACCTACCTTTTTTTTGTCTCCATTTATGGGGGGAAATTGTTCCACCGATATATTTAGTTCACATTCTCTATTCTCAACTTAAACTTGGTGCCAAACTTTGCACCTTAAATCTTCAAATTTATTTTCTTCATATTTCGAGCCTTTTAGAGTTCATCAACAGTATTATTTTATTCAAAAATAAAATACTCATGCTGAGTGATCGTAAATTGAGCTGAGGACAAAGAATTCGGAGAAGCACCTGTTTTTTTTTTTTTGACCTGAAGATGGCGCTGATTGTCACTTTTCTCTTATTTTGAAGTTTAACTTAGCTTCCTTGTAAAATGCTTACTCTGACGGCTAGTTGTACATTTTGAGAACAAATAAGCAGAATGTGTTCATAGTAGGCAGAATAGTACGACCGCCATCTAGGTGACAAAAATAAAACTTTAAATTTTCTATTTCACCAGAATGAGATTTACATGATCAAAAGCCCAAAAAACACCCATGCCGTTCTTCTGCTTTTCTCAAGGTAAAATTACTTTCTGGCCTTCATTCAATCAAAAATTACAAGTTTCTAATGAATCGTCATTGGTGCCTTCAATTTATTGATAAGTTTGAAATGAAGCCTCGTGTACCCCTATATATGTTGTTGTTATCCCTTAAGAGTGGGACTGCTTTTCCGTATAAATCATCTTAATTTTTTTAGCATTGACCAGAACCAAATATCAAGGGTCTGACTAAGAGAAAACACACTTGCATGAGAAACTGTGAGGGAACCAAAATGGTTTCATTCAGCTATGTCCTTGGAAACAAGATTGCCCCTCTTTTTGCTTTTATTTTGCATCGTTTTGTACTTGCATTTTTAATTTGAAAATCTCTTGCGGCAAAGTTACCCAAGATAATACACCAGATGGCGTCATGAACACAACTTTTGTGGGTCTCATCACTTGATCTTGCCAAATTTGAAAATTCAAGTAAGGGTTGCAGGCAAAGTTGGGATTGATTTTGAATGTTTTGACTCAAAAATGACTTTTGAAGTACTGCACAATACTATTGCAATTAGATTGCGGCCAAGAATATCTATCTTTAATATCAGGTAGGTGTCTTTGCTCTCACTTATAAACGACACAAAAATTAATTCAAGGTTGCGTGAGCAAAAAAGGGCAAAGTTCCGTTGTGAGGTGGGGAAGACATTGTCAGAATGTAAACATTGCTTCTCCAATGTTAAATTTGCTTCTCATTTAAGGTAGAGAAACCAACTTTCCCCAGAATGCCGGGTCACCTTTGATTCTACAGGGTATATCGCCTAAAATTCATCCATTCAATCAAAGGCGTTGTCACATAATTACAATCCCAGAGGCATTACCTAGGCAAACAAAAGTTCGATTTACATAATGGCCACCTTTGGTCTTCACCACGGCCTTCAATATTCCCACAGGCTTGTACCTTAATCAGTTTAACCCAAAGCCTCTTCAGAATGGACTAGATGGAAATTTTCATCCAATTGAGGCCTGGAGATGAATGAGGACATTTATCCTTGTCTCAGAAATGAGAAAAGACAATAATTTTGAACAAGCTGTGTGGTATGTCAAGCAGCCCCATCTTGTTGAAGGAGTAGGGAAGTTCAGAGGCCATTTTCGCACATTTAAAATTGATTTACAAAAACTTTTGAAAACAAAATAGTTTGCCAAAAGAATACGCAAAACATTATGTTTAAACGAAAAGAGTGAAAGTAATATAAAGCCAACGCATTAAAGGTAGGAATCTTGTCTTCCCCACCTCACAACGGAACTTTGCCCTTTTTTGCTCACGCAACCTTGAATTAATTTTTGTGTCGTTTATAAGTGAGAGTGTCTTTGCGCCCTTAAAGTTGTCAGTGGCTCCCCCTATACATTTGAAATCCTAAGAACTATTTAGGCCAAATTAAGCTATTTGTTACTTGAATCCATCCAGCACAAACACTGTCTTAAACATCCCTTAAACATATAAAACGTAAAGGTATGCCAAATTTGCATGATATTGTACAAAATGTTACTTTCTCAATATTTTACAAAAAAAAAACTTTTGGAGGTTAGAGGACAGAAGTACCAATAGCAATCAAACTGCTGCAAACGTCACCTTGAAATCAGCTAATGTGCAGAACAAGAGCTCCAGATTTTGAAAATGATGCTTAATCTTTGAGACCAAAGGAATCGCGTTGTTTTCAACAGCTGACAATGAACACGTGGTGAGTGCGTGAGAAGTTCGAGTGATAGGGACAAACAAATACATACTTGAACCAAGGATCCCAAAGAACGTATGTTTCACTCATGGCTTCAGCTTTTGGCTCACAAGTTAAATTTTGCCATTGTTAGAATTCGACTTGCGAAAAGTCTTCAAGGAGCACTTGCGGAGTATTAGCCATGTCTTTGAAATGAAAGGATTTTCAGTTTGTTTCCATTAAAGTGGTGAGTGCCTTGAGTCAAAGGGGGAGCGCTCTTCATGGAGCTCGCTTTGTTCTCGTCTCCCGCCAACTTGCTTTGCTCGTCGAGGCTTCTCTCCAACGAAGATCATTACCAGAACGCTTTCCGATCATCTCCCTCTATACTTGGAACTGGTAAGGACAAAAGAGTGATCGTGGAACAATCAGCCGGCATTGGAACACGCTTCCCTTGTCATGGAGAAGCAACTGGTCTCTCGATCGATCCACCGAAAAGGAACATGGAGAAGTTGGCTAGCCAGTCACGCTGTAAAAATTATGACCTTCAACCCGACAGGAAATACTCTGGAGACGCTGAGATGAAGATGAGACCCGCTATAGAACAAAGCTCATGGATCAACGCGTTTTCAAATGGAACAATAACCAAGTGATTGAAACTCGAGAAAACTTCTCGGAGTTCAAAACCTTCCTTAGGCCTTAAGAGCTTAGCGAGCACTTTGATCTGATTCGGGTAATTCCCGAGCTACTCAGCTTTCTAAAATCTTAAGAGTAGTTCCAATTGGAAAATGTGATTGGTTGTTATCGAGAATTGAGTGATTGAGAAGCAAACAAACCTGGAGAAGTCTCAAAAGTTTCCCAACTTTCAATTAGGTCATAGAAAAAGAGGAAATGAATTTTCTATTTCAACTATTGACTTTGTCAAAGGCCGTTCCAGAGTTTTGTCTTCAAAGCTAAATGGTCGATCGTTGGATTGTCGCTTATTGGGTCAACAAGTCCAAAGGGAACAATATCAAAGAGGTTTGGAACAAAAAGGCCTATCCCATTGTTCTCGAAGCTTGTTTTCCTCCAAGCAAAATCTCTCGTTTACAATCAAGACCTTCGTAAAGCGTAGTTCTGAACATTGTGTACGTAAAGTAGTACATAAACCTTGGATGGGATTGAACCCTAGCCTTAGGGTATATTCATAGTGAACCTTTGGTGTTCCATATGCCCTTTGGCTTGTGTTGTGTGAGTACAAAAAAAGAAGAAATATTTGACATAAGAAGGACTCATTGATGAGGGATCGACTGACCATCTTGGTCTGAATCTCACGGAAAACATCTGATACTGACTTGAACTCGACCAGTTCTTAGGTCTAGTGCACAAAGAAGCTTGGGACAGGCATCACCAATCGCCATCACACGTCAAAAATACTTGCCCAAGGGAGGTCGTTATTTTTTTTTGACTGGTTCTTTTGAAGGCCGTTTCAAATTTTCAGTGCAAGAGTTTAAATGAACAAATTCCATGTTGGGGAAGAATTGAAGTTTTTAAAGCGCTTTTATTGGGGTTGCTCGTACGTATTTAAAGTATGTTTACTGTCTTGGCGTGTCGAAAAACCATGACAAGTATAATCAAACATTTTTGCAGGGAATGCTTCTTTTCATGCATGTCGTTTTATGCACCAAAATCGATTTAAAAACGAAGACACCTGTTCATAAATTCATAAACCGTATAGATTTGTGCGTCTGACTTGCAGATTTTATTTTGCAAGCGAGTAAATAATAGATTACCAAAAGCTTTTCAATTTAAGAAATTCTTGAAACCATTCCTCCAACAACCAAATCACAAGACGACTCTTTACGTAAACATTAGCTGATGAACAGAAAGAAATGCAAAATATTTCGCCCTTTGATCTCCACAAACTGCCACTTTGCTCGAGGGAAATTTTAAGTACACAGCTTGAAAAGTCACATTCACTAATGCGAAATCCACTTCCTCTACTTCCGCTAATAGCCGTGCAACAACCGGCCTTAAGTAACTGAAACGACCTTTTCCCATTTGTCACTTTGAAGCCAGCACTATAAACATAGATCCATCTCCCCTCCCTACACATTCAGATAGTTGGTGTGGTTTCCATTAAAACTAGGACGTTCAGAATAATTAGGGCTCACCAGGAAACACAATGAGTGGTTTTATGACCAAATGTTCAAGCCCCCAATAAAGCCGTTCATTCCATTCAGGTCAAATTTGAGCTTGGAACACTGAAGCAATGGAAAGGAAGGATTCAACTTTTTCTATATGCAAACTCGAGAACGGACGAGACGATAGAATTATAGGTTCCGAGTAAAGATGAATATTGAAGTGGAAATACCAATATTTCTCCTATATCAACAAGCAACAGCGTGTCAAGTAAAGAGTACAAACGGATTATCTGATGAACTTAATTACACTCGGAGGCCAACAACATATTGCTGATGAAGCACGTTAGAGCTCACATTTGACGTCGAGAATTAGACATTCTCAACCAAAGAATATCAATCAAAAAAGAGGTCGAGTCCATTCATCATTTCTGGAACTTGATGCTTCTTATGGATTGATCATTTGATTGTTACTCTTCAGGTCAAGATGAGATGGATCGTTCTGAGCATCTTCTCAACTTTCCTTCGAATTCAAGCCAACCCTTATCCCACAATCATGGTGATCCCAGACGATCAAGCAGGCAAGAAGTCAGAAAAGAAGTCAGAATATCCAAAAAGGCCCCATCCAAAACAGACAAGAGTCTTTGCTTACGTTTTCAGTTGCTCCTAATCACGTCAACCGGATATTGAGATCGAGTCTGCCGGATTTGGGATCGTTCAACACACGCGATTACGACGATGCACCCTTGAGAGTGGTCCACCAATCGGAGGTGGAACCTCGCGGAGGAAATGGAAATGGAGATGGAGAATCCACTTTGACCTTGTCATGGCCAGAATCCCCGCCCCAGGGTCTTCCACTCATGAGCAACAAGATACTAATGGGCAGTGTTTCTCCAAAACCGGGTGAGCTCAACTCAGGGTTGCCAAAAAGGAGATGACTTTTAAGCCATTTAAGGAACATCTCATTTTTAAAGTAGAGACTAGAGCTCTATATTAGAAAGAGTACAATCATATCCAACGCCATCTAGTTCCTTCTGCTCACAACTGCTCGCCGTTCCCAAAAGGATGCACAAGTACCCTCTAAGCTGAACAAGTTTTCCAAATCATCAGACCAAGATAGCCCCTTTTGAGAAACTAAAGGGCCTAGAACCTTAATGAAGGGGTCCAAAATGAACTATTAGTGTGTTTCAAATGATTCAAAGCTGAATTGCCTGTAAAATTAGGTTTAAAACCTAAAAGACTAAGAGAAAAATGAATATCTCACCCCTCATTGTGATCAATGCTTTTTCAGAGAAAACGTTCACAATCAGGGCTCCTACCATAAAAAAGGGGTGAGAAAGAATAGTGATAGAGAGGAGCATGTTGAGTTTTCCTTTCTTTACCTATCAACCCTGAAATTTTGAGTCAAGTCCTTCAAGTCCTTGTTTGCTCACTGGGCTCAGTGTGGAGAGCGAGCGGGAGAGAGCGAGCGAGAGAGAGAAAGAAAGGGAGAGAGAGAGAGCTGGCCCGGCCCAGCAATCCTTGAAGTTCCCTTCTTAACAAGTGCCAGTGGGCAACTGGGCAAGCCATCTGAAGCTAGCAAGCATTTGACTGGACTCCCCTGCTGGCCACCACCAGCTGCTTCTGTGATCTTGCATATCAATGGGTAGGTGGGCAAGTTTAAATTGCAGTCAGTGGTGAAGTCAACAGAGGAAGAAAATTCCCTGTGCTCTTTCTCAGCAATGACCATGACAGCCAAGCACAAGAGGGAAGAGAATTCAGCAGCCCTGCAATTTCATTTCCAATCACATTGTTGCCATCACCACTTGCATCAATATGTCCAAAGGGATAGATTTTCATTCTCTTACTGTCTTTTAAAACTTTAAACCTAATTCTACAAGCGATTCAGATTTGAATCATTTGAAACACACTAATAGTTCATTTTGGACCCCTTCATTAAGGTTCTAGGCCCTTTAGTTTCTCAAATGGTGCTATCTTGGTCTAATAATTTGGAAAACTTGTTCAGCTTAGAGGGTACTCGTGCATCCTTTTGGGAACGGCGAGCAGTTGCGAGCAGAATGAACTAGATGGCGTTGGATATGATTGTACTCTTTCTAATATAGAGCTCTAGTAGAGACCTAAAAAAGTCGTTTCATTAGGTTTGAGTCATCTTTGATTTCTTGTTTAATGAGGGTTTTCCGGAATGTCAGGAAACCATGTAGGCTATGCCAAAGCTCTCAGATATATCTTTGAATTACCTCCCCCTAGGGGCCTTGTTGTGGCATCCTTCATCTTAAATTCAATGCCAAGAAATTTGGTTTCCCGTTCCAGATTGCAATCGTTTGTGTCCCTTCGGAATGCATCCAATTTGTGGCTCGGACGGCATGACTTACAGTTCACTTTGTGAGATGAGCCAACAGAACTGCGCATTTCCCAATGATCCCGCCGTTACTCTGGTTCATGATGGAAAATGTTCCAATTTCTGAAGATCAATAACGTGTTCTCAAGGCCTTTAAGAAGCTGATTTATCCGTGACTGCCTGGGTTTAATGTCACTCATCTCTTCAGGACATTAATATTGAACGACGGACGGGGAAATTGGCTAGAGAATCATTCTTTAATTCATGGCTCACGAGACAATGACTTATGCGCCAAAAAGTTCCATGCCGTGTTCCCAGAAATACAGGTAATTGGATTGAGCCGGAATTAGACACGGTGGTATGTTGTTCAGGGTAAAGAAAGAAAGAAAGAAAGGGGGACTGTCATTTCTCTTAGCTAGCACATCATTTTTCAAAATGCTCCTAATTAAGAAAACTTAGAGGATTGGGCAAAAAAGCTGAACCTCATTAACAGAAAAGATGGCACTCCATTTGAAGTTTGAAGTGCAGTTAAGATTTGCGGGCAAATACAGTATTTTGACTGATGATGATGACAGATCTCTCAAATCACGTCGTTAAAAGGAAACACGTTTCCATGGAAACGCCTTCAAAACAGATAATTTAGAACCCAAACTGAGGCAAAATCAACAAAGCCGCCTAACAAAAACCATACATAAACTGGCTAAAGCTCTCAACCATCCTGGAAACCAAAGATACTAACGAGACATTCGATTATGTTTACAGAGATGCATCACGATGACAAAAACTTTTAGCATGTCCCCAAGAAAATTGACTTACTTTGTCTAAATTTGTGAGCTGATTTTGATTCATCAAGTTTGCGAAGAGTTATTCGAAGCAAATAGGCCATAGAGAGCCCACTGCAGTGTCAGATTCGTTCCCTTTGGCTTGACGTTCCCAAGAGATTTGGGGGACTTTTCAGCGGAATGGATTGAACTATTTATCTCCGTGTCCAATTAGGGTTTCCCATCGAAAGGTTTCTACGTACTTTGGGTATAGCTTTGAAAGTTATACTCATTATGGCTCCAAAACTTGGAAAATATTTCAGCAGTGAGCAGGTTGAAGTGTGAATTTATTTTGTAGTTAGCCTCAAATGTCTTTTAAAGCAATCGTAAATGGGGTTCTGTTGATACTTCCAAATATTATTTTTTCATAAAAACAAAAACATCGTCTCCTCTTGACAATTTTCCTCCTTTTTGCTTACATCAAAGATTTTCAGTTGAAGCTATGATCTTTTAATGTTCAATATCCTGAAGAGTCCTTATTTAGACATCTAAGCAAGTTGGCCATCAAAAACTCAATCGAAAAATAAAGGCAACAAATACTTCAGGGTTGGTTAAACTTGAAGTCCCAAAAACTTTTATGGTGTGATTATGAAAAAAGGAGTCGACGTAGTTACTTGGATGGAGTTTATTTTTTCCAAATAGAGATGAATTGAAAATCCAAGTTCGAAACCTTTCACTGTTCAAATATTTTTACTGAGTGCAGGGTTGGGCACAAATTTGTGTCACATTATTAAGGTTAAAAGTTAACTCTATTAACAATTTGTGCATATGATGTAATAAATAATACTGATTAAAAAAAGCACTTCAACATGTTCAGATTATTCATTTAAATAGTTTTACTCAACTGAGACAGATATCTTTTATTTAGTGAAAACGTGTCCAAGCCCTCGAATTTAGAAACCGACAAAAATAAGAGGCTGGGAAAACACTTGCAATTTTTGTCATTGCAATCAGAATTGGCATTGTCTTGTAGCTTTTATGAATATAATTCAACCTTAGAATTAATCGAAGGCTTCTTCATGTCAACCCCACATTCCGTTGCAAAGAACAAGGAACATCGTACCTCTAAAATACTTAGTTGATACTTGGGTGAGCAAAAAACTTTTTTGGCAAAGCACAACCCAATTTCTTTACATCAGAGGTAAAAGTATTTTGAAGCAAAATTTGGGTTACATGGATGCTTAAGAAAAGGGACAGGATCTTCAGACAAATAAAGTTATTCGCCTTTTTCCTCCTTTATTCGTCATATTTACCTTAATTTGGCGCCAAAAACATATTCTTCTAGATTGCTTTTTTCGTCTTTTTTCGTCTAATTGGGCAATTCTATTTGTCTTTTTTCGACTAATCAATCAAAAAATTCGAATTTTGCATGGATTTCATCATTTTTGACCATATCTTGTAGATCTGATAAAATTATTTTTAAAAAAACCGGCAATATTTGCCCAAAAGAATGATTGTCAGTTAAATTTTTGCACAAACTTTGATCCACACTAGTACAATAATTTGTAAAGCTACTTGGCAGTGTAAATCAATTTGTCAGGAAATTTTCTTTTATCTTAAAACAGTTATTTTTTGCAAAATCATTATGTAACATGCATGGGCTACATCAGGTTGTTAGTGTGAACGTTACCTAAACAGGGATATTATTCTGCACATATGGGTCATTAAGTTCTATGCGCTACCGACTATTACTGGTCCATCAGACATTACAATCTGAGAATCTTATAAATTTTGCTGTTTTTTGGTTGAGCAACCAGTTTTTCCCCAGTCATGAGGGAAAGATATTCTGCCTAATTTTGTGGACACTTTGAATAATCTCTTCTTCATTATTTCAGCCAAATTCTTCTTTTCCAACGCTTTTACAACGATTTGTTTCGCCCTTTTTTCGTTTCATCGGGCACTTTATTTGTCTTTTTTGTCCAATCTGGAAACTTTATTCGTCTTTTTCCGTCTAATTTGATTGTTTTATTCGTCAACCCTTCCAGTATTTACTTTTGACGAATCGGCGTTGTCTCCAAATACAAAGTTAACAAATAAATAAACATATTCTTCAAGTTGTTTTGAAATAAAGAAGTGCAAGATCGCGGTTTTATTAGTCCACAGATTTTAAGAACGCTTCCTTAAGTATACCTTAAATTGATGTCTTACAATGGTACCTGTATATAATGCTCGTAAATTAAATGAGTGAAGAGAAGCCATCTAGCAATCAAACTTAGAACCTCCATCTTGCACTTCAGAAATTTACAGTTAGGATTACTTTGAACCAAGGTTAGGTTAATTTAACTCAGAGGCCCATTTTTTCTCTTACGTTTACTACTATACACGGATTCTTTGATATCTTTTATTTTGACATTGATTTCTCTTTTTGATAACTCCTTAGACGCCCATCTATTAAGGAGAGAAGATGAAATAAGATATCCAAGGCGTCATAAATCAAAGTTAAGCATTGGATAGGTAGCATAAAGTGTCCTGGCACATTGGCGTACATAACAAATGAAAAATAACCAAATACTGTCCAAGAAGCAACCAAGAATGAGGATCATGGGCACTCCAACCAGTTTGGATGGTGACGGAAAAACCTTTTTTATATGTCTTGTTCAGTTTCAACCAAAAAAAAAAAATTGAATGGACAGAGAAATATATCAGTGCATCTCCAATCTCAAAAAAGGTCAAGGTGAATTTCAAAGCCCAATTACTTGCTCTAATCTAGTTTCTTTTGTCTGATCATTGCAAAGTCTAGTCTACTTGACTTTGCCCTTTCTACACAAGGAAGGGCAATATTAACCATGATGATATTGCAAGTATTATTAAGTAAAAGCTTATCGTGGCTTTTGTGATTTAACCACTTTTCCCCGTGCCAATCAATGCTTGAATTTCAATCAACATGAAACCCAATATGTTTGTTCATAGGTACAAGCAGCTAAGCAATGAAGCTGATAAGCCACGAAAATATCAGCTATGGTTTCCGCATCATTTTCTTTGATTGGCCTACAGGAAAATGAAATAATTACTGTATATGTTCAATCCCAACCTGTGCATGTGGGCAACTTTGCATACTTCTCTTAATTTTGAGGGCATTTATCAATCAATGAGTAAATACTCACTTATACCAAGGGTCTCCGTGGATCATTTTGATGTGAAAATATCCAATGATGATGATGGCAATATTAGAGAAGACAGGCTTTTTACGTTCTCGTGCAACAAAACCACTTTGAGGCAGAAGATTGTGGTCACCCTGTCTCTCAAGAAAAGAGGCAGAGTTGTTCTTCGTGGTTCCTGACTTTTCACCGCCAGAGGTCACCACAGTTGTCAAACACATTGACCTTTGGCATTATCCTTTAAAAAGTCAGTGTTCGAATGTTCGTCTTCATGAAAGTGAGGTTAGGCAAGGGAATTGTTTTTGTTCATATGCCTAGACGCTGTCTTGGCTCGATCCAAGACAAGGAAGAGTTTATTCCTGCAGTAAATATTGATACAGAACACCTCTGGAGAGTATTTAGGTGAGAGCCTGTCCCACAAGCTGTTGTTCCTAAACGGACCCCGGAAAGGCATTATCTTTTTGAAATGAATGCCCTGTCTTACACGGATTCTCTAGTCTTCAATGTTACAAAGCAAAGCCTCGTCCGACCAAGATGAAAACTCAATTTCCGCTCAGTCATCTAGCAAGAAACTGAAGCCCGGAAACTGACCTAACCTTTTTCAAACGCGGTTGCCTCATTCTTGAATTTTCGAAAAAGAAAACAAAAAATGAGACGATTGAAGGTTTCTTCCAAAATGAACTTGACAAAAGCGACAGTACAATAATTTACTGAAATAACACGTTAATAATAACCGAATAATAATGATAACCATTGGCGATTTAAGATTGACGATAGTAAGTAGTCGACCGTTAAGGAAAGTTTCTAACACAACGTAAATAACAGTAAGGACACATCTATGATTGATTCCAAAGGAACGAAACGATGACAAATATCGAGAAACAAAAGATCAGCAAAGACAAAGGCGTGAGAGGAGGTCCTCGAAACCTTGACCCTCAGTGGAACAAACATCACAGGTTCTGAGTGTGTCTAGAAGTCTTAGGTCTACAAAAAGGATCAAACAGATCAACTATGAAGTCCCCATTGTAGTTTCCTTTTCTTTTCCAGAATCTCTGTGGACAGTAGCCAAAACTTTCCTCGAGACAAGTCAAAGAATAACTTAATTTCGCCTCTGCTCCCCTTCACCTACCTCAGCAACTCTAAATGTTTCGCATCTTGCAGTCTACGTACGTTCTATTCATAAGTCAAAATGAAAGTGGAGCAATATAAAAAGTTTTTCACGTTTGCCACGCCTACCTGTTAAACTTAAACGAAACTAGACTTTCAGTTTCCTACATGTTCTAAAGCTCTCAACACTCACATTAGCATAACCATGAAATGCCATCATTTTATCCTTGGCTAGTGGCACAATGATTGGTTCGTTCCTTATCGTATTGGAAAGATCTTCTATTCCTTCAGTGTTCCCTGGAGAAACCAGGGACAAAGGAACGAAGAAAAGGAGACCCTCCCGACTTCCCCAATGCAATTTGCCACCTGCAGGAAGATCAGGCCATCTTAAGTCCAGATTTCTGGAAGCACACAAGGGCTTCACTGTACATGGACGATCAAGATTGGACATAAAATACAATCTTAAATCTTCGTGTACTGTAATACATTGGAGAAATGGTCCCATGGTTCACTTTGGAAAGCCATATGGGCGAAAACGGGCGGCAAATGGGCCACAACGTCGTAGCGACGAATTTTCTGTCGAATAAGCCTGTTAGTAAAGGACTTACCCACGTGTCTTTCTACCTATGACGTCTTTTATTTGTTGTTGTTCTTTCAGGGTAACGCCTTGATCAGAAGAATGATTTGAATAAAAGGTCGGCCTTAAATCAACAATGAACCCAAAAGGTGTTTGTGCTAACGTCTTTGCACGTTTGCACAGTACCATGGCAATCAAAGGACACGCCCCTGCAATCTATTCTTATTGCTTTTGGATAAAGTAAAGCGAGCCTAGAAGGGCGTATAAGGTTTTATTATTTGTGACGCTTGTTGGCCTTGAAGAGGAAACACATTTGGACGTTTGGACACCACCCGGTCTCATTTTTCCATGTTTCTCAATCGAAACGAATCATTGAGATGAAAGTTTCCTCCTTTTTCCACTTATAATGCCACTTTGGTGACATAGGAGGAAATGCGTTACATTGGGTTTCCTCAAGTAATTTTTTTTCGAGGCCAGTATCTCAAGGGAATTGCAGTGATTGCGCTTTTGGCCACTTTCACGTGGAACTCATTATTTGATTTGTCAGAAAAACGAGGAACTCGGATAAGTAGGTCAAGGTTAATTATGTTTCTTTGGAGAAGTATTGGCCAAATGCAGTTTTACGTAGACTACTTTCACATTATTAAACATCATAGCGGAGTAATTGCAATGTCAAGCTCAATTGAAGCGTAACCTCACTTTCAAGATTGGAACAAATCGGAAACACTTGGGCGGCACTTCACTAACACAAGCTTCTTGATATAGCTGAGCATAACTCTGAAATGCTCTTGAGGCTTACATGATTATTTAGTTTCTCTATGGCACTTCTGTAAAATTGACAGAGAGCACTGAGGAACAGTCTCTGACACTGGTAATAAGCCTGTCTTACATTGGACATGTCAAGCACTGAAGCGAGTTCTCTGGGTCCACAAAGAAAGGATAATTCTCAGGGATGCCATTGGGGAACCACCCTCAATCACTCTTCAACAGTTGCAAACCTGACGTAGAGATTCAATGTTTATCTAAAGCAATGCCTAGTTCAACCAGGGTGCCTATAATCCTTCTCAACCCATGGAATTAACCGGATATTCGAAATATTAAACTCCATAGAAACAACATGGCAACACTGTTTCACTGTGCCGGGACATTTGAATCCGCTTCCAATTCGTCCCTCTGTGTTCCTCTCGAATTTCTAGCTTTCGCTCGGTCCGTTTGGAACTCGAAGGAACTGAAGGCCCTCCCGACCTCATCGTCTTCATCTCAGCGCTTACGGAACATGGAACGGGAGATCCTCACATATCTAGCCGTTTGGTGCCAAACTCGGACCTGCCACCTGGCGAAAGCCCCGGTCTGAAAGAGCCTACAATTACCATTATGGCTTGGCAGGAGCCAGACAAGAAGATACTCCTCTGCCATTCAAAAACATTCAATATTCCGACTAAAGAAATCTATAATGGTGGTATGGCAATTATTTGCACTTAAAGCTGGCATGTTTTGACTGTGCCATGGCGCACTGTAAGCACGCTTCCATTATTAATTCAAGTATAATTTAAGATCGTTAGGGCATTATTTTTATCTGAATTTTTGGTTCAACGTCCCCAACGTACGTAAGAGCTAACAGTTCTTCAGCGTCATTTTAGAAGCCTGAGAGCGTATGAAAGACCCGAAATGGTTGAAGTCAATTGATACTTCAACCATGCATCAACATGCAAAAAAGCAGATCTTTTGCCTAGTTTTATAGGTAGCTATTTCATTCACGACAAAAACGGTATGTTAGACAATTGGTTCTCCTGGTCAAATTTATTAACAGTCGGTAGCAATACAATCCAGGAGGTTTAAGAGCTAATTATAAGAATAATAATCAAAATTAAACGCTAGGTCCTTTACATTATCCAAGTTCTGTTCTATGATTAAGAAACTTAGATACTTTTTGACAGGTTTTGAATTTTAATTCAGAACTCATTTTCAAAATCCAGCTTTAGGAAACTTTCAAAAACTCAACATTCTTACTGTGGGAACTTTCATATGTGTTCAAATCCGACAAATATATCCAAGACTTTCGAAGCCCAGCTTGTTGAACTTTCGTGTGCATATCATTCCTTTTAAAGACTTTTAACTTATATCATGCTTTTAAAATCTCCTATTCCACGTTATCTGTTTCAACCTTCGTTTCTTTTTTAATAAAGCTCTTTATCGCGATTAGTTGCGTTCTCAGTTCAAATACAGGTATATCTACCATTCCGCTTGTCCAAACCGGCAGCCATGAAGGCTTACATACATACATTACATACTCTCACTTCAAGGAGAAGCAAAATAGTAAAGCAAAACCAAGCAGTAAACGCGTATGTTCCACTGATAACTAATGCATGAACAATGTTCGGGGTTTGTATTTCTGAAGTGGTGTCATGCCATGAAATGAATCATTTCTGTTCCAATGTTTTCGACAAGAGAGGAATAGATCGTCTTAGCCTTGAAGAAAGGCACAGCTCTATGTTCACAGGTTCAATCCGTTTCTCATGTAAATCTTTCATGGGATCTAAAGTAGGGAAGGAAGGAGCTCTTAAATCCTATCATTTTCCGATAGGTTGTTCCATGATAGATGAACATGCATCCAATCCAGCAATGACCTCACATCTCTTCCCAAACAAGAGCGCAGTATCTTGAAGTCAAAGTTGAATAAATCAGGAACCTTTTGACAATTACATCAGGGGTGCATGTCTACATTCAGATCCTATTTCAAACGTTATAGCTTTTTTGTCTCATTACGACTTTCAGAGTTTCGGAAGATAAAGTGCCATATTCATGTTTATGGAGTAAAGTTAATTTTTCGTATTGCCCATCAATCACCATTTTGCATTACTCATGGCTGAATGAATGTGACAAAATGGGACAAGTTGTTATGGAACAATGGAACCACATCTGCCGCGTCATGATAGAGCGAGAGCTTAAGTTTTCGGGAAATTAGACCCATTTACAGTCAAGGCCCACCAATCTCCGCCCCCATTAAAAGACACACTATCGAGTTTCTCGAACAAGTCGGTATTAGTGGGACTAGTTTCAATACACACATACATGGCTTTTGCCCAGATGACAAAACAGTCCCGTTTTCCAAAAAGAAAAAGCTCGTCTTTCAGAGTTCAGACTATTTTCAAGAGGAAACGTTAAAAAATAGGTCAATGGGAGAAACGAATGGTCCTGCTTATAATTTTGACGTAGAAATAAAAATCAATCAAACTTCTGTTGAAGAAAATTGGACCCTTGACCAAAGAAAGTTATCTTTGAATCCATTTTTTAGTTTAAAACTTCAAGAAGCTTCTTGAATTTTGTTTCTGATTGATTTTACATGGTTCGTATTGAAAGAATGCTATAAAATTTCCGAGGTAAACGTAGATTATTTCTTCATACAGTCAGGAGCAAAAGTATTTGTAACGTGACGAGAAAACCAGAAAATCCTTTATATCCAATTAAATACTATGCTAAGAAGTTTGTAAGAATGTAATATTTTTTTCCGATTAAGAATAATACCAACTAACTTTTAATTATTAAAAATAAAATTTTAGATCGTGCAAAAGTATTCATAACGCGCAAAAAAGTTTACAAAATAGGTTTATAAACAGATTTTTCATCAGAAAAAATTGATCGAAAGATGTAGAACATTCTGGAAAGCCGGAGAAAAGTCATTTAGTCTCCTTTTTTCCAAGATTTTCTAGATCTTTCTTGGATCTTATAAATTTTACAAAATTGAACACTTGCTTCACAGTCAGCCAATCATGACCAAGGTCAAGGAGCTCGACAAGGACTTGAAGTTGAAGATAGTAAGTCTTCATCATGGAGGCAAGGGCTACAGAGCCATTTCGAAGCTTCTGGACATCCCGATTTCAACGATTCAGTACGTCGTGAAGAAGGCACAAAAGAATGGAACGGTTGAGAACCTCCCAAGATCCGGTCGTCCAAGGAAACTGTCAGCCAGACTTGAGAGGAAGATTGTCAGAGAGGTCACAAATAATCCTCGAACAATGGTCAAGGACATCCGGAACAGTCTCAGTGAAAATGGATTGTCCATCTTGAGGTTTACTGTTGCTCGCTCACTTCACAAAGCAGGATTGAAGTCTTGTCGCCCACGGAAGACTCCCTTGCTCAAGGATAGACACTTGAAGGCTCGCTTGGAATTTGCCAAGAAGTACCTTGACAAGACCAGTGACTTTTAGTCTAGGATTCTTTGGTCAGATGAGACAAAGGTTGAGCTTTTTGGTCACAACGATGTTCAAAGGATTTGGCGACGTAAAGGAGAAGCGTTTCATCCAAAAAACACCATCCCTACCGTCAAGCACGGTGGAGGATCGATCATGTTATGGGGCTCCTTTTCCGCCAAAGGCACCGGTAACCTCGTGAGAATTCATGGGACAATAAAAAAAGAAGACTATCGGGATATCTTGGCTGAGAATCTCCAGAGTTCAGCGCGGAAACTTCGGCTTGGTCGACAGTTCGTCTTCCAGCACGACAACGACCCTAAGCACAACAGCATTTTGGTCAAGAAATGGTTGAAGGACAATCGGATTAAGGTCTTGGACTGGCCCTCCATGAATCCGGACCTTAATCCAATTGAAAAACTTTGGAGAGAATTAAAAGTCCGTATCCGTGCAAGACGTCCAAAGACAATTGACGAACTGGAGCAAATCTGTTATGAAGAATGGGCTAACATTCCTTCAGATGTATGTAAAAATCTTGTAAATGATTATAAAAAACGTCTCTTAAGTGTAATTCAGCAAAAAGGGCATTCAATAAACTATTGACAAAATGTTACAAATACTTTTGCTCTTGGTCTAAAACATGTTCTGAGCAGTTTTTTAACCAAAATCTTGTAAATTTTTAAAAAGAAAAGTATCATAGCTTTTAAATGATAAAAGAATAACTAAGGAGCATAATGGTTCTTAAATGTATTTTTCAAAAATCGAGTATCATTTAAAAATCAATAAAATTTTCGAGGTTACGAATACTTTTGCTCCTGACTGTATTTTGAAGTTGATGTTTCGTCATAAGTTATTGCAATTGCATTTGGACAAATGTAGGAAAAGCGAAGAAGGTTTCAATTCAGCATCAATCCATGTTTTCCTTAAAGTATTGGAAAAATGGACAATTTTGAGTAAAATATCATTTAGAGTTATACATATTCTATCAACGCTTCGATTTCGGATACATTTATTTGGAACAAAGGATTTCTCTTTGACGACAAAAGTTATCGAAAAACACCAATATGTTGTGCTCTTTATTCGGCTACGAATTATGATCCAAATAAATATAAACCAGAAGATCACATTTGCTTCTAAATATTCTTTCACAAAGCCATTTGATGCTATCATTTTAGAATTTAAATGGGAGCTTCATTTTTTTGGCTTTTTAGAGTCTCCTATTTGACCTCACTTGGAATGCCATGTTCTGTTCAAAAGAGATGCCAAGTATTACAATCAAACTGATCCCAGATAAACCCCAACAACTTTGGTTAAATCAAAATTAAGTGGAATATTTGATCATCAAAATTCTTTACTCGAATGTTGGAAAAAAAATAGTTATTATGTTCGCTTTTTATTAGCTTCTTTTCAAACATAGGAGTATATAGAGAGTAGGGCGCATGTTGGGCTCAAATGAGTTCGGAAGGTTTGAAAAAGTTTGAGCAAGGAAAGGCCAAAGATGATTTAAGTACAAGACGCAACGCAGGAATCTCTTGTCTTGAAACGTTTGACGAAACCTACTCAAGCAGAAAATCATGGGAAAATAACCAATTATTTGCTTCAATTTACTTTCTGTGCGGAATAAACAGTGCATGGAATCCTCCAACAACGTTTACAGAATTAAACGAATTGCTAAATAAGTCCTGATCAAGTTTACAAGAAGGATTTTAACCCAAGCTGAAAAAATTCCCCAATAGATGGTGTGAAATAAAGAAGCTCATGCAAAAGAAGCGCCGACACAGTCAATTTGTTTGGCTTTTTCAAAGCTTCAAATGTTTCTCATTGTTGTCGCCACGATCAATCAGGAAGTTCAAGTTTTCACGAAAGTCAATTTTGTTATCAATTACATAGATCATGCCAGCAAAGATTGATCCAGTGAAAGGATCACAAAATAAGATGGATTCAAGCTCTTCCATGGATATTTTTCCGTCAAAGGCTCCCATTTGTTGTATTTTTTTTCTCTTGCACTTCCTGGTTTGTTTGGCTTTTTTAAAGCTTCATGATAGAGCAGGAACCACTGTACTTCAGGACGGATTTCAAAAATACACACTAGGTCTGATCACTGTACTAAAATGTGAGGTTTTTGCAGCAAATATATTGTTTCGTTGAATTTCCATTGTACTAATCGGACCTAGTGTGTATTTTGAAAGTAATCCTGGCTTGAGCCATCCTTAGATTGAGCCACAGTCGCTAGTGTTTTGACGACGCTTCTTTCACACGAGCTCTGTAGTGTGAAAGAGATGCAAGTACTATGCACTAAGCCATAGACCTCGTTACTGTTGGATTGCGATCCCAATTTTCAGCTCAATCGAACGATGGAGTTAAAAGTTATGAATCTTTGCAGTTCAGGCCAGCTCGAGGCGGAATATGAACTCGCTCTACCTCTTCTTGCAAGATCTTGCACCGTTGTTCGATTGAGCTGAAAATTGGTAGACAAATTCCTTGTTACATAAACCACAGCTCCTGAAATATATAACACATTTTTTAGAATGGAGCAAAGATGATAAGTTTTGAAGCTACCATCTCGGTCTTGTAAGTAATACCATGGTCTATGACCAAGCTGACACATATCAATGGTAAGGGGAAGCTCGTAAAAAGTGGAAACTCAAACATTTTCAATCTTTTCTTTGTAATGCTTTTTTTTGGATTGTGGGTGCTAGACAGTGCTAGGGTGGGAGGTTTGATCCTCGCCCGGCCAGCGAAGCCAGCCATCACATCATCCAGTCTTTCCGATAGGCTATCTCTTGTCCGGTATCAGACTGGTTCTCCGTCTCTGGGTGTGGAATAGCGTCTAAAAATTTCCCGGAGAGAGGTCGGGGAGGAGAATCGAACCTGGGACCTCCCTCACTATAGTAAACTGCGCCAACCACAACACCACATCTCCTCCGTAACCTTATGCAAATCATCTTTGCAAAATCATTTCGAGTTACGAGTAGGTTGTGTTTAGAAGGAAAATAATTAATTACTGAGTTTAGGTTGTCACTCCGCGCGACTGTTTCCATGTTTGATGCGTTCTCATTGCCCCCTTCTTAAATTATGCGTTCTTCCCTGTATCAAGTGTCAACCTTTGACAACCATCTAGCCTACTTACGTAAGTCCAAAAATAGCTCTTCAAAACCAATCGCATTTCCCCTGTAAATGTTTAACCACGTCATGATTGAAATGAACCGATTATTCATTTCATAGACCGTGTTTATTCAAAACATAAATGTTTAATCAAAAGCACAAGCGTTATGACGTCACATGTGTGACAACCGTAAAAACCGAATGCAAAGATTCGAACATTTGAGGCCTTCATAATCGTCGTCTCTTTCCATTTTGCATAAGCTCAATCATTTGGAACACTTGACTTACAACTTCACTCCCTCCTTCAATCTATCGATGAGAGTCTTTAAGGACTATTCCTAGCTGTCAGACATGACGTCACATTGACGTTTTCGACTTATTCATACTTTCTCGCCTGCGAACACGGTTGAAAATCAAAGGATCACGGTGCTCTTGAAGCCCTGACGAAGATGATACTTAAAGCTGAGAACAAAGAGAGATGCGAGCCAGAGGGCAATCAAAAATCGATGATTTGCACTTGGAATCGGCGATTGCATAGTTAAACCACAGATATTAATAGATACGACATACTGGGCCAGTCCCGCTTATCATTTTGTAGGCCACTTTTGAAGTTGAACTGGACTGTCTTGTTTCAATAAACAATCAACAAGCTCTCTTTACCCAAGCCTTGTCACTGGGAGTAAACTTGTTTCTGGTCAAAGTCAAATTGGACACACTCTCAGGGTTGGTTCACTCCAATCTTTGAAAAAAGGGTTGACCATGAAAATCATGGGCAATTTGGCTAGCCCTGTCTCAAATTACATCAGTGGATGTTCACATCTTATGTATTCTGTATAACAAATTGAGGGTAACAAATTCAAAACAACAGTTTCAGATGCAACAAAACTTATCTTATTGTTTGGCCAGAAACAATGACAGGGTGTTGTTTGAACCAACCCTGCATAGCACTTCAATGTTCCTGGGAATTTGGACTGATTTATGCAACCCTTTTTTCAGCTATTGTCCGGCAAAAAACTGAGTATCTCACATCTATTCATATCTATGAGTTACACAGGGTGATAAAGGAAAAATGAATAAAACATAAATTCACGAAATTATTGGATATTGAGGGGGTTCCCAGAGTTCCCAGAAAGGAGATACAAGAGCAGGCCGGTCGTCAAATTTCATTGTTGGCAGCAAGGGCCGTTAATCATCAGAGACTAGTTGAAACTTGCCCAAACAAACGTATTCGTAGAAGGCAATTTTTTGAAAAACTCGTAGTTCTCAGCTTTTCCTGTCTTCGCTTTGCTTCTCCCAAATTTTACTGAAGTGTTCAATGTTGACGAACATCAATTTGCAAGCATTAATTTGCACTTGTACAGGAGTTGGCATTGAAAATATGTCTTGGGTGCATTTGTTTGTACTATGATCTTCCATTTGTTTGGGCAAGCTTTTTAGGATATTCTTCGGAAATATTTGCCTGTTCACGCAACTTCTTGCCATTTTCAACTGTAAACAAGGCAGACCAAATGACGACAATGGCCTCTCTCTAGACATCTCTGCGAGAGTGGTCGCCATGGTCTAAATGTTAGTTCCCAATTTTGTGAACCCTGATTGGCCATCAATGGGAGAAGACAAGTGAGAAAAAGGTTGCAGATTATGTGCCCCTGAGTCTTGCGCCGCCCTTTTGTGGTGCATCTGTTGTTTTCTAATCTGCGCTCGATCAAAAATTTCGAACGGTCAGTTGCTCCGCGACAAACGATCGAGAAGAAGATACGATCGCAGAATTTTAATGAAGCAATGAGTCACCAGAGGCCACGACCGAGCTAAGGGGTAAACAAACAGGTCCAGCTGATGTTTACTTAACTTTCCTCATTGACCATAGGCAAGAGATGGGCTCAATTTAGTGATAGGCCAACATGAAGACGGTTCTGGTCTGAACAGTTTGGATTTAGAGCTCAAGATTCTTGTTTATTCTCATTATGTCTTATTTGACGATGCAGAAGGGAATTTTTTTCTAGAAATATAACCTATACCTACTGTAATCCAAATGTGTAAACTAACAGTGATTCGAATTTGAAACTGCACTTATCTTAAAAATACGTTGGTTCAATCCAACAAAATTCACACAATATTTAGAATTTTAAAGCAATGCTTTGAACAAATTTGGTGCAAGTACAGTATTATAATGCCTTCATTGTTACCTTGGGCATGGCTTGAATAATTGTTGGCAAAATTGCTTTTATAAATGAGACCAAACCCTCTCTTCAAAAAAATAAGATCCGAATTCAAAATATCATAAGGTCAGGTTTCTCAGATGTTGAACATTAGCTTCCCACGGGTTAGGGGGCGCCAACAATAATCGATTTCGTCATCCGTAGATTACCGGTCTCTCAATACATGGTCCTAGCGACCCTGTAAAGTAACTTGTTGTCATAGGCTAACACACGTGCCGATGATTCACAGTAGTAATTGATCAGAGTTTCACGATTTGGCCCGATTCACAACATCTGGGGTAAGAATGCTCAAAACTGGTGTTGAAGTCGAAAAATAGTAAAGACATCCAAGTAAATTTGAATGGCTCTCAACCCATCCTAAGGCCTTGAAATAACCGGCCATTAAGTGGAAATTCTAGAAGATTGCACTGAAATTTGATGTTAGCATTTCAAAATATCATAAATTTGGCTCATTACAATGTTGTTGTAAGTTTTAACTACTAGTTTTTAGACCTACTATCAGTCACCTTTGGAAGAAGAATGGGATGAGAGAGAAAAAGAGAAAAGGAGAAGCCCCGCCTTCACTAGCATGACTTAGAGTGATCAACTGATCATTTTCAGACACACTCAAAAAGGGAGGAAATAAAGATTTTTGTACAACGTTTTTTTTCACTCCTGTGACAAACTGAACCAATATTGGTTGATATGCAGGGTAATACACATTAAGTTTGAGTTACGCGTTGCACAATGAAATGTAAAGGAAAAACCAAAAGTTTGTGAATGACTCATAGAAGGTGCAAGAACATAGTACATAAAATGGCTCTCTTAGTACTCACTGGAACTACAATTTTGAACCCTGAAACTTTATCCCATTCAGCTGATTCTGAGGAAGTTCAATAACAAACAGTGTACTTCTTCTTTGTATATTTTGTAGTGATCTGACTTGGTGCTGGGGTTGCCAATTTGCCTATGTGAAACCGGATTCCCTTCTGTATACTTTCCTCCATAAATAGGTTTTTTTCTGTAAGCAGCACCTAAAGGCAAGGCATCCCTGACTTTTGTGACTTTTGAGCAGGGTTGCAAATTAAAATCAAATTTGTGTTCGCTCTGTACTTGAGCACAGCACCAATTCTCCAAGAGGTAACCCTAACTTGCAACCTCTTATGAAAAAACTTGTGCAAGCCCAATTTCACATTACTAAAATTTTGTTGTCAATCACCCGATTGGTCAGTCTAGACATTAATTGACCTTTGTTTCAAATCCACATTAATTAAACTTCACTTTTTGCATTTCAGGACATCTAAATACCTTAGACATATTTGTAGCAGGCTTGAGGATTTTCACCAATTTAAGGAAGCCAGAGTGGCCAAGCGCACTAGCGCGTTCTTAAAAGTGCCGAGTGTAAGTGCTTCCCCAGACGGTGTAGGTTCGAATCCTGTTGGGGGTCGGATTGAAGCTGTCGGGAGCAATCCTTGATTACAGGGAATCGCATTCTTTGTAGCGGTAGTAGAAAATCCGCAACCAAAAAAAAAAAACTGCACTATCAAATGGGCTAACCAGTTTAGATGTGTTTCTGATAAGGATATGTTTCCTTTAATCATGAACTTTGGCTTCCCACATGTTGGATGACGTCACAGACTGTCCGTGTTGGTCGGGTATTCATGGATTTTGTTGGCCAGTCTCTATACAGGACCGCTACTTGGTCCGTAGTTTTTTTTTTGTTGTTGGTTGCAGAGTTTCTACTACCGCTACAAGGAATGCGATTCCCTTTAAACAAGGATTTCTCCCGACACCTTCAATCCGATCTCCAACAGGATTCGAACCTACGCCGTCTGGGGAAGCACTTACACTCGGCTCTTATAAGAACGCATTAGTACGCGCGGCCACTCTGGCTTCCTTGTTAGACATGGAAGTGATCTTGCGTGTTCGTGTTTTACTCAACAATCTTGCAGACTGAAAGATGACTGAAATCATATGATAATCAGAATGCTGAAAACAAGTGGCTGAGAGAAAACGATGCTGGTAATGCACGGTATTGAAAACTTCATTTCAAGTTTCAACGGAAATTCCCAAACACTATATGTTTACGACTTAGAAAACTAAGGGGAACAACTTTGATTTACTGAGTTTCTCAAAGTCAGGTCTAGATTAAAAGTTATAAACCTAAAAACCTATTAAATAGACTATTGTTCGGAAATCTAGTCAGTACATTTTAAAGCAGATTTTTTTAATCAAAATTGCTTGAAATATGTTGCTCAGCTGCTAAGTTACTTTTTTTGGATTGTTGGTGCTAGGGTCGGAGGGTTGAACCTCGCCCGGCCAGCAAATCCAGCCATCACATTGTCCAAAGTTTTTTCGATAAGCAATCTCATGTCCGTTATTAGAATGGTTCTCCGTCTGTGGGTGTGAATTAGCGTCTAAAAATTTCCTTGAGAAAGGTCGGGGAGGAGAATCGAACCTGGGACCTCTTACAATAGGAAACTGAGCTAACCACGACGCCACGGCTCCTCTCTAAAATATTTGAGTTTAACCAATTCATTTTTGGCCCTAAAAAGCGAAAAAAACGTTCCGGGTATATGAAAACTCAAATTCCCAAACAAATGACACATATTTTTTATGTCACAACAGCAAATAAAAAATCTTCATACTTCTGTTTTGTCATAGTATGTCAAAGTAAAATATATCATTTCCTAAAACTTAAGAATCCTAAGAATACAATTTTTCAAGTTATGGCTTTTGTATTATGGAAAGGTCATATCGGTAGGTCCTCAATGCAAATTTTGGAAAATTCTGTAAGATTTAAAAAAATCGATTTTCGTACATTTGACCATGGTCCTTTGAGAAATATCGAATTCTCGCAAAATATGAAGACACATCGGTGCACATCGAAGACACATGAAAAACACATCGGATCTTTGTTTTTTTCAATTTTCATTTGAAAACCTAACCCAATGTACTCAAATAAATTAATACATAGTTTTTCAAAAATATGCATTATAGTGTGTATTAAATATTAATAAATGTTACTTTGACATGTTACGACAAAAAATTAAAAAATGAATATTTTTCATCTTATTTTGTGACATCAAAAATCTATATATTTTGTTTGGGAATTTGAGTTTTCAAATACCCGGAACGTTTTTCGGTTTTTTTAGGGCCCAAAATGAATCGGTTAAACTCAAATAACTCAGCTAAGCTGGGCAGCATATTTTCAAGCAATTTCGATTGAAAAGGTCATCTCATAGTGTTTGGGAATTTCCATGGAAAACTGATATGAATTTTTCAGTACCGTGTATAAGTATCAGGCTTTTGAACGCAAATATCAACCTTTCTTGACCCTCAATGGAATTTCATTCGTGCTCAAGAAAATTTTGAAAAAGTCTTTAGAAGCACGGTCACTGTTCGAGAAGAAACGTTTTTTCGCCATGAAATTTTGATTTCGCCACCAGAGGCGCCACTAGGAGTCTAGAACCAGGATTTTAGCTCCCAAAACTAATAATTGCACGGAATTAATTTTAGGCCTTTATTGAAACACTATTCCTTGAAATAAAATGTTCTATTTTTCCAGAGCCCAGTCGCCATTTTCTACCATTAACTAGAGCCGCTTTTGTCGAAGAGTACGCGTTTGAGGTTGTCTGATTCCGCTTAGAACCAAGTGTCTCTACAATGTTGGAGAAGGAAACAGAAAGAAGACTAAAAGTATTTAACACTTTTTTGAAACTGATTTTTCAGTAACATCACCGTGGTTGTAAGTCCTTTTTATCTTGAGCGTATTTGAAACTATTATTTAAGTTTTATGCTTTTGCCAACTTTTGGGACTTTCCTTCTTGCGCTCGATGGAGACAGACACCGGGATCAACAATATCATGCGCGTACTCTTTTAACACGTTGTTCTACCACTGACAAGATTAGCGGTGAAATTCTAATTGCATCTGGGCCCAGCCCAAAGTACATTGCATTTCAGGCTCCATTGGCATGCATCCCATTTATGATGGGTCAATTCACGTTTTCATAGAATATCTGACGCGCATTTGGAACCCGTAGATGAGCGCGAAAATCTACATTTCAAATTTGGAATTTGCATAATTGTGAAAATTGGCGGATGTAAGATATTGGTCTTACTTTCCAAATGGATCTCCCAAGGCGTACATCTCAGTGTTTCTTTGCGGGGGATTTCCGCTCAAGTGTCGCTTTTTTTCTTCAGAACTTTGAGATGAGTAAACAAAACTTAAGAGCCCCCTTGTTCCTCTGGCTTCGCCGAACTTGGACCTCCATGTCTCCACTGAAACTGTGACAAAGACCACCACTGAACTTGGGCCAAAGCCCTTCACAACTGACTGGAGTCAACCACATTTTTCTCTCTCTTGATCCACAGATCTGGAGGCGATCTGGAGATCTCTTTGTAATCCTGGAGCCTTGGTTATTTTCGGTGCTCTCAAACCTGCTGATCCTCTAGTTTATTATTGCTGTTGTTGTTATTGTTATTACACTTCTCTTACGATCGCTTTTGGCCTCTCTCTTTGGTTACAGAGTGGGAGTCAGTGCTGGTTTTGGAACATTTATCTCTCTCTCACGTGGTGGTATCCGCAATTTGGAACTTGAGGAACACTCAGGAAATGAAAGATTCCTTCTTGGTTAGCGAGACTTTTTGGACTTGGGTTTGAGATACAGATGAACAAGACTCTTTGCATTTGAAGGCGTGGGCACGAAGGCCGGTGGTCTTTTTTGGTCTTCATCCCAAATCTGACACTGACATTTGCCTGGAAATCGATCGTCAATTTGATCCACGCTTCAGATAGAATTCTTGAGAAGGGGGGAACAGAGCAAGTCTCCCGTTTAGCACCAACTGTCTTCAATGAAAATGGCTTTCATAAAATATCTCCTCCAGCCTCCATCACACAATTTAGCATCTCATGACTCGTTCCTCCAAGGATCGAAAATTTTGATCCATATTTGTGCGCTGGCATGATTTTGAGAAAAGGCAGCGGAATGTTCCAAAGACCTTCAGTGGTCCACTTTGCTTTTACAATGACCAATTCTGACGAGGCTCTCTCTGGCACAACACTGAATGGACCACTGGGGAAATCGTGCACGCACATCATGGAATCCTGGCTTTAATTTTTCATATTGATACCCTCATCGCAAGTAGGAAAGCCCGATTTCAAAGGTACAAGGACCTAGGAAACCTGAAGGGGTTCCAGGATACTTAGTGTTGCAATATAGAACAATAAGAAGTGACATGAATGTTTCAGTCGGAATGAATGGATCGAAAAGTACCCTGGAGGACCCTGGAAACGGAGCTCTTCGAGAATTGATTGGCTACTTTGATGATGCTTCAAGATACCGAAAAAGGAACGAGTTGGCACTTTGAAGACAAAGAGTCATTTTGTTTTCAAGGACCGCTGAATACAATGGCATGCTGAGGAATGGCGTGGACCATTTCAAGATAATGACGGTGACATCTTCCAAACAAAGCAATTGCTAACAGTTCCAAAGAAATACAATGCTCCAAGTTGTCGATACCACAAGGTAAGAGAAATGGCTCTGCTCCAGGACATTTATAGAGCTCCACACACGCGCACTATCACCCTTACTACGTATGCTTGTGTGTGAGGGATAACTATCCTCTCTCGGAGTTCCAATATCGGTTAATTGATCTTTTTGTAGAGTGAAAACATATTTTCCCTTCTTTGGCCGTCAATCATTTTCACTTTGCGTCCCTTTGCACAAACTGGAACACCTTCCTTCAGCTTCCAAAATCTAACTAAAAGTAATTTCTCGCCTTTCGATACAGTTCCAGGAGGAGACAGCAGAGGATTTAAAGCTCACCTCGAACTTGGAGGATAGGAAGGGGGCAAAAAGGTAACAACTGTCCAAGAAGCTAAGCAAGCATGGCCTCATGGGCCTGCGACAACCGGATGCACTGTGACTTGACTTTGTTTGGTTTTCGGTACAGTGACTTCTCTGTTGGAACAAAGACACCTTTGTCTAACTTTGCAGGTTCACTCACATCCAATCACGATCGTCTCTACTACTACACATTTTGGACCCCGAAGCTAATAGTAATGGAAATCTCACCAAAGAAGCAACACCCACAAACAAACATCTTCCCTTGCCATTGATTTCAATTCGATCCGACACATGGCCACTAATGGAAGTGATCAAATTAAGTGGTCTAATCTGTATCTTGTAAAGCCTTTCTAGAGATTGATTAGTGGAACAAGTGGTATTATATAGAGATCGTCAGATTTCCATGCTATATCAGATTTTATATCATTCCCGATCAATTTTATGTTCTTATGGAAATATCATTTCAGAAAAATGGAACATAAGATTCATGGTTCATATTTCTGCCATAGGGGGCGCTCTAGGCTGATGTGTCCAATGAGAAAAGAAGGCAAGGCCATCTTGTGAAGAAACTGGGAAACATCACACAACCATAACAAACCCCGGCAATTCCAAAGAAAACGGAGAAGACCAAATCAAAGAAAGTGCTTACTTACTTGTCTAACCACATAGCGTAAACATCATAATCACATTTGGGTCTGAAGTTCCGTCGCGAAATTGAACCCATCATCACTTTTTTTCACTGCTCGATTCGCTCTGATTTTCCAAACTAGTTGGAAAATTCAACGTGTGGGGTGAACAAACCGAAGGGTGATTTGGCAGAGATATGTTGTTATGGATTGAATTATTGAAAGTTGAAACCTGACACCAAGATTAGGAAACAGGTTATGGAGGAGGCGAGTCCTTATCGCAACACATCCTCCATTCTCCCCTTTTGGCATTTTTGACCCTATCCAATCGATTATTGCAATAGGAATTTCAACTCTTAAGAATTCACGAATACTGAAGGGTGAGAATTAAAAACAAGACAATCCTTTTTCATCTTTCTAATGAACTTGCATTTCGACACATTCAAATTTAAAGCAGTTCAAAGTCTTGTTACATACAGTATCTTGAAGAAAGTGGAAAAGAATAAAGAATGAATAATTATCTTAAGCATTCTAGTTACTAACGTTCACAAAATGGGAACATATTTCTCATTGTTTGCTTGGAGGAGTTCAAGCATTTTATTTATTTGGTAGTGAATTCATCCGTTAATCCGTTTTGTCAGACGGATTATTCGGAAAAATCTAGTTTTTCGTGTTTTTTTTTAATCAATTTACAAAAAATTTCGCTGAAAAGCTTGAAATTGAGGACTCAAAAAGAAATATGGGCCAACCATAGGTACATTCTGGCACAAGCAACTTCTTTCAAAATTATTTTGGATTGATAAAGTCGTGTTAATGAATTGTGGGATCTTCAATGACTCAGGATGGGAAATGTTCGACAAAATCAAACACATGTTTCCACAATTCAAAAAGAGTTCAGTTTCTAATGATCCATTTCTACTTTCTGCAAGATCTTTCTTGAATCTCAAATCATGAAATTTTAGAATATCGAAAGTCTGTTATGAATAGGGGTGCACATTTCTGGCAAATAAAACATGCCTTGTAGGCCCCAGAAATGGCAAGTAAAAGCGTCCAAATTGGCGGGTAAAATGGCAAATAAACAAAGAAATGGCAAATGAAATGGCAAATAGACACGAAAATTTACCAAAATATAGCAAAACTGGCCGCTAAATTTGGAAAACGAGCATTATTTTTCGCCACCAAGTGAAATGCAAGTGCATGAACATGTAAGAGAAAATATTTTTGTTCTGTTGAAAAGTCTATACATCCTTTGAACAAAACATTTTGTGTAAATTTTTTTTTCCCTATTTTTGAACAAAAAAGACAATTTTTGCATTGATTTGCGCAAAAAACGACAAATTTTGCATTTACTTGCCCCAAAACTAGCAAAATTTGTATTTATTTGCCCAAAAATGACAAATAAAATGAAAAATGGCAAAAAAAAACTTTAAAAGCTAACAAATAGCAAATAAACATGTTTTTGGGCATAAAATCTTATTTGCCTGAAATCTGCACCCCTGGTGATGAATCTTGAAGTCTGAAGTGAAATGAAGTTCGATATTTGGGCTTTTGTTGTCATTCTACATTTTTGTGCATCATATCTGGCAATGGCATTTGCATAATTTCCCAATGCGTTAGTTTCATTTGCCTTTTTTATTACTGCTTTTTATTACTTTTTAGTACAGGGGGGGTTTGTTTGTTATATTGTTCGTTCTTAATCTTTCATTAATTTCATCTTAGTCCAAAATTTCATGATTTTGTTTATGGTTTCAAAACTCTTATGTTAATGTTGCCTGATATTTAGGCATGAGTAGATTTTATTTATGCCAGATTAAAGTAGACAATATAAAAATTACACAATTGTTGAAGCTTATATCAAAATCTAACACTAAAAAGCAATATATTAAAATAATTTATGTTTTTGATCCTATCAAATGAAAAAAAAAATAATTTATTTTGAAATTAAGCTATCAATCTATATTTGGTCTTTCCTCTTCACATTCGAAGCAATGAACATATCCAGAAAAATCTGTAGGAGGCGCAGTAAACTAAACAAAATCTAATGTTGAATCTAAAATCTTTGAGCACTATCTCTATCTTGACGGTTTTGACCAGTATGCTATCTTGACCAGCACAAGTAAAACCTCTACGAGCCATGCACAGGCGAGTGGTGGAAGATCATTCTCAAAATATTTAACATTTTCTGACCAAAATAGTCACACTTTCCCCTAATCTGTACCAAAGACCGCTGAAAGAAAAGATTTGAAAGACAGAACTCACCTGGCCTCTTCCTGTCTCCTTCGGGCTTCCTGATCACGGATCTCTTCCTCCTCGTCAGCGGCAGCCATGACCTCATTGAATCGAGCTCGTCGAGCTTCAAACTGAACCCGCCTTCTGAGACGCCTCTCACGCAGATTGTCCTTCTTCTTGCCCGTGCCCAAGAGAGGCACCCGTGATGGAGAATCGTAGGGCGTGCCTTGTTGACTGTCTTCTCCGTCACCATCGGACCCAATGGCCAATATCACAGCTCGCCCCGGACCCGATCTCATTTCGGGTGGGCGTGGCTGGAGCTTCATTTCGGGCGGTTTCAGGTGATGCTTGTCGGAGCGAGTGTGCAAGGACGTGTCCTTCAGGGAGGTCGAGAGAGATCGTTTGTTGGACACATGGTTGGAGTTCGCAGTCTTGTGTTTGGAACTGAGATCATTGGGAGTGGCGACTGAGGCTGAGCGAGAGAAGAATCTGTGCGTTCAAGGGTGGAGATATCAATTCATCACCCTTTTTGCCAACTGATTTTGAAAATGGATCGGGGTCGAAAGATGGAATGACTACACTAGCTCTTTGAGAGCTATTTGCTTTTAACATATGTTAAAAGTTTGATGAGATTTGGCAATATTTTTTCGCTTCTTTCAATCCTTTGTAAGAACAGAAAACCTAAAAAGTTATTTTCAAGATTCATTCCGATTTCATGCACTAATTTAAGAAGCACTGAATTTCTGGAGTGGGAGGCTAACGATGAGAATTTTCATTTCTGGTAGGATTGGTTTTGTTGCGTTCTTTTGCAAACAAGACCTTCTTTGTATCGAGTAGAGTGCGTTTCAATTTTCAGCTCAATCGAAGGGCGGAGCGAAGAGTCATGCCATCTCAAACTTATGTGCTGAAGAGAGCATAGAATGGATGCGTTCGTCCTTTTGTGGTAAAGCAATTACCAGAAAAGGGCTAGTTCATGCCTTCTCGGTAGGGTTTGCACTTAGCTTTGAGAGGCCGTAACTTTTGACTCCGAAGTTCGATTGAGTTGAAAATTGAAATGCAAATTCTAGTCGACAAAAGCAAGGTCTCTTGACCTGGAATCTTGCAGAAGACCGTTATTAATTTGTTCCTACTGAAAATCATAATTCTTTTCAAAAGCCTCCCAGTCCAGAGAAATTCAGTGGTTCTTGAAAAATTCGAGCCAAAAGTAACATCCCCAGGTTTTTTTTACGTGAAAACACGAGTCTCATTTTTTTGACGAAAATGACGCGAAATGTAATAAAAAATGTTGAAATAACTCTTGAAAAAAGAATGTTTTGATTCTTACTGCAATTTGCTTATATTTTATGGCTTTGCTTGATATCACAAAAGCTTCAATGTTCTTTATTTTTTCCGTCTGTACCATCATATTTTTTTTAAACTAATACAAGTGTTCAAATGAAGCTGATGTTATAACAAAATATTCCAAAATTACAACTAAATAAAGATTCATGCTCAAGAACCTTTAACAGCACGTAGCATTTGAAGTTGAGGGACATTTAAAAATAATCTGACAACATCCGGATTCCATGTACGTATGTCTCATAACGATTGCTTGTCATGTGGTTGAGAGATGAATATTGAACATTATTCCTAAAAGAGACCTTAGATCTCTAGTCTTCATATTCAATTATATGTGCTAATCGTGAAGAAGTTGTGATCTTTTGAGCTGGATTTGTGCCACAGAATAAGTAATCACCCACGAGTTCAAAGAAATGGCTAATCCTTCAGATCTTTACTGATGGTTGGTGCAATGCTTAATAGGGAATATTTCAAGAAGAGATCCATTTATGATGAGATTGCCAGGCGAAACCTCTCAGAGATTGAAAAGTTGAAAAAGGTTAGGTTAAAAGACGAAACTGGAAAGGGATTTTGAGATTGAACTTGGTCATGTGAATAATTCACCATCAAGAAAGTTGGTCATAGCTCAAAAATTCCATCATATCATTTGTCAAGACTGGAAAATTGATAAATGCATGAAAAGTAATCTAGACAGAGAGTCCGCCCAAAAAGTCTATCTACAGGGTGTCTGGAAATCATTCCCATATTTAAAAAATGCCACTTGTAATGTGACCAACAATTGTGAAGTTTGAAATCCCCATCACGCTCATCAAATCCATATGTGGCTCATTTGACATTCAATCTCAATTCAAGACTGTCCAAGAACAGTTCAAGAGAAATTTTAAATGATCTCGTAGCAAGGAAAGCCTCAAATAAATATTGATATGAATCACGTTAACAAGACACCTGCCATAACTATTGAAAATTAGTCGGTCGTTTTAAGACCTATGTAGGTTGAATATGGTTGTCGCTTTGCGTTCCAGAATTTGAAGAAGCATTACACTGTATTATCGAATGGTATTGTTACTTTGAAAGCTTATATCCCTACTTAGACTGAGTACATTAGTAGCAGTTCCAAATGAAAAGCTGAATAGAAACTTCGTAAACCAAAGATAGGACTTGTAAACAGATTGTTTGTTGCCCTTTTTATGCGCAAAAAGCGAAGACATCCATTAAGGACAGCCCACACTGTGCATGCACGCGTAAAGAGACAAAATTATGCATAACTCAAGAAATTGTGCATAGTATTTGATGCTGAACAAAACCACAAGTGCTTTAATGCTTATTAAACACCTATGGTTTTGTTCAGCACCAAATATCATGAATGGATGAATGAATGGATTTTGACACTTCTAGGAAAAAGGGGTTCGAATATTTGTTAACTACCCTGTGAGCAGAAGATTGGATTCTTATGAAAATTTTCTCTAACATTTCAAATATTATCAAGTAAAGTCTTGGTAAATGCATTTACATCCAGACATTTTTTGTTCAACTTTCTAACTGTAAAAGATCATGTCAAGACACATGGATGATAGTTAAATGAAATGAACTAAGAACCACTGAATTTCACTGGACTGAGAGGCTAATGAAAAGAATCATGATCTCTTGTAGGAACAAAGCCATCACGTTCTTCTACGAATGAGGCCTTATCTTGGTTGATTTAAATTTGTATATCTATATTCAGCTTAATCAAACGTCGGAGTCAAAAGTTATGCTCTCTCAAAGTTCAGTGCAAATCCTACCGAGAATGAATGAACTAGCCCTTTTCTGGTAATTGCTTTACCACAAAAGGGCGAGCTCATTCATTCCATGCTTTCTGCAGTACAAAAGTTGGAGAAGGCATAACTTTTCCCCACAACGAAATCGTTCTGCAAAATAAACAAGGCGATGCATGTTTTGTCGAATACTGAGCATAAATAAAGCATGAAGCGAAGTTTGCAACTGAATATTGAAGTATTCATTGTGTTCATAGAACTGATAAAAAGTCATGCAGTTTTTTTCTCAAAAACAAATTAGAAAATGTCAAAATCCCTCTCTTGGGTTAACTAACTGTATAAAAATGTACTTCCAATTATTTCTAACAAAAAGAAGAACATATCTATGATAAATAAACAATCGTTTGAAAATACATATGCTTGTCAATTTTATGGAACGTTATGATATGCTAATCTTTTGTTGAAATTTTCAACTCATTCGATGAATGTCAGTGCAATCAAGCGACTAAAATTATAGTTGCACCACAAAATGCCCAGTCATTGTGTAGTTTTTACCGCTTGTCTGCCCACCCGATGTCTAATAAAGGCTGCTCTTAAAAAGATTAATCCGTCCAGAAGCATTCTAGTGTCTGCTATAAAATGTTAATCGATCCAAAAGACAGAGTTGTTCCATGATATATCGCGCACTATCAAGACACAAATTTCGAGTCTAAGGATCGATTTTCCTCATTACTCTTCCTAACCCCAAAACAGTTTTGTTGTTTCTAAGAGATCATTGGAAATGGACCACCAACCGATTCTCATCCTAATAGAAACAAATGACTCTACTTTGCCGTAACAATATGTTCCATAGATCTATGCTTCAGACATTCGTTCCAGAGTAACCTTCATTTCCTCTTCTGGTGAACTTGTTTTATGAATGCTTGAAGTATTGATTAGGAACACAAAGTTGTGTTGGCTAAATAGGAAGGAAGCAGATGCCTTCTCATCGGTCAGATCCGGAATCTACATGGATGCACAATATACACACATATACATTGACATGAAACCTGCTTTCCGGAATTGAATGTGTTCGTGACGGAAAAGAAGGAAAAAACCCGACTTGTTCCATGTTGAAACTGAGAGTGGTCCATGAATACATAGAACGAGCGATTAAGAGAATGAAAAGGAAAGCCGGCCAAGATCTTCTTGGAACAATTATCAATTAGAGGCTCCGAGAGAGGGCCTCAAGTTTCCTAAAGATTACGAATTGACAATGAAGGAATCTGTTCCCAAAAAGTTCTTCACTCCTCTAACGAGATAGCTCCAAGCTCAAGAATACCCCTTTCCCGACACATTACTCTAAATCTAGGCCTTGTTCCATCATCTACCAGCTTTCAACTCTGAGGCAATGTTTCAGTTGGCAAAAAGGATCGGAGATCCGAGAGTCCCATTGTCTCTCTCAAATCCCTAGGGTGTTGGGGAACTTTCCTAAAAGATCTTCCCGAGAAGTTGGTGGGTGGTCCAGTGGCAGACCCATCTTTGGGGGATTCGCCGCTAGATTTCAAATTGTGGCTCGAGCTCGGTTGACCTTGAGGGCTCTTCAAACACCTTAACTTGATATTGGCCGTGTTTTCTGCTTCGTACAAACTCGAGCTGTCCTCGTCGTTATCATGGGACTGTCCTTTATCCCGAAATGGAGCCGACTCAATCAGATACTCCATTGTCGCAAGGGGATCCAGTTGAATCAAGTCGAATTCACATGCATCGTTGGACTTTTGTGGGAAGTGAGAAATGGAACTGCGTCCTTTGATGTTGGGACATTGAGAAGAAGATCTTCAATGCGCTCACTCACCATAGTCAATTGATTTATAATCACAAAAATGGTCCTGACACACCACTCAGATGATGATGATGAGGAGGAAAAGGAGGATCAAGTGGATCAAGGGGACGGGCTCATTTGCATAAAAAGACAACACTTCACTGACACGACCATCTTGACAATCCCATGATCACTTGCTAGCTATTTCCGCTTTCTCCAAGCACTTTTCTGTCTGGTGAAAGAGTCCAGCAGGCCTCGTCGATTTGGACTGCAGATGATGATAAGAATGATGATGAAGCTGATGCTGAGGAATGGATTTGTCGTCTTCTTCTTGCGCTTTTTCTTGGTCATTGAGCTCATTTTTACATTGGCCTCGTAATACATCCCGGAGGAATCACAAAGCAAATGTTTTGATCCTTGTCAGTCCGACGAGAGGAGGATTTCATCATAACAATTTGGAGCAATGAGTTAGCTCACTTCATAGGGACCGGAATACTATGCCATTGGTGGATTTTAATCCGTTTCCAAGTCTTCTTCTCATCTTGGATGACGCTTCATAAATTGTTTATGCTCACCTGAGCTTTCGATCTCTAATAGGCACACTTGATACACTGGTGCGAATAAGGTTCCATTGTTTTTGAAGGAGCAATCATCTTTCATCTTCCTTTGGTTGTGACAGTGGGGTAATTAAATTGCAAAACGAGCTCTTGGGGTCTCAAAGCCACATCCTTTTACCCCAATCTCATTATTACTCTCGTCCCAAAAAGATAACTCATCCCAAGTCGATTTCTGTCAGTGATCCCATGTTTATTTTTGCAGCACCTTCACTGAGCAATGGAGCTCTTCTGATATCGTTTCGTGTCTCTCGTCCTCCTCCAATCCCAAATTAATGCCAAGCTTTCCCAAGCAGACTTGACTCTTGGTGGTGGCGAGGATGAATAACTTGGAGGGCATTTTCAAGGAAAGATGGCCAAAGAATGTTCCAGTCTGGCCTCAACAGATGGAGGACCCCGTTGTCCGTTCACGAATGAACGGAACACCAGCCGGGATCGATCTCCCGCAAAGTTGGAATCACCTGGAACAAGAACATATGAAACTGTTCAGTCAAAGTGTGACAAACATGGTAAAGACTTGGGCCAGAGCTAATCACACTGGGTTTCTCAAGGCCAAGGGACCTTTTGAGTTGAAGGAAGACGAACATGGGTCCATGAAAGGCGTCCAGTCAATTTCTAGTGGGCCCAAAGCCGATCCAAGTTTATCGGAGCTTCCAACAATGTGATCACGACATCAGAAGATAGATATTGGAGGATTTGCAAACCACGTCATTATTAGGATCCAATCTGTTGGCCTGAGGGCCTGCATTCTATATCAGCTGGTCTTGGTTGGTGTGAGACACGATAAAGTCCTAATAGAAACCTGGTTTCCTTCTAGATTGAGAAAGTTGTGGACGCATGAAAACGAGACAGTTTGTGGCAAATCGGGCCATAAAATATCTGCCAACGGAAGTAAAACGATCAAGATGATGGATGTGGAGTATCTTCAGAAACGAGGGGCCTGGATAAGTCTCATTCAGGAAAGCTGGCCTGGTCAGTTTTAAATAGATGGGATGAACTATGCAGTCACGTACTAGTCTGGTTTTGAGGTCATTTTCTGCTTGCAGTTTTTTGCGAATATGGTTCTACTTATTGCAAAATTGAAAAAAAAATGTCGGGATGTTAATCCATTATTGTCTACATTGAGTACTAGTAGTCAGTAAGTTGGCCTAGATGGTAATTTAAATCAAGTGTATGTTGACCTCAAAGGCTCCAGTTGGAAAATTTAGAAATTAACATAGTAAAATCACAAAATATGTGCATTGAAAGGGAACATTGTTGGCTTCAAACACGAACAAATCAAAGTCCAAGAAAAGGCGCAAGAATTTTTTTTTTCAACTATCAGGTCCGGTAATCTACAGATTCTTCTACTGTGTAAATATTGCTAAATTGCTTAAGAACAAAAGGTAATGCACCCTAACGTTGAAAAAGTGAAGCTTTGAACAATTTTGACAAAGATCGTGTCACCATTTTGTCGTCCTTTTTTTGCCTTAGGGGTTCCATAAGGCAACAACTTTCATCTTAGAGACTTTTCGGGAACTGCTGAAAATATGTATACTTCCATATTCTTAACTGAAAAACAGCTCCATGTCTTCAAATTTCAAAAAGTATTTGTCTTAAATGGGACAAAATGGACCAAAATGCAAAAGCGTTCCAACATTTCAAAAGGAAGGCAGACACTCGGGAGCTCTGTTTTCAAAAACCTCATTGTTGTTAAATTTTCTAATCAGGAAAGGCTATATTTTGTGCTGGTCATTCAGATTAGATTCCCGAATTCAACCTTAATTTCATTGCACGATGAGGCCCTGTAGATTAAGTTGACCATGAATCACTCTACATCTGGAAGAATTAAAAAATACACCATTGGGTCATTCATGGCACAACAATATGAGGATTTTGCATCAGAAATATAATTCTTTGAACTCTTCATTGTGCTATTTGGCCTTAAATAGTATTTTGAAAATAAATCTGGCTTAGGTCATCCTTACGTTGACTCGCAAATGCATCTCGCGGGTCTATTGCAATCGTATGTGTTTGGCAAAATATTTAAAGGGCTCTCTGTAAGCCATTTGTTTGTTCATTTACCATTCATTCTTCGCCGCCATCCTGCTCAAGGCTAAAACAGTACAAAGAGTCTGGGAAAAATGTTCAAAATGGCTCAACTATAAATCTAAGATCTAAGAAAAATTTGCTCTTTGAGTTTTCACAAGCAAGAAGCCATGAAATTCATTCATCGGAAACTAAGCGCTTTCATTGATATTACATTGAAAACATGTGGAGTAAATCAATCGCTGACGTAGTTTTTGACCCATTACCTTATCCTGTAGCTACAGATTAGAGAGCTTTGATCCCAAAAAACTTTTGATGACTGGCACTCGTTGCGGCAAAAAAATATGGATGGGTCTATAAATTCAAGTTGTAGCTCATCTTTGATCCAAGTTCATGGTAATTTATTTTATATTCAACGTTAGCCATCCAAATCGTTGAAAAGCTATTTGAATCTGGATGTCGGAATTGTTCCATGGGCTTTGAATGGGGGAAGTCTTTTCTGAACTCAAAGTATTGCACTTAAACCCAATCCAAAGGCCGGAAATTAAACAATGCAGTACTTCAATATTGGTGTGGGTTTTGGAACCCACAACGAATTGCTATTATCAGAGTCGCGAAAAATGCTCGTAATTAGCTCAAATTTTGGTCTTGGCAAATATCCCAAGGGAGCCAAAGTCTCCAAAGGGATTCTGTTCCTATTTTTGATGGACTTTCCTCATTATTCCTTTCTCCAATGACATTTGTCTTCATTTTGAGGCACACTGGCAGGCCGTGAAATAATGACTGAGAAGTTGGTTGGACAGCCTTGGTGAAGGCCAGTTCTGTTCATTGCGTGTCGTTCCAACGGTGAAGTAAGTTTTGTTCACGTCACTCTGTCAGTCAAGAATTGGTGGACAGGCTCATTCCAGCAATTCAGGACCCTTCGTGTCCATGGCTAATGGTTATTATGTTGTTTTTTTCTCTCCAGAAATTTGTAATCCACACCGATCCCAACTCCTTTTCTCGGATCTACTGAGTGTTGCAAGAACTTTCTTCTTAAATAGATCAAAGGCCGAAGATCAATTTCCTTGGAGGCATAATTCTCTCTCTAAAGAACTAAACTTGGAGATCACACAAGCAAGTACAACTGCCTGGGGATTTTTCACATCAAGGCATTTTTCCAAGGGTCTCGGGAATTTTCTTTGAAATATTTGGGTGCTTCCTACTCGTTTTGTCGTGTATGAAGAATCACAATGAACCACTCAGAGTAAAGCCTTTATAGGTCTTCTTAAGAGAGGCCTTCATTCTGAAAGTGATTACTCCTAATCGTAAAGCTTCGTTCAAGAAAGTCCAAACTATTCCGCAGAAAAAAGGGTTTTATTTTGGGCGGAGGTTCAGTTCTGGGAACTTTTACTAGATATCCATTGTGAAGGTCCACTTGGGTTCGTACTTTCTCGATTAAAAAGATCCACTGAAATGAAACAGAAAAAAAACAGAATTTGAGATAACGTGGTAATCAATGAAAAGAAGATTTCACTTGTTGAAACGATATAAATAGAAATTGCTCATTGCATCCTAAAAGGAGTGTTTCTTTCAAAATAACGTATTCAAAACTCGAAAACTCATTTTGAACTCAGACATGTTTCGTTGTCACATGAGTGACGTTCACTGGAATTATTTGACTATTTTTAAAGGCCAATCCAAAATGGTCAAATGTTCGAATGAAATAGGGACAACGGTCAATCAACAATGACGGGAACTGTCCATCAATCATTTCTGACCAAAAAGCTACTTGTCATTACAACAAATCGATCCTATTAAAAGCATTAAATATGCATTTTCGTTCGTCTCAATACATTTTTTGAATGATCGTGCTGATGTGAGGAATTCTACAGGATCACTTTTACGATGTGTCAGGCAATCAGAAGCTTAGATTCAGCTTGACATGTTAAGGTCCTCTTCTCAAACTGCATTGGGAATTTTGTGGAAATCCCTTGGGAGCTTCCTCGTTGCAGGAAAACGCCGTGGTTCGCGTCTGCCTTGACAGCTTTTGAAACACAGATCCCTTCTTTTGACTTATTATGCAACATGAGAGTCTGTTTTAACTCTGCCAAACAATGAAAAGTTGAGGGAACGGCTTCTACAAATTGCTTTTTCCCAAATAAGGTTGATTAACAGCTAGTAGTTGAGAACCCTTCAATCGATAAATTCATCACAATCTGCAAATAATGGCAAAACACCCCAAAAGGCTTCTTTCGCTCTTTTTGGGCTTGATGTGTAAGGTAAACATCGAGAAAGAACTCAAGAGATATGTTGTAGATCATTGTGAGATGGGAAGACAAAGAAACTTCATTGTGTGTTTGGGAGGCAAAAATGGTCTTTGTACGAAGTTTTTGCTTCATAAGGAGTTTAATGTAAAAAGATGAAACTTTCAGAAAAAAATGTTCCACTGTGTTTGGAAAACCACAAAAAAGCAACAATATAAGAAAAAGACAAATTAAATCGTTGTTCAGAAAGCTGTCATTCGAGACGGAATGAAACGAATTTGAACCTAAACTGCGTAGAGTTTAAGAAAAGCCCACAGAAACTAAAGTTAGAGAATCAAAATGACAATAAGGCTCTTATTTGTTGGCCCAACAGACCTTTTATTAACATATCTTTTAAAGCAGGGTTCGATAAACTTTTAAATTCTGTTCGGGTAAGATCGGATTAGATGTGGCTCATAGAAGACGGAGACAGCGTCATAATTAAATGTTCCACTCAAAAACAGTGAAAGTTGGGTTATTGAGCAGATATCGTCCATGACGGATTTCAGAGTTGTCATCTAAGATGATAGAAAGTTTGATGAGCATATCCAGTTGAAAGTGGGTAAGACATTTCAAACGTGCGGCTGGATCTTTCGGACTTTCAAGTCCAGAGAGTCTTACGATGCTAACTCTGAACAGGTCGATTGGTCAGCCTCATTTTGAATGTGCCTCGCCCATTTGGGCCCCAATGAGTTCGAGAGGTTTGCAAAAGATCACTATGTTTACACTACTTTGCACTGTTTTTTGCACTACTACTGTTATATATGTTTCACTAGGAACATCATAGGAATGGGAGAATTTAGGGTTGTTCAGTAATCAGAGAAGGTATGAAAGGTATCTGATACTGTATGTTTTCAAGAGCGTTCATGGGCTCTGTTTTAACCCAGGCTTTGAGATCAGTTGTAGCGATCGTAGAGGTTTTACGTGCGTTATGAGAGCACCTCCAAATCCTAAGGAAATCAAGGCTAGTTCAAACATTGAAGTCCTCCTCTCTTCTTTATCGGGCTCCTTCATTGTTCAATTTGTTACCCATTAGTCTTTGTCGGGAATATGTAAGAGCTGATCTTTTAACAGCATTTAAGGCAGGATTGGACAATTTTTTGAATACTATTCCAGACCAACCCACTATTCAAGGGTTGTACAGATCTGCCAACAGTAACTCATTGGTATGTCAAATTACGTATGAATATTAATTGTTTAAATTCTTTTGTTTATTATTTAATTTTACAAGGAATCACATTTCAAATGGGGATTTTGTCGTTCTAAGTAAATGACTAGTACCCAATTCAGATCTTATTCAAGCTCAAATTCTCTTTTTGGCCGTCCTTGATATGAAGTCATGTTCGGGTACAAAACATGGCTCCATTCCAACCCAAAGTTCTGACCTCAGCCTCTTACGGAACGAATGCAACTGTGCTAACATTCCCAATTATTTCATTAATGTCGTGATATCATGCATGCCTTAGGGCTCCAACTGGGATATGTGTAAAACAACTTCTATTCCTTAGTTATTTGGGTTTCTGAAACTGTAAATTTGAAAAAAAAATATATCACAAATTGCAATACTTATATGGTCTTAACTGGTCTACACTTGGTCCGTCGACCCTGTAGGGCAGGGGTAGGCAACTGGTGGGCCCAGGAGCCATGGGGAAAGTCCAAAATAGTGGGTCGTTGATTTTTGGGCCCCTGAACCTACCGACGTCTGTTTAGTGGGTCCTTGACAACATGAAATCAAATTTGTTGGGGCTTGACCCAAAAGTGGTTGCCGAGTTTTTGTATTCAACTGACGATGAACCAACCTTAAAACCGATTTGATCAGGACCAATCCTAAATCAATGTGAAATGGTTTATATTTTGACAAGGAATCCTATCTCTTGTGACGGTAGAAAGAAAACTCCAATAACAAATGTCGAGCGCGTTGTAATCGGTCCTCAACGCTGAAATATTTTCTTCTAGATGTGATTTGCCTTAAAAGCAATAGCTGATATTTTTGTGGCTTGTCCGCTTAACAGCTTAATTTGTTGACCCTACCATCAAACAAATCGGATTTCCTGTTGATTGGTGTTCTAAACACCACTTGGCCGGACCATAAGGAAGTACGGTCAAGCGGTTAAATAGATAAGCCACCAAAATGTCGCCTTTTATCATTGTATTAGTACAGATTAAGAGCTCGTTAGAAAAAAAAACGTTTTTCAACGCTAACATGTAGGAATGTAGGAACATATTTATTTCACTACTTGCCGAGACGTTTAAGGTTCCACTAAGTGATCGTTTGGTTTCTTAAAGGTCTTCTCCACGGTTAATTTAACGCCATCCCATGAGAAAATGTGACCCTTTCGCAAGACAGTTTTTGAGCCTCTACAACTTTCATAGTGGAAATGCAGAATACTAGTTACAATTGGAGATCTTTTTTCTTGAATTATATCAATTAGTATTTTTTAGAGATTTGTAGAAACTTTAAGAATTGGAATTGAGTCCTAACCAATCGAAACCTGGTTAACATCCAAGGCTACTGAAGTAAAAAGAAAGTTACGTAGTGCTTACCGCAAACTCGCAAACTTCATTTTTGGTTCCAAACTTTGAATTTGACATTAAGGTAAGGAAAAATGGTTTTTAATGGAATTTTGATTTCAAATTGTCGACGACAACGAAATAGTCTTTTCGATAAGGCAACGCCAAAAATACGTGAGAGAGCATTCCAAATGACATTTTCGTTGTTTTTTTAACAATTCTCGTCGTCTGGGGAAAAAGAGAATACAAATGGAACTTGAGGCGAGCAAATAACCTTGAACTTGGTTCTTTGATTACTTTGAATCTTTTGCTTGGTTGCGTTGGTTTGGTTGGAACGGTTGGTACCTTCATTGAGCTAGACAAACCTTTTTGCTGAGTAGAAATCCGAGGACGCAGGAAATGAACTCGAACGCGCTGTTTGACCACATTGATCCTTCAATTTGAGAGCTTTGAGCTTTGTTTGTTCTTCAATTTGAAATGAGACTCCTTGAAGCGTCCCTTGGCCATAAAAATCTACGAAGTTTGTCCTCAAATTTCGTTTGTCCTTGTACTAAATCTTAGATTTATTTAGTTTGAAAATAAGAAAATTGGGTCTACAATTTGCTAATTTGGTTTGATTTCAATTAATTACCTAACTTCTTACATTGAACATCTTCTTACATTCAAAGGAAAAATGGAACAAATGTCAGCTTATTTGGGAAGCCTTGGTCTTGGTTGTCTGTTAAATGAAGCATGATATTTAAGGTAAACAAAGAGATCCCAAATTATGAATGCCTCTCGAAGAAGGATGGGGTCCATCATTTTAATTACGGGACCATAATTGTTGGAAAGCTCTATAATTCATTGCGTTAATATGAACTTGAACTTTTATAGCTGGATTGGGTCTCTTTCTGATTTGAAAAATTTGTGGCCTCAATTCGGGTGCTTTGGTTTTCTACACCAAAGTAATGTATCCTGTAAATTCAGCACCCTTCATTTGATGAAGGTCTTGGCTTCTTTTCAGTTAGTAATGGACAACAAATATTTTTGGGATAAAATTTGGTGTTCAAGTTTAGCATATTGAAACCCCAAACTACTTAACCTCTCTGTTGAAAAAAAAATGTCAGATTTAGGCTAGGGCCGTCTTGGTCCACCACGACTTTTTACCACGACTTTTAATGAGGGGAGATTTTTTGGACATTTTCAACGATAAGTGCATTCAAGTGCTTTCTTTATTATTCATCCAATCCCCAGCATTTCGAAGTGCATTTTCATCCACTTCAAAGATGCCAGGCCCATGTAACTGAAATGAACCATTGCTTCAATTCTGTAAATGGATGCAAAAGCCTTCCTTCAATTACGCGCACATCTAGAGGTCTTCGACATGGAATGACTCTGGAAACCAGTCTCCACTCAATATTTGTACATTTCACCACAAATGAAATTTATTATGAGTAACTCCTTCTTTGGTTATGGACTTCAAAAATTGAGGAGGATAAGGTTTGTTTTCGCCAAGGCACGTTTCCAGCATGCTTCCAACATGGCAGAAATTACTAGTGATGTCATCATTTTGGGCGGGAAAAAAATTCGGAAGACATGCGTTTCTGACGAGCGTGAAAGGTACCTCAAACGAAGATTTAGTCCTGGCAATTGAACCAATACCGTTCTCATCTGCACAACTTGAAGTTGGAATACCAATTCTTGACATTTTTTTGCAAAAAAATAAGTTTTGTTGTTCTTATCTAAAGTCTCGCCAAATTGAGAGGGGGTTCTTCCGTTCTTCCGAATTTTTGAATCAGGATGCCCGACATTGAATAACAAGATGGCCAGAGGAGAGCGGTTCCTGGGCCAACTAAATCTAAAAACACATAATTTGTTTAATTGTAGGTTTCCAATTTCTCCATTTGTTTTAAATTACTTAGCCATACTTCTCAACATATTTTAACCATGGCATTGCTCTTAAATGCATCATTTTTCGAAAATCTGACCCTTGAAAACTGAGACATTTTTTGGCAAGCCTAGGCTGCTAATTGCAGCAGGTCTGTAATATAACACGGTAATCGCTCCCATTGACTTCAAGCGTATTTAAAGCCTTTTAGGATACTATTTAACATTACATTTGGATAAAAACATACTGCGTATGCTCCAATGAGTCCGAGAGGTTTGCAAAAGGTCGAAGAGGTCCAAAGACGTTTCACCAGGAACATCACAGGAATGAGAGAGCTCTCATATTGTGAGGGACTCCAGAAGTTAGTTTAGAAGTTAGTACATTACTCAGAGAAGGTATGAAAGGTATCTGATACTCTATCACAAACCAGCTCCAGACTTCTCAGTTCTAGCTAAGCAGGCAGACGACGGCGACAGTTGTTTGATCTGTGACCTCTAGATGACTCAGGCTGTATTTTCAGAATTGACTCTGAAAATCAAACTTTAAAAAGGATATTTGCGTTACAAACAATGTAGCGCACTCTATGATGTTCCTTATGAAACCGTTATTTTTAACAATGTTGTTAGGTAATCCCTCATAGAGGGCGGTTTTGGCGACGTCAAAATTGAGATATCTGTTTTATTTATCTATGTACTCTATGCTTTCAAGAGCGTTCATGGGCTCTGTCCTAGCCCAGGATTTGAAGTCAACTGTAGCGACCGTTGAGATTTTAGGTGCGCTCTGAGAGCACCTCCAAATCCCAAGGAATCCAGGCTAGTTCGAACATTCAAGTCCTCCTCTCTTCTTTATCGGGGTCCTTCATTTTTGCCAGTGGCCGAGGCATCCAGGTATTTAATAATCCTTGGTCAAGCGGACAATTTTTGGGTACTGATGTGTTTCGAGTAGGATTTTTGGCAGAGTTTTGCCATTTTGGTTATTAGGGTAAAAAATCTGACCACTCCTAAACTTTACAACAGGCTCTATAGACCTTATCTACCATAAAATATGGCAACACTGCCAACTCGAAATCCATAAGTGTAACTTCTGAGAGAACTCGAAATCGAACTAGTTCGAGTGTTGCCAAATTGGTCCCTGTTTAGGGCTTTAAATAACGTTCAATACAACCTGCCCTTTTTAACAGCGATAAACTTCCGAGTGGAAGTTGGCAGACCAAAACTGTTAGCAAAACTGGCAGCACTCCTGGTTCGAAACAAATCACAAGTGGCTGTACGGAGTAGCGGAGAGTTGCCCGAACATTTCAGCTAATATCTGCTCCAATCCCAAAGTTGACAAAAGGTGAAATGGCCGTTAGACCTCGACAACGTGTCTAGGATCCACTTTTCAGTCAATCTTCGATAGCTGAGAGTTCCTCATGAAATATTTTTTCTTTGTTTGCCAGTCTGGCTGAGCCGGCCGATTAATCGAATGAATGTCCAAAGTCTGTAGGACTAACCGTGGAAAAGGCCAATAAGTTTCCCTGAATCATCAATTTCTCTGCCCCTCACCTGACTAACATTTCTTGGAACAGTGTTCCACACGATCCACATTATTTCATCGAACTAACAGAAGTCAGGGGCTCGGTCCTTTGTGCTATTGGTGGAGAACTCGGAGTTCACAGTTTTCAGGGCTAACTTTTCACATCGTGGATGGAAGCAAATCCCAAAACATATGAATCACCGTCATTTCCACTTTGGAACAAACAGTGACATGGGGGAAAAGGATGTCAGTGTTTATATAGTTTAAAGATCCTCTAACCAAGGAAAACTAAACATTTTTATTAGATTTATTTGTAACTTAAGATTAGCCCATACACTTAAAAGTAAGAGATGTCATTCCTAGGGATGTTGCAATAAATCATCTAAGAAAACTACCCAATGCTTGAAAATTTCAAACACTTACATGTATATTTCATCATAAAGTGTCACAAAGTAAATCACAATTGTGATATTATGGAAGAATTAAAACTGTTTAAATTCCAATTAAGGTAGCTTAGGCTTCATAAGGCGGATCTTATGACAGGTTTATTCATTTAGAATAGTGTAACCTTGGAAACTTTGCATGTAAGAGTGAGAAAACATGGCTTAGAAAGATTTTCTTTGAAGTGTCTCTAGTAAATATGATAAAACAATTGTTAAACAAAAATGTTGTTTCTTGAATTGTTTGTATACCGCACATTTATTAAGTTTTTAATCTTTTCCACACCTTTTCATTTTTTCCCTCTAGATTTCGTTTAACAAATAGGGCTTGGGGTTATGGAATATAGCCACAAACAAAGCCTCCTCGTTTGGATTGCTTATGATGTATACATTGAACAACTCAGGTGAAGAAGAACATGGCTTTCAAATATTTCTTTGTTTCAGTTTCACTGGACTTTGCAATCAATTGTTGATAAAATTTGAGTTCAACAAAAAAAAACCAATGGCTAAAGCTCAATTTTGTCCTTCATCCTATCAGTTTAGATTGGTTGAGGAGCAAAAAGCAGCCCTTTCTTGCCCACTCAATGTTTGCAGTCCGAAATGAAGTTTACCTGATAAAAGAAATACTCAAATAAGTGCTCCGAGTGAAATGGAACACAGTTTTTGGAGCTCTAAATCCATCACAAGCCGCACTAAAGAAGTGATGTGTTTCGAACTGGGAGTGCTGCCATTTTTGACTTGGAAGTTTATCGCTGTTAAAAAGGGCAGGTTGTATTGAACTATTTGAAAAGACCTAAACAGGGACCAATTTGGCAACACTCGAACTAGTTCGATTTTGAGTTCCATCAATAGTTATAAAAATGGATTTCGAGTTGGCAATGGTGCCATTAAGGTCTATTCCCTATTGAAAAGTTCAGTCGTGGTCAACTGTTTGACCCTTAAACCAAAATGGCCACACTGCTAAAAATCCAACTCGAAACACATCAGTACACTAAATGTTTAAAGAGATAATATCATATTTTTGTGCAAGTTGAAATATGGCGCAGTGCTTGGGAAATGATTTTTTTGTACATGGAAGTTGTCGCTACGCAAGTTCTAATTTCTTAGACATTGAGACGTCTGCGTCATTTTTTTTTTTGCATTTTTGCGCAAATTGAAGCGTCGGCAATGAATCTCAAGAACACTCCTTGGAGTTTTCTTGCTTTGTGCATGACGATATGTTTGTTTCAAAGGCAAATATGCCGGTACACGGAAACACGTGGTGAATATTCGAGTTCGGCCAACGAACCAAGCACGTGGAGAAAAATAATTCTCACGACCAAGCATCGGGAAAAAGTCTCTAGATTCTAATTAGTTCCTCTTCAAGGTGTGCTTAGAAACTTCACATCTCTGATTCACAATGTGTACACACGTTCAAGTCTGATCAGTTATCAACGTCAACCATACAAGGATCCTCTGAAAAACGAGATTCAATATTTTTTTATTCTCGTGTATTTTCATTTCTGTCTTCAGTTCAAGACCTAATTGATTTACGTATTGGAGCTTAGAAATGATAGGAGTAGTTTGGAGCTTACTGGATCCCTATCCAATTCCATCGGTCTGATTTAGGTCCATTAATTGTTCAGTAATTTCCAAAATCAAGTTTGTGCCCTCTATTACCCGCTAGTACCTCTCAATTGATAGAATTTTGAAGGAAGGCCCGTTTTGAGATCGAGTTGCTTTCTTTCTTCTCAAAGCCCAATCCCATGAAATTGTAAGAACTCTTTTTTAATAATCTATCGAACCCAGTTATGGGATAAATGTTGAAGTTAACTGTAATAAAATTATGACTGCCGTCTATGCAATTTCCTGACTCCACGATAACTTCATGAGGAGCATATTGACAGCAAATCTCTTTTTTTTATTGCAAATTGAATTCAAGACCCCGTTAAAAAAAGAGATTGAAACTCTTAGAGAAATTGCTTAAAATTAAACATTCTAGATTAAAGTATGATTAAAGCTATTTGTGACAATAATATTTGATTCAAAGCCCCTCAATGTCCAAAATTTACAATTTTCCTTGCTCGGTTTTAAGTTGCCAGCCAACTTAGTATTTGGTAGGTATCTTTCGTACTTACGCTATAAACCAGGGGTCAGCAACCACTGGGGCCAGGCCCACCTGTGGTCTCAAGAGCTATGGGAAAGTCCAAAATAGTGGGTCCGCATGGCCATCCATAGTATTGTTCTCGTGGGCCCAAAGTTTTTTGATCGTTAATTTGGGGGCCTCTGAACCTATCAACGTGTGCCACTGACAACACGTAATCAGATTTCGTGGACCGTGACCCAAAAGCGGTTGCCGACCCCTGCTATGAACGGTACGATTTTGGGTTAGCAAAGATTGTTGAAAGTTTGTATAGAAAGTTATTCATTTCACTAATGTTTCGATGAAAACAACGCTTAATGTGTTTGATCTCTGGAAGACCAATTTTGCAATTACAATCACAAAATGCAAAAGCACTTGCAATCACGTTAAACACGATTTAAAAATCTATGATCTCCCAGGTCTGGTCTTCAAGCAGTCTTTTCGTAAAATTTGTGAGGGAGTTGATGATCCAATCGGAAATGATTCCCTTGGGCGTAGATTTCCTTTTTTGATTGAGGGCATTCCGATAAATGATCCTGCTAAGACATCTTTGGTCTAGGTTCTTCTAGATCTCGAATAATTTCATTTGAACTCAATAATTCCAGTTCATTTATTTGTACCACTTCAAAAGGAGGCAATCTTCAGAAGAAAAAAATGTGAAGAGTAGCATTAGCCTCATCTTGAAAAAATGGGCCATTATCTTTTTAACATGGTAATTTAGGCACCTGATCCAAAAGATTATGAATGGAAGAAGGGCTTTCACATTGATAGGGCGGTCAATTGATTCATTAATGAATGGGAAAAGAGGATATTGATTTTCCGAGACCTCAGTCATCAACGTACGGCCATTTAAGCTATACGTACGTATAAGAAGCAATTTGATCAAAAATTACGATCAGAATGAGCATGAACGTTAGATGCACGTCAACAAAGAACAATAGAGGATCAAGTTTTTTTCCAACATGACAAGTTCTGCCTGCTTACACGATGACTTCTGTCTAGGACAAATGTCAAGTATTTATCAACAATTACATAATCAGATAAAAGGGCGGATGTTAACGTCAATAGGTTGCATGTTAATTGCAATAATTCAAATTATGATCTCTTTATAATTTTATATGGGGATGATGGTTTAGCGCAGTTGGTTAACGTGCGACCGAGCTATGCTCGGGTTCATGGGTTCGATCCCAGGTCTCCCCCCCCCTCCTACTTTACAACTAAGTCTAGTGGATAAGCGCCTCGAACGGCGCCACGAAAACCCACAATGGGCCCATCACGTTGTCACTCTTCAAAATGTACTTAATGATTAAAACAATGTTTAACCGACAATAATGTATCCAATGAGCAAGTTGTTCGCCATAAAGGTTATCATTATTATTTTGCTATGCTTGAGCCGAATGAATTAGTACTGATAACATGCTGTCTATTTAGAAGTTCTAGCCCTAGTAAAAAAAACCTGTATTTGCACTCGTGAAGAGTTCTTTACTACATTTTGGTATCATTACTCAGGATTAACTTCTTATTTATGTTAACATCCGTCTTAATATGAAAAGGTAGTGATTTCAAGTTAAAACTTTGAAAACAGCGAGTAACTTAAATTGCTTTTTCATGTTAACAAGAATATTTGTATTTGCGTGGTCGGAGTACAAAATCAAAAGTTCGTCTAATTTAGTCTGAAACGAGCGTTTCACACATCGTTTAGAGGAATACAGACAATCAATTGCTTTTTTGCCCTGTATTTAAATTCCGCTGTGGTCACCCCATTTGATCATTGATCGATAACTGAAGGTTATATTTCCTTAAGGGACATCGCAGATTGTATCTAAGATAGCTATGATTTGTTTGATAAACAGTTCGTGCACCATCTGATCCAAATACAAAGTTTTTCGTGACAATAATGGAGGTAAAATTGTCATGACTCTTTATGACCAAAGTAATGGGTTTTGGAATACGTCGTTATGCGTGGCTTTCCGCCAAGTGACCCAATTCAATGACATTTATGCAAAAATGTGATTACGACCAAAGAGATTTTGGTAGAAGTCAAAACAGATAAACTTGAAACAGTTCCAAATTTTAGCTGATTCACTGAAAGATGAGACACATTTCAAAACTGTTTTAACGAGCTCATTTGAGGCCGAGTTTCTGAAACTCATTGAATTTCACGTCAAAGACCATTGCATTAATGCCAGATGCTCAGTTCGAGCAAAAGAGGGTATTTAAAACATTTACATTGTTGAAGCAAAAGAAGATTGATGCAAAGATGACGTGACAAAGTATTTTATGTCAGGCCAGTTGGTTTACGACTTCTTTTAAAAGGCACTTTCTTTCTCCAAATACGGTTGGTGAAGACGCAAAGAAAAAGAACGAGGCCTTGAGGAGCCTCCTTCGGTTCCCTTTTGGTTGTCTCATTTGGACAAGAAATATTTATCTGCTTCTTTCTTGACGAATATAGTCTCCTCTCTGGGGGAGATGCTTTCAAAATTACTTCGGGGAAATCTTTCTTTTGGAACCGCAAAGGACACTAATGGCTACCAAAAAGGTTCCTTGAAATGGGCTGTTTTTGTTTGCCAGAGAAGCCAAGATTGCCAGATTGACCTCACTTAAAACCAAGCCAGGAATTTGACAAAAGGGTATTGTGGGTTAACAGGGCACAGTGGTCAAGAGGGCAAAGGCTGAGTTTGAGATCAAATACGCAATTTTGTAGGGACTTTGAGACAAGAAAGACGAGGCTAAACCCCTTAAAAACCTAGCAAAGGAACCAACCTGCACTTTCCTTTCCTAAACTTAAGCTTCGATTTCAAGCAAGCACTACATTCCTGAATCAACAGAAAATGAAACAATTTGATTAAAGAGCTCACATAACTTGGACCTATGTATGCTATACATCCTCTTTGTCGTTTCAAAGGTTTTCATGACCAACTCATTCGAATATTTTGGTCGACTCAATAGCATGTAAATGTCAAATTTGTGATTGAATTTCATATTTGTTTTGTCATACAAAGGGATCTTTTCCTTACTAGCGGTATTAAAAAATCTGCGAAAGATATTAAGAAGTAAGGGAGAGTTTGTTTGTGGCAAAATTATCCCCTGTATATCTTTCCTTTGGACCACGATCATTGATTTTTTTTTTGAGAAGAAATGATTCCTGTTGAATTCGGTTTTATCGATTCTTTATTTATAATTCAAGACCACTTTTTGTCAGAGGAAAGGATTAATATTTCATTAGTTAAAGCATATCCTTACTCAAAACTGAACTCATCTTAGTCTGTTCCTAGCACTCAAAATTCAAAATTTCAGTTTTTGACATAATATTCCATAAGTGATTTCATTCGGATTTTTTTTATCAAAAGTAGTTTGTTCTGATATCAAAAGTGTGTGATATTTTTATGCTTTATTCGACAAATTCAGTTTGATTGGTTTAGGTTGTTCGGTTTTATAATCCAAAATGAATTTTGCTTGGTTCTTTTCACACCACTTTCCAATGCTTTGATAAGTAATCAGAGTTTATGTAAGATGTTACGATGTAAAAACTGTTGAAAATATGTAGTTTAGAGCCATTAGCACACAATGTTCAATTACACCAATAGTTCATTGGGAAACTAAAACTTAGGTCATTTAGTGTAAAAGTCGTAATTAAATTAGTGGCACGGCTTGGACGGGATTTATATTTTTTTTTACTATAACAGTGGAGTGGCAAAGGAATACAAAATGGTTGTCACAAACTTGTACCTTGTGGATCTTCCAATAGTTCCAATAGGAAACAAATTCAGGTGCTCTGAAAGAAAACGACATTATAGGCCAAGATCTCATCAATCTGATACGGAGCTATGACAAAAGTACATTCACATGTTGGTCTTTGGAGCAACTTAACCGACATTTATCTATGAGTAAGTACTGCTTGGAAAGCTTTACTTTATTATTGGTAAGTATCTGTCTAAGATGGGGGACCCTTATTAAAAGGGTAAAAGAAATGGAGACATGATCAAATAAGTAATTACTAAATGCATACTTATATCAATTACTGTAGCCATTGTGTAATATGCAGTTATGTGATTTCTTCCTTTCATCTTCGTAGTTTGGAGAAAGTTTGAGAAATTGAAAAGCATTTCCAATCGTCGTTTAAACAAAAAAGGACATTATTTCAAAAAGTAGTCAAGAATTCCAACGAAGTTTTTTTATTTCTACAAATCACATCCTCAAAGTTTTACCAATTTTGATGGAAAATGCCTCTGAAAGCCAATTCCGTCATTCTTCTGCATTTCACCTTGAAGGGTAAGCCCCTCAGAATGTTCAAAGGCCATTTGGGAAGTCACTACAAGACTCCCAATGGATGCCAGTCATTCGTCTCAGAATGTGTGGTTCATCAAATCTGGACGCCACTTTGACAAGTTGACAGGTATTTGCTCGCAACGGTGTCACGATTCAACAATATCAGGCACAGTTTGAACTTTGAACTTTTGCAATGGAATCACTAGGTTGACAAAAAGGTCTCTAGTTTTCCTTCCAGATGTAGTGGCATCATGTGAATTCTCGATATGTTTGAGATAAATACTTCACTACCAGAATGACTAGAATCTCAGATCCATCTACATAAAATTACGTTACATCATTGGGAACTATTTAAGCCACTTTATTCTTTTGCATGACAATCAAACCGTCAAAAAACTCATTTTTCCTTGTAATTTTAGTAGTGACCGAAAGCGTTTTCGGCTAAAATACTCTCCGAAATTTCGGCTTTAGTTATTTTCAAAGATTATTTTTCTGTCTGCAAAACTCAGAACCAAGAGTGTTCTTATTTACAAAAAAACGATCTGCCTGCGTCAATAGCACTGGTACTATAAATCAATGCACGGTAAAATTTAGTTGTTGCTTTTTTTGTCCAGTTTCATCAGGAGTCCTTTTGGTCCAACACGAAATTTTAGGTACGGCCAATCGCGTTTTAGTTTGACACCTAGGTCTGGAATATTTTAGGACAATGATGATGGCCCATTACGAATTCTACAGGGTTAGGCAGAATTAGTGAAACATGGATATTGTGAAATAACTCTTTACCAACAAGGTCAATAGGAAAGGGTTGTTCTAAGAAGTTGGTTCGCATACAAAATACTTTAACATAATGGAATATGATTTGTCATGTACCCCTCTGAGCTAAACCACCGCCCTGAACGTCTTGATATCAATGTTGCAACTTGCACGCGCCTATTCCTCCTCTTGGTTATCATCCCACGCTGCTTAAAGTATAACCAAAAGTGGTCCTTGTTACCCTTCTTGGCCTTTTCAAGATCTAACCATAAGTAATGGGGATAAATTTTAGTCTTTAGCCATCTTGTTCATGGATCAAGCCGGATTTCATGTAATCTTAAAGGTAGTGGCCTTGACCAACGTGGGAGTCTTCACCCTCTTTTTGCCACCTTGTCCAGGGTTCCATGACAATATTCCTGTATCCTCTTATGGTTTTTAACCTTTCATTTGAAATTGTGGCTCATACCAAGGGCCTTTATCATGATCTTGAATCTAATGTTTCACTAATTCTGCCTAACCCTGTAGATATTTTCAAAATCTAGTCATTATCGGTCTAATGGGACATGCACAGAGGTTTCCTACGTGAGAGTTTTAAATCACACCGCTAGCGATAAAACAAAGCCATTGGTTGTGCTGTGATGCTCTGCCCATTTTGACAAATCCAAGTCATATCAATTTCAGCGAGAAGTCATAGAGTCTAGGTTCGTGGAAATGATCGATATTTCAAGTAAAGATGTCTTGGCTGTGATTGGGTTAATAATATGCAAAATTCATTTTCAGGGTAATTAAGAAAACGCTTACACAGACCTTGTAATGTTACAAAAAAAGGACTTGAGACAGGTCCAAACAATGATTTAAAGGTGCTTGTTTATTTGCTCAGTGGGTTCCAACATCTCAGAATGTTTTCCATTGCAAGAAATGAATAATGTTCCATTATTCCTCTCTGGTAATGTTTGATTTTGTGTCTCATTTTCTAGTTAAGAAACTGAGCATATTTTGAATCAGGTGTAAGCAGAGTTATCTCAACGAAAAATACTATTTATGCACCTGCAAAGGAAGGGAGTAATGGCCAAAATCCGGCGGAGGGAGTTTCATTTTATTGGCGACCCGAGGGCGTCAGCCCGAGGGGCGTCAATTAAAATGAAACGAGTGATGATTGAGTAGTGCGTTAGATTGAGTAGTGCGTTCTGCGTTCGAAGCATTCGGACGTGTCCAAGTGTTGCTCCTGGAATACTTGTGATTTTTCTTGTGTTTGCTTCTGGCTGGAGAATCCACAAGTGTTTCAACTGACTTATACTCTTATACCTTCTATCGGAATCTGCAAGCGCCGTTTAACCCAGAAGCTGGATCAATTGAACCAAAGACCTCAAAAGGGCTGCGACATTTAAGTCAAATCTGAGTGAGAGTTCAATACAAGGCTACCGTTCGCTCTCTTGGAGTTTCTTGAAGAGGAGACGATGACAAAGAGACCAAATAAAACCAAGCAGAACGGGTGCTTCAAGTGTGATACCACTGTGGATCAACGGCTGAGTCTAAATGGTGAATGCGATATATGCATCCGATCCTATCACTCTGGTTGCATCTCCCTCGCTGAAGCGACGCTGAAAGACCTGAAGGTCCAGGGATACCCCATCTACTGTGATGATTGCAAACATGGCTGCGGGATGGTGATGAAAACGCTGAAAAACGTCGAGAAAAGAATGGAGGCCTTAGAATCAAGCGGGGAGCTTGTAAACCAAAGACTGAATAAGCTGGAACAAGGAGGCCCATCGGAAGCCGTAGAAGAGCTCCTTCGGCGTGACAGATGCAAGAAGAACATAATAATTCACGGCGTTAGTGAAAGCATAGGTGACAGTCCGAACAAGGCGCGAATGGAGGATGATAGGAAAACCCAAAAGGTGATTGAAAGTGCTTTGGGGAATGGGATCGAAACTACAGATATCCGTGTCAAGAGATTGGGACCGCCCATGAAAGGAAAAGACAGAGCCATTGTAGTCAATCTGGGAGGAAATCTGGACAAACAGACCATAATTACAGAATGGACCAGGAAAAAGAAAGAAGGAAAATTATCTAGTGGTATGACAAAAATCGCAATCCGAGATGACCTCACCAAATTACAAAGGGAGAAACTGAACACCTTACACAAGGAAGCAAAGGAGAGAAACGAGAACCAGCAAGATGGAAAAAAGTGGATTGTAAGCGATCCAAGAGGAATACCATTTCTCCGTCTGGTGGAAATCGACCAAAAGCGGAATTAACACTGGGTTATTGGAACATAAGGAGGGGATGGTGGACAAAGGAGGAGGACATTCGAACATTTTTAAACCAGAACGACATCGACATCATGTGTTTGTCGGAGACCGATTTCATTCAGCCATCAACAGATTTTATAACAACATATGCTGGTTACCATCTGATTCTACCACTTATAAAGGAAAATAAAGTCCGCGTCACTGCACTCTTGAAAAAACAATTGGTACCAACCATTAAAATTCGGACAGACATCATGGAGGACGATGTTCCTACAATATGGATGGAATGCATGAGGGACAAACAACAGAATCTTCTGGTTGGATCTTGCTATCGGGAATGGAGAGCACTTGACAGGGATCAGTCCCTTACAGGACAAAGAAATCGGTTGAATCGTATTGAACACCAAATCATGGCTATATCGGCGGAAGGCAAACCTATGGTGTTCGGGGGCGATATGAACTTAGATTTAAACAAAGTGGAATCAAAAGACTATTACTTAAGCTCTTTGTGGTACCAACTCGAGGAAACACTTCTGACGTGCGGTCTCAAGATATCCAGTATTCGAAACACATTCACAAAAGAACAAAACGACCTGGTAAGACATGAGTCAAGCCTCGATCACGTTTACTTCAGCCACCATTTCAAAGATACAGTGTTAAGAGGACATAGTGGACTCAGTGATCACTGCCCGCTGATTATGACCCTACCATGGACAGGACAACGTGATAGATCATCGACAACAAAAATCGCGAAACGTTGCTATAAAAATTTCGTTGAGGAAAACTTCCTTCAGGATCTCAACAATATTCCATGGTTTTATCTGGAAGAAGACACCGACCCAAGCTTCATAGCAGGTTTCATAGAAGGGCAAATCAACACTACCTTAGATTTCCATGCACCAACCAAAGATTGTGTGGTCCCGATTTCTTACAATGAAGCACTTAGCGTCTCAACAAAGGTCCTAATCAAGAAGCGAAACGAACTCAGATCCAAGCTACAAAAAGCAACAAGCACGGAGCGCCACAAGTTAAAAGCAAAATTCAAAAAACTACGGAACCAATGTACAAATCATGTACGTCAAGACACAAGGAAATATTATTCAGAAGCAATTAACCAAGGAGGTGTCTGGCGATCAATTAACAAAATAAAAGGAAAATCTAACGCAAAAAATCCGACTTCGTTACTGATTGAAGGTCAACGAATTCGAGACCCAGCCCAAATGGCGCAGAGCCTGTCCGATTACTTTAACGCAAAAATTGTGATGATCAAATCAACAGTCCCCAAAGCCATGATCAGCCCGACCAGATTATTGCTTCGCCAAGGAAGAATCATTGATGGGTTCTCTTTTCGACCAGTGATGAGAGGAGAAATTGTTGAAGCGATAAAGTCATTGAAGAAAGCGGGGGGTGCTGGGATTGACGGAATTAGCGGAAAGTTAATCAAAATAGCCCGACAGCAACTAACAGATCCTCTACTCCACCTCGCGAATCAGTCCCTGGCTACTGGAGAGTTCCCCGACGGATGGAAAGTAGCAAAACTAACTCCAATGTTGAAAGGAGGAGGTGCCGAAGATATGCAAAACTATCGCCCTGTGGCCTTACTCCCAGTCCTATCGAAGGTGCTGGAAAAGGTGGTCCAATCACAAATCGTGGAGTATGTGGAAGGAGCGGGAATCTTACCTCGCGATCAACATGGCTACAGGGGGGGTCATTCTACGTTTACGTCTCTTGTGAGGGTCATTGATGAAGCAAACAGAACGAGCTCGAACGGGGAAGCCGGGCTTCTCCAGTTCGACCTATCGGCAGCTTTTGATACCATAGATTGGGATGTTCTGATCGAAAAGCTGAAGATTTACGGATTTGACTGGAGAGCACTAAAATGGGTGCGATCATATTTAGTCGGAAGAAAACAGTGCGTTGAAGTGAATGGAAAAAGGTCAACGTTTGCCCAAGTCTCATGTGGCTCCCCTCAGGGAGCAGTGCTGTCCCCTTTGCTGTTCCTCATCTATGTAGCTGACCTGCCCCTCTGGATGTCTGAAGCAAACTCTTCGAAAACGTTCAGCTTTGCGGATGATACCACCGTAATTGTTCATGCTAAGTCACGCGATGAGCTCAAGATCAAATTGGAGAAAACTGCCAAGGATGTGATGGCATTTATGGCCAGCAATGGGCTAAAGGCAAATGCATCTAAAACCAAACTTATGGTCATAGGAAACCGAAAAAACGGGGCAGCACCTTTATCCATACACATTGATAATGACCTCGTAACTGAACAACCAGGATGCAAGATACTTGGAGTTCATATTCAGAATGACCTCCGATGGGACACGCAAATCCGCGCTGTGTGCCGGGGGACTGAAACAGGGGCTGGGCCTTCTTCGACTACTACTTTCAAAGATCAACAAAAAGAAACTCAAACCAGCCATAGAATCCCTGATTCTCTCGCGAATAAGATACTGCTTGCCCCTTTACTTTGCTACGTCTGACCTTTCAAGTGATCATACCCATAGGCCAGGGAAACAAGATAAGATCCAAATCGCTTTCAACAAAATACTCCGGGAATACTTGGGGACTAAATTAACCGACCAGATTTCAAACCAAGAACTTCACAACCGAGCTGGATTTCTATCGATTAACCAAATGGCAATTAGAGCCTCGCTATTGGAAGTCTGGAAAGGGATCTATTGGTGCGGGGGAGGTTTGAGTGGCCTTTTCCGCTCGATCGGTGATACCCGAACTGAGAGAGAAATCCAGTCTGCGGGCTCTCCCGCAAGTAAGGAAACTAGAAGCTCTCGAAGGAACGATCTCCATTACCAAAGTAACGACTCCATGTTTGTTCGCAACGCCTCTGCACTGTGGAACGCCCTACCACCTACTATCCGCTCCATCCAGACCATCGGAAAATTCAAAAGTGCCATTAATAATTTGATAAAGACTGTTCCCCTATAGCATGTGATTCCTATGGCCCTAGATCTGGCACTTTTCCATAGTGCTCGTGATTACCCTTTCTACATGAACGAGATATTGGTGCCAAACAGAACCGAGTTATAATGATGAATTGACAAAAGTGCATTAGCACTTAATTAGAAATAAATACAAATACAAATACAACATTTACAGTTTCAACTTTAAACAAATGAAATGACTTGTGACATGTGGTAAACAAGTTCAGGTTGAGTGATCTTAAGTAAGCATGATTGGCTAGTTTTCACTTATTTTTCACATTTTCATGTGGCAATCTTTGTCAGGTCTCAACGATAAAAGTTTCCTGACACTTCCAACCCTTTTCACAACTTGTTATTCTTGGGGGTGTTAAAAGTTCCTAGACATTCATGGCCTGACACATTCCTGCAAGTCCGCTTAACGTCCAACAAAAGTAGTTCGGAACAGACCTTGGAAACACTTTTCATGCATAGTGATCAAGGACAAATCTGGCTCCAAGTTTTGGAAATGCCTTTGAACGACTCACCAATGCAAGGTTAGCACATAAATAAATCCAACTTGCTCAATGGCTTTTCTATTGTAGCGCTGCAAGTATCGATAAAAATAATATCTCGCTCGACGCGTGAGTTCATTCCTACGCTGTTTCTACTTGAAACCAGAGGAGTTAGAGGCAATAAATCCGGCAATCTGGAAACAATCGATTACTCCAGACGACTTGCTGAGATCCACTTCTGAGCTTTCCATAATTCATGCTGTTCTACAACTGAGCGTGCTGTTTCTTTGTCTCCTTGTTAGGTTATTTTAGATAGAAGGAGAAAGAGACTTTGCCTTTGTATGACGCTTCACAACGGAGGAATAATAAAACGGAGGGATAAGTTAGAAACATTTCCATTTATCAATAGGTGCCATTTGTACAGTATGTCCCATAAAAAATGCAAAAGTTTTCAAGATTTATTTTATGGCAGGTTTAATCATTATTTTTACTGTTTTAGGCCTTGTGTATAATCGTTTGATTGTATACTTTGAGATGATGTAAAAAAAATAGTGGGTTGTGAGTAAGAAATTTAAGAAAATTGGATGGAAAGGAGGGTGTGACTGGTTTGTTGCGCGCCCAAACACCCGTATAACTAATTGCAACGATTGTGGGATCCAACCTGGCTATCGTTTCATGTATCCAACGTTCACTTCTTGATGGAATACGTCCACGGAAGCCAGAAAAAGGTCGTCCATGGTCTGCTTGCCCACCAATGGTCATCAGTAGACCACGGCAAAAAAAAAAAAATTTTCTGTGGAGCGGAAATTCCAGACGTTTCAAGGAGTAGGGTCAGCTGACGTTGGGTCAGCTTGTCACCTATGAGCTGACACTACGCCGTGAAATGTCTGGGATTTCTGCTCCACAACAAAAAAAAAAATATTTTGCCGGGGTCTAGTCATCAGATTAGTGAAATAGAAAATGAGGCAAAATCCTATTAAATCGATCTAAAAAGTGACAAAGAAAGCCAATATTTAAAAAAACTACTATCCAACAGTTGCACTTGAACAACAGTTCAAGTCATTTTTGACCAATGTCTACAGAGTAGTTTACGAAATATCGGCTTCCTTAGCCAATTTCCGGATTGATCTCAAATGCGGGATTTTGCCTCATTCTGTCCCACCGGTCTGATGGCCTTGGGTGCAAGAGCAGACCGTGGATGGCCACTTCCCGGCTTCCTTGGACGTGGTCCATCAAGGAGTGAATGTTGGATTCAGTAATCGGTAGCCAGGTGGCATCCCACAATTTTTGTTTGATTTTGTTTTATGAGTTTTTGGGCAAGCAGCATAACAGTCTCAACCTCCTTTCATATATTTATCTCATATTTTTTAATTGGAAACCCCTTTTTTGTTCACATCATCTCAGAATAAATAGTCAAATGATGACACATAAGTATTAAGACAACAAAAATAATGATTACTGCTATCCAAAAATTATTGCATTTTTTATGGGACATACTGTACATTGAGATGTGGCCCAATGAAGGTAAAAGGAGGATTTATATGGATTGAGCACTAGACTGTCATATTTTCAGTTAAATTAGTTGAAGGCACGTTTCAGTTTCAAGCCAACATATGAATTGAATTATAAAAATACTCAATCAATAACCAACGTGGGACTAATGTCAATCAATTTTCAAAATTGCAGGCGACCTTTGGCATCCATTTCATTGACCTCGTAGTTCTGAGACCATCTCAAAAGACAAAAACAGATTTTCAACCAACTTTCTCGGTCATTTTTTACATAATGCAAAAGGCAAAAATGTATTTAAGGCTCACAAATATTTTACTTCCTAGTTTTAGACTGCAATTCATAGAAACGTCTTTTCTAGCAAAGTCATGTTGCCTTACACATCCTTGAACTTTTCTCACTAATTGCAGTTTTAAGAAGACTCAACTGAGAGAACTCTCTCTGTACGTAGTTGTACGTAATGCACCTCCTCTCCAAACGAAGCAGTAATTAGTGGGCGACTCAAGTTGAGCGACAATGCATGTCGCCATGTTACTGTTTCCCAAGCAAACAGCCATTCAAACACAGAGAAGTCATTTCAAACTCTGCTCAGAGACCTAAAACATTCCCAGGATAGAGCTCAACCAAGGACAACCTTCCAAGCTGAAGTGGGACTGGCCTCAAGCAAAAGCCCGTGAAATTGAGATCCATGGGCTAAACTCTGGCCATGAAACTAGATAAAGCGAGGAAAAGTTCTTCTAAATGGTGGTGACACATATCTACCTAACAGACTGAGGGAGTGTTTGCATTTCAAAATGGGAAATATTGACATTTCTAGGCTTAGATAAGAATTCTAACGCAAAGGATGATTAAGTATATTAAGATGGACGTGTCTAAAATTTCGAGTTCTAAAGACTGACCATCAAAATTAAGAAAACGACAGATTTGTGTTTTTGTCAGTTTTTGTGAGCTATATTGACTAAATCTCAGTAAAAAAGGCCAAAAAGGTATCATAAAAGTGGAAAGAAAAAGAAAAAAAGGGTGACGAAACCAGGAAATTGTTAGAATAACAAAGGGAATGATTACTTTTTGTCAGTTGGGTCAAAGTGATTGCAGTCATTTCTGTAATCAATCAAACATCTAAGGTAAAAAAAAACACTTTTAAATCATTTGGCACCACCAATCAATTTCAAAAGCTACTAATTTTAGAGTCATTAAGAGCGTTGGAACATAACGCTCTGCGAAGGAGTAAAAGCGGATTTTAAAAAAAAACCAAATTCTTGCGTGAACATGCGTTTCAAACCAAGATTCAAACCAAGATAATTGCTTAACCAATGGAAATACTAGATTTTAAATAGTTTTTACACAAGAATCACGAGTCCCATATTACTGGTATTAAGTAAATGATGTCCTTGAACAAATGTCTTTTGGCTCTTGTCAAGAAAAATAAAACTCCTTTGTTAAAAAGGAACTCAACGTGCAAAGATTCCACTACTGAAAACATGTTGGCATTTTTTGTTCCATTTTTACGTGGGGTATCCAGACCATAGGTATACTGGACCTGTAATTCGTAAAATTGAGTGATTATCGGATTTATGCGAAAAATCGAAATGAAGATTGATCTCTTGTGAGCAGGTGTTAATTTACAAATTTTGTTGCTTGACAAACTTGTTTGAAGCTACGCTTTGATTAGACAAAGTTGTTGGGTGACCCCTGCATTCTTCAAAAAATGGACGTCAAGAGCGAAAAATTCGTCAAATTCCAAAATTTGGGAAAGAAAGTTTGTTGATAGCTCTTCACGTTAATTTTCCATGCATACAGGGCTCACCCAAAACATCTTGTCTAATTAAATCATAGCTTCGAACAAGTTTGTCTAACAACAAAATTTGGAAAATAAGACTTGCTTACAACAGATAAATCTACATTTCAATTGCTTACATAAACCCAAAAAATTCGTACATTCAAACGAGTTACAAGCCCAGTCTACCTCTAGTCTGGATGCCCCTCGTATTTTGTCTTGGAGTTCGCCACCGTGGTTGTTTTGACCTTTCAAAGTTAATCAGATAATCCAATTCAGATGAAATGAGAAATGCTAATTCTTTGAGTCTTTGCGTGGGTGAGGTATGGCGTACATAGTGTGTACTCCATCTGTTTCCCGTGCGGAAGACGGGGGTTCGATCCCGGCCAAATGGCAAACTGCCAAATGTAACTCTTGAGAGTCATAACCTGGCCTTGAACCATCTTTCATTCGAATAAATAGCTATATATACCATTAGCAACCAAAACGTGACGATGAGTGGGAATTTTTTTTACGAAACACTCATTATCACTTATATCCCGACTCGTTAAAACATAAATTTTACTTAACAAATTTCGTTGAGTAGGCTTCAGAAATGGACCAAAACTTACTCTAACTAAACATTGACTAAACGTGCAAATCTCATTCTTGGGTGGCTTCTAACATGATAGAAAGATTGGACTATTTGGAGTGAATAACTTTTCAGTTTCCCTCGATCGAACGTTAATATCGTATTGGCTTTTGAATATGGTTGAGAACTTCGGTTCTAGAAGAAAAAAGTTAGATCGTGGGGTTCCATATGACTTGGTGATGGACTTTCTTCCGCATTTTGGGTTTTAGATGAAGAAATATTGGAATCCTGTGAGCTTTTTTGACAATACAAAGAAACGAGGAATCGACTCAATCAATATTCATGGATAACTGTGGAGATCCACGAGGCATTTCAAAACATTGAGAAGCGAAAATCAGTTGATTTCAAGAATTTTTCCTGTTTGCCATTAATGCCTTGAAGAGTATTATTGTATGTACTTCCAATAGAAAAGATTTAGAATGCATTTCTCCCTAGCTTTCAATTTTGGCACATTATTTGCAAGGACTCTATGACACTCCTGCTTTATTTGCAACGTTGTCTAAAACTTGACCAAGAATGAAAAATCCAATTTTGGGACGCATTTTTGTCTGAGATTTATTCACGTTCCTCATATCTTTCCTTTACAAGGTTTTGCCAATGTTTACAAACAAACAATTAGTGCATCCAAGCGCGTATGTAAATGTTTCAGATTGTTAAGGAAAATCGTCGCGAAATTTGAACCAATCAAATTTGGAACAAATAACTTTCTATCTCTTGACATGCTCAAAGCTGTCGGATACAGAAAAGACAGTACTTATATTGTAGAATATCTTGAGTGCAAAGATATGACACGAAGGCTTTGGATGTTATGACAAAATCTGAATAGAAGGGATGAAGATTTTCGATTCCGGATCAAGGAACCGGAAGTTCGTCGAGTTACGGATCGGATCGGGTCTGGCCAGAAACAAATATTAAAAAAACTCATATAGTTTTTGTAAATAATACTTGTCTTTCCGAAGTTTGTTAATCTAGATTTCACTTTAAAATTGAGAAAGGTTTACGGCGAAGTCTAAATTTACTATTTTTTAACTACCTTGAAGAGCCTTGTTGATCGTGCAAAAGAACTGTCAAGTTGGCAATGTCCATGAATTTCTAATGAATTCAGCCTTTGATGAAATGTCAAAGCAAGCCAAGTCTAAATGGTAGTGAAACTTAATAAGTTTTCTTTCGGACTCTTGTAGACTGCAGTATGGAAACAATCAAGGAAGATCTTTCTCGTCTCTTGGGAGAATAATATGCCGACACTTCAACAGTTTGGCCCTCTCAAGAGCTCTTAGGACAACTTCTTTCTGTACAGGCCTTCTCCTTGCTTAACATATACAACAATGCTTTCTCAGTCCTTACACTGAACGTAGAGCACTTTTTGAGGGGCTGAATCAGTCTGAAAAATGAATATTCATTATATTTTATTTGGAGAATAACGAAATATTTCGCAGAATTGTCTTAACCCAACAAAAGAATGACTCCATCCTCCCTTTATTACTTCTAAAACACTGCTTGGGAAAATTCTAATAAAAACAAATAACCTTTACGTAAACGTATTTGCTCAAAAATCTTAAAAATTAGTAATTGCTTGAATCAAGCTTTCCACAAAGGTGGCCAACTGGGGTCATCAAAAAAAGCAGAAAACGGCAAACTCCAGTTTGTCTATGTTGAGCAATAAAAACAAGTTTGCTTCTCAAAGCACCCTTTTATTTCAAACCTCTGAAGTTTAAAAATTTCGGGTCAGCTGGCACTGAACCTTAAAAAACGATTTTCGGAGCAGTGGTTCAAAAAGGGAAAATACCTTTTCCTTTAAAAAAAATAAGTAAACTGGTGAATCCAGTTTGCAACCTCCTGTCGAATGCTTGATTAAAGGCCCATAATTACATTAAAACAATTTAGTAAAATTGCTGCAATGAAGGTGTGTTTCTTAATTTGTCATGTAGCAAATTATTTAATTCACAACAGAATAGACAGAAATTAATTCTCTTAGAAGTAAGAAAACCTTTGACATTTTAAAGGAGGAATAGTTGCAATTTGTTATTTAAATTTGAAGCAAAAATCATTTTGACACGCTGACCTCAAATGAATGCATTACAACTTGAATTTGTCCCAATTTTAGACTAAAACGAGCCCTGATTTACTCATTTTCACTCCAATATGTAGTGTAAAAACATGAAGTAAAATTTCGCAAATTTTAAAGTGTGTGAATACTGTATCAAACCATTTCACGCTTAGTCAAAGCTGAAAATTCAGCAAAAAAAAATCGGTTAAAACTTTGTTTTCGGTTAAACCTCTAAACCGAAAACAGAAAACATTTTAAGGAGTGGGTGATGAAGGAAAAAATCGATGCTTACGCCCAAAAAAGCTCAGCAAAATATGTACGTGCTTTAAAACATCTCTGTTTCGGTTTCTAAATTTGGTGGCTGCAGTGTCAAAGTATGGCAGTAACAGTGGTAAATGGTGTTCCCACATTTGGCCAAATCTGGCCTTTTTGGAATGATTGGTCCGAAAAGTTCTGGCAACACTGGTTCATTCTTTCGTCTGGACCTCACATCGTCACTATTACCCGTTAATAAACATAAATAACTGCAGTTTTGGATTCCAATTTGCCTGGAGTTCATCGAGTTTAATAATCGTATTGTTAACCAAAAATGGTGTTGCTATCCATCATATTATAGAAACATTATCAAAATATATCTCTGTATGAAAATTGCATGATTTTATTTATAGACAATATCAAATTTGTTAAGTTCTTTTTCGGGCAAAACTTTTGGTTTGGGTTTAGATTCCTTTCTGATTATGTCCATGACACTGATACGATGCAGTATCTTTTTGTTCGAATATATCAATATCAAAATTAGGAACAACTTGAGCATTGATTGTATTTGAACTTTGAAGCGCATCAAGAGGCCTATGTTGAAAAATGCTCGATAAAGGAGTTTTCAACCTTGAAGTCGTACGTTGATACAAATACACTGTTGAATATAAAACTGCTAAAGCTGGTGCAGTTTCAAGTAAATTCCAACCCATTTTTTTATTTTAAAATTCCATTGAAGTCATGTATTAGTAACAATGCCTTACCCTGTAAAGTTTTTTCCTGAATCAATCATTGATAAGCAATTCAAATTTCCTTCACATTTTTGCATGGTTCTTCTACGGTTAAGTTGAAGAATTCAATTTTGTCTACATATTAAAGAGTTTATTGAAGTTTGAAAATATGTCACTAGATGGAGGCAAAGCAAGGACAAAGAATTCAAATATTAGAGTTATACTTGTCTAGACCTTGTTTCCAGAACTATATTAAGGGTTTAGTTGTAACCATGAAATCGGCCTTGATCATCGCTTCAGCTTTTGATTGAAGCCCAACTTGGCGTTAGAAAAAAGACGGCAAGGAAGGCGCAAAGGGGATCATTTTGAGGACAAGAGATGGCACTGCAAGCACTCCAGCTTATGAACAGGCAGTTCCATCTAAGTGACAAAAACACGGGTGTTCTTTGAAATCCTTCATTGAATTGCAAAGGAAACTTTTTACCCTCGACAAGCCAACACAGGGCTCAAAGTCTGTTTTTCTAGCAATATTCAAATAGTTCTGCCCAATCTATGCAGTAAAAACACGCCTGATGTCTGCTCGCTCATGACGAATAACCTCATTTGGAGCCACATCAAATCAACTTCCTGATGGTTTTCTTGTAATGCTCTTTGGTGAGGGGCAAACCATACTCAGTGGTAGTTGCCAAGTATTGGAAAGTTTCAAAATATTGACACAAGAGAGACCTTAGTCTCCAGAACTTGCCCACCTCCATCCAGAATCCATGGTTTGGCTGTTATTTCCTGTCGTGTTAACTTGAAAGAAAGTAAGGTTTCTTAGTCAATAGATGTTTTTCTCAAAATCCAGCATGTAAGTTTGGAACCATTCGGATCAAAATGTCCCGATCAAATCTTGTCCCAAAAATATTGGCTCCAAGAAGGTGCCATGCAAATATCGAAAAAGGTTTCAAATTCATTCGAAAGTTAGTCTCAAAGGCGTGAAAACTACAACGGGAAAATTGCCACTATTTACAAATATCTCTTGTATGATACATGGAAAATGATCTTCCAAATCTTTCCCTGCTCAACTCGGTTCTTGACATTTATTCTAATTTAAAAAAGTTTGGTAAATATGCAATAACAGGCAAGCTCGGTGTCAATTTTAGGCGCTTATTCAAAATACGATATGTCGCTAAAATAATAATAGGGATGGACAAAAAGTGCGTTTAGCCGAAATGTGTTTTTTGGACCAACCATAAAAAATGGAATTTCAGAATAGTCAAAAGGAAAATAACTGGCAACATTCATTTTTATTTTTTTCTGATGTTACGAGCAATTATATTTTTCGCACATTTAAGGCAAGGGACCATCTTGCCTTAACATCTTGGCTCCAATTCACAAGAATGCGCTATATTTTGCAAGAGCTGTGCTTTATGTAACAAGAAATCAGTCTACCAATTTCAGCTCAATCGAAGAGAGGAGTCAAAAGTTATGCATCTTCAAAATTCAGGCACGTGTAGGAGGAAAATTAACTTCTTCTCCTTCTTGTTGCACGATTTAGCAAAATGATAATCTTGACTCTTTGTGTGGGCGTTCAAAATTTGAACATCGATTAAAATGTTTCTACCTATTTATCAGAAGCAAATTAAGTTTATCGATAACTTCAGCTTGATAAGACCGTCAGAAAACAGCTGTTGTCGATTACAATTTTTTTGTCATTAACCTTTTGCCATGGATCACAGGATCACTGCCATCACAGAATAACACATGCTAGAAAACTAAACAAGGATTTTTTTTCATTTTGTTGTGGAGCAGAATTAACAGACGTTTCGCAACGTAGAATCAGGTGATGATTACGTCAGATGACCTTACTCCTTGAAAACTCTGGGATTTCTGCTCCACAGAAAAATATATTTTCCGGGCTATTTTGATCACTTAAGGATTTACATTATATAGTGTCTTGCAAAATTAAGCACCGGTATCGTATGAAAAAGAAAACAAGAGACATTTGTTGGTTGGGAAGGTCGCCATTTTGGCTTCTTTAAAGAAAACAGAAGTACTGTTTATGTTTCAGATTACCTCCAAACACGTGGGGTCACACCTCGCTAGTCCATTACTTATTGTGGGCACTAATTTGTATACCATTGGCAACCAAAGTGGCATGGAACGGTAATATTCCTTCAAGAAACGCTCACTATCAGTCGTATGTTGGGTTCTTAAAAAATGAAACGCAGCAAAAACGCCCAATCACGTTCAAATTGCATTATTTTTGTGCTGGAAATTCTTGCATATATCTTATAGCTTAGGCGAAACCCTCTTTCTGCCAAAACTCTTGATTTTTACAAAGCGCACTTAGAAATATTGGAACAAGCTTTTTCATATGAACTCCTAAAGAATTACTAAAAAATATCGCTCAGAAAAGTCTTGATCGGCGTGATTGGCTTGTGAAGTGGAATTGTTTTGTTAAAACAATCACACATCTTACACCAAGAAACAAAGGAATTTATATGTTATGAGTGTAAATGACCAATTTTTAGATCATTTTGTCAACAATTTGGTATTGTAGCTGAGAGACTAAGATTTTGTATGTCTTAACTGACTCTTGCATTTCATGCCTATTTTGGAATCCGTTCAGTACCCAACGATACATACACGTACGTTTTTGATGTGAACCAAGGACCCTCCAGCTCGAGTCTTTGTGTGAACTCATCTTTTCGGAGCTGAAATTATTTTTAAAAGATTGTGACAGCATCACTTTTTTCGTTACGCTATAGATGACAAACAATCCGATTGCCGAAGTTCAACAAAAAGCAAAAGCCAAATTTGCTGAGGTATGTTTTGCATCCTTTTAACATGCTATCGATCAAAATTTTAGCATTCACAATCAAGTGAATCGAAGCGAAAAGACCACCAAAAAAGTCAAGTAATTTGTTGTGCCTGTTGACAACGATTTGACACGTTCAACTGACTTTCAAGAAAGAAATGAGCAACATTGCATGTACACAGACCTGTGATGTACATTGAAATTACTGTTACGTAAGTGCAATTACATTTCCAAGTAATTGTAGTTAATTACATTTGAGCCCATGTAATTGGCATTTTTCAATTACAAATTACAATTACATTTTCACCAACAGAAGAAGTTCTGGAATTAGAAATTTTGCAGATTTTCCCCCGTCCTTTCAGTATTTTTCGGGATGTAAATTGATTCGCAAAAAGATCACAGGTTTGTGATGCTCTTTGCACATTTTGCACTTGAAAAGAAAGGAGTTCAAGCTTGGTTTGAAAAAAATATTGTAATTGCAATGTAATTGAATGTAATTCAAGTACTTTGGGAAAGTGCTTGTGATTTTATTTAATTACTTTTGAGACCAGTGTAATAACTGCAATTAATTGCATTTTAGAAGTAATTGACACAGGTCTGCATGTGCACTTCACATTCCTTCGTTGTACTAATCTACGATTCTCTGATTTCTTGGACTTTGAATCTCGTCTCTCTTTTGGTCATGAAAAGTTTGCACATTTTTTAGCAAGTCATTTGCTTACCGATCTCGATTTTCCTGTAGTAGCTAATAATTAAAAAATCAGATAAAAATTACCTTGAGCCATTCCAATCTTTAAGACATTCTATTACATTTTGCATGGCCAAAAATGGAATGTTAGCACGAAGTGCTTCAAGGAAAAGAAGTTTCAGTTCACATTCCGTGATTGTTTTCTTAAGGATTACCGAGTTCAAAAATAGCCCAATTCAATGAAGGATGATACAAAGTCTGGTCCTTTCAAGTCTCAAATAACATTGTTCGATTGGGGCTTACCTTTGTTCAAACGTCATAGGCCAATCTCAAAATAGCCCAACTCACTTATGCAACTACTCACGCGCTCACCAAGAGCTCAATTTACACGAGTTTTAGGTGCACCTTCTCCGACGGTTTCTGGCAAAACTGGCAAGCACTTCACTCTTGGGATCATTTTTCATTGACTTCATTTCACTCACATTTTTCATCTTTAAGCAGGGGGCGTGCCAGTCGAGCTAAGAACACATGGACCGAGACACTCCCGGACATTCTTGATATCACGCAGTCTCCTTTCCGGGAGAGAGGAAAAACTCGTTTCCTGTTGCCCGCCAAAATAAGACTACCGAGAGTGAGTGCCCGAGAGGAACCAACCAACCAACCAACGAACCCCAGAGGTGATAACAACAATAAGAAGAACGAGGCCCACGGCCTCCAAAAAAGGTTTCGAGAAGGAGAGAGAGAGAACCCTCGAAAGGAAGCCTCACCGGCCTCTTACTCTCGTCCCCTCTAGGTGCACGTTTTCAGTGGATAAAGTGGATCCAGGAGGAGAAGGAAAAGAGAAGTGGTGGAAGGATGGTACGAAGGGACGGACCATCCAAGGGTTCAAGGTAAAAGAACTGAAGAAGTGAATCCATGCGCCGCGGACGGACGAAATGGAAAGAAACCTTGAAATTCAAAGAACGAAAATGCTCGTTGAAAATAATCAGATGGTGGAGGGAAGTTTTCCGCGGCTGTTCTTCCACAAACTTGAGTGGATCGAGCCTGTCTGTCGAGGACGAAATGGGAAAGAATTTTAAGCAATGCATTTTGAGCAGAGAACTTGAATTTCATTAAATACGAGGGCTTCTGGAGAAGACTGTTGTGACCTGCAAATAATGTTTTGGAATATGCAAATACATTATGGCTCTGAAGCCAGCAGGCAGAAGAAGAAGGAGCAGGAAGCACGGAACAAACAGAAACAAGCGCCGAGTTTGTTCCATGTCTAAAAAGTGACCTTTGGCTGAAGCTCAAGATCGCGTTCAAAAGGACTAAAAGGCCCCCAGCACAAATACGGAGAGATCAAAGGATAAAAGCGGATTATTAAAGACAGGCAAACATTTTAAACTCGCCGAGAACCTGATTAGCCCGTCAGTTCTTCGGGTAAACATCGAGAAAGAGACACAAGTGTGCGGCACAACTTTATTGGTTATTGGTTCCATTTGACACAGCAAATAAAATCGTTCGACATGACGACGTTTCTTCGCTTGAACTTTCGGAAAGCGAACCCTGTAGGGATTCGAGCAGGAAGGGAGCTACAGAAGGGATTCTCTTGGGGTTCCAAGATAACCTCAAGCTCAGGCTCGACCAAATCGTCCACTTTGTCCAAGTTCAACTGGCAATCTTGGAGATAATATTCAGTGAAGATAAGTGGCACACCGGGACTTCGGAGCATTGATGGAATAGAAGCATTCCAAGATTGATAGAAGATGAATCCACAATTCAACGCACTGATGGCATCAGGCCAAACTACCTTGGCCTTTTTGGCGGCCTTGCTATTGACAAATTCGTGGTAACTCGATTTGAAAAAACAATACCGAATGCTCAACTCCGGTCTGAGTCTCTTCAAGTGGTCGCTTATGTAGTAAAAGTCAGAGATCGGATAAGGCCAACTGAAAATTTAAAGACCTGGATGATTGCAGATGAATGTCAGTGGGACTAGTATGGTTGCATTTTTCCGTGGAACTAACTCCTCGACAATATGCTATGCGTGGTGGAAAGAAGCGACAAACCTTGATTGGATTGCTAGGAATCGAGAGCCTCTATATTGGAACAGGGAACAAGATTGATACGGACTCCCTACCCAGAATGAACAAAAGGCGGTTGAGCCGGTGCAAAATGTTCCATTTCCGACGCGTGATTAGAATGAATGCATTGACATTTTGTCGTTTCAGACTAAAACGGGAGAGAACGACAAAGGGAAAAAAGCGGATGCCACCAAAATTGTGCGTCGGGGGGTCTAAGTCTGTCAATGGACAATCTTGGAACTATTTTGAAACTTTTGGACTAACTTGGTCCAATGGCACCTCTTCAATGGACCGTGTTTGTCTCTCATTGTCATATACATCACGACCAGATACTAGAAGTACCTGGTATTATTGGAATCCTATTCGCTACTTTAACCCCAGCTAAGGTATGCCAAACGAAAGGCCAGTAGGTAATTTTACAGCTCTATCTGCAATCATCCCTCAATTCAGGTCCAATGAGGACAATGGTGAGTTGTTTGAGATGAGGTAATCGGGCTGCCAAGATCTCCCATCTCATCACCTCAGAGCTTTCTGCCGATCGAGCTCCTACAATGTGCAACGTCAGGTTGGTGTAATCTTGAATGGGCCCATTTGGCATCCCTGAGGATTCCAATGCGTGAAGTGTCGACAGCTGGCAAGTGTATTTAAAGGTCAGATATCGGACTTCCGATCGGAAGAGAGCCTCTGAGTTGCAGTCCGCTGGCGAGACGGAAAAGGACAAATAAGTCCTCAAATCTGCCTCAAAGACCTGCTCAATCTTCGAGGGCAACCCTGGCGACAAGGAGACCCTAGAAAAGGAACACAACGTTATTCAAAATCTTGTAGAGCACGCTCTTTCATTAGACCAGTTAGTTCATTAAGTTTTCAAATACAGTCAGTGACAGTCTTCAACAATATTAGCCTATGGTGATATTTTGTCAAGATTGGCAACGGTTGTTTTTGCGAAACTCAAAAAAACGTGCAAAACAGAGTTGTAAATGACGCTCAATTTAGACTCACAAAATTCGTAGCATCAAAGGACTATGCTCTAAGAATTCAAGCATGATTAAGAAAACATACTAGAACGTTCGCTTTCAAGTTATGGAAGCCCTTTTGAGATGGGAGATTCGAGTTCCAACCGTTTCAAAACGGTTTCAAATGGTTGGATTTTCTTTTTTCGAGACGTTAATCCAAATTACCAATTTTTTGCTATTCCTTACTGCATCATTTTTCCTCAGATCTCTTTTTGCAACTTCTTCAACCTAAAATTTATGGGGTTTCAAAGCTGGTGTGATGGCATTTCACCGTCTGGAAGAGAGTTCGTTGGTCTCAACCAAATTGGGTTTTCAATGAGAGGTTCTGATCTTCATCTGCGAGGTCTCTTCATCAACAGGAAGTGAAAGGTGGCATCCTTACGGATGCCCAACCCTCAAAATGGGACCATAAGATGGGTTCATTCAAAGAGTTTGCTCACATGGTCATAGCACGTGGTTGGAAACCTCGTCCGAGTCGTCGGTCTTTTGAATTGGAGCCAAGGGTCCAACTGGGATCGGTGAGATGGCACCCCATAATCATTTCCATCTGATGATCCTCCAGACAAACTCGGAGCAACTCACAGCTCTTTGCATGCTCTTCCCGGTCCTCAGCTTGATGGGATTGTGAGCAATAGGAAACGCAATGGCAACTGGGACAATTGAACAGTTCGGTCTGGAACGAGGAAACGAGACGAGGGTTCCACAGATTACATGGGACGGGGAATGACCGAGCGGGCTTTGATCAAGTCCAACTTGGCTTCACACTGAAATTGACTTTATAACATCGTTCGAAAAAATCGAGAGGGGAGGGAGGCAAGAAGAGGAAATTTATTACATCTCGTTTGATTGCCCGGTGATTGGGGTCAATCGGAAAAAGTGGAACCTCGGCGGGATATTTGTATAAATTTGCCTTGGAAAAAGGACCTCCTCGTATTCTCTCACTCACCTGCTTTCCAGACAAGCAAACCATGCACAAGCGTGGATAAATGAGCATATCAGACTCAAATTGGGTGAGCTCACGGTTGAGAGCTTGTTGCAAGATGGCCTGGATTTGTCCCGACAGCTCCGGCTTCTCACTCAAAGGATGGTGCCCAGGTCGTTGACGCACTGGAAATGAGACCAAGGAGGACCAGGCATATTAATAACCTTTCATATCTTCCGAGAGGCAAATTTTTCTCGGGCTCCTAGGACCGAGGTGCAGAATTGAAGTTCGCAATGATCCATGCAATTTATCTACAGTTTTTTCCCCTTTAAAATTTCATCCAAGTCTCTTTTTGACTTTGATAGACCCAAAAAAGAAGCTCAAACTATTCATGATTCAATGAGGAGAACCACAAGAGAAAACCTGTTAGACGTGCTTGGAACTGGGAAATGGGAACTCTCGATAGGAATTGCACTAATGATCACAGTTCTGTATGCAATTATAGAAAAATGAATGCATTCATTCTTTCGCCTTGACCTACCCAGAGGTTGAAGAACTTTGCAGACGTCTTTATGCCGCCGCCAATCTTTCTTTTGAGCATCTTTGTTCGCATAGTTTATGGCAAGACACCCGGAGCAAGCCTTCATATCGTCCCTGATTGTTAATGACGTTGGACAAAGACTAAAGAAATATCTGGCCTCGACCTTTCCCTCAAGACCACCATCGTCGCCAGATGGTTTGTATTGGACGGGCTTGCCACCACATCCAGGAACCAAAACTAGGTCAGAACTTCCTACAAGAAAGAGAAAATGGGCACAAGAAACATGGTGAGAGAAGAGTAAAAACCCTAAAAAAGGAATAATGCCACCACAATATTGAGATGCACTCACTTGAAACAGGTTCCAATTGGAGCCAGGATTGGAGTTCTTTGAGAAAAATGAGAGCCAGTTTGAAGAAAAGTGCGTCCTGGGAAACACGTAAAAGGCTTATTGTCTAGCAAGCACACTACAATAAGCTCAATTATGGAAGCGCTAGCTAGCTAACCTTCTCAGAAGACGTTTCCTCGAGATGTTCTCCCTCATTTATGAGATCGGTCAGATGTCGAGGCTTAACCATTGGCTGGAAGGAAATTCGATCTAAAGGCTAACGACTTGTTTCCAACTTCATCTAAATTTTGACATAGACACATAACGACACAGATATGTCGAAGATTGTCAACAAACGCAGGCATTATTACCTCGTTGAGCTTTTCATTATTTTTGGCTTTGAAAAAGGTTACGAGTGTACAGGGAGGCCCATATTAAAACTGCAAAATCTGGAATTCTTTGAATCATCTTCAATCAAAAAATAATAAAACAATATTAGTCAACAAGTTTGTCAATTTTCAATTTCATTCGTTGTTTGTTTCGTCAAAAAGCCTATTGTCGAAAAAAAAGTATGTAAAAAATCGGAAATATGCGTTTCTTTAACGTTTGTCTTTATGCGTTTTTCCCTGTTGGTAGAGCTCACTTTTTAAGCGGTGTTTACTCATTTTTTCAGTCAAAAATATTTTCTTTGTTTAATTTTGAAATACAATGTGGGTTTTCTTACCTCTATGTCATGTTTCCAAGATGAGTGCAATTTCTCAAACACCGACACTAGACTTCCAAGCTCAGTTCTGTCCTTGGAAAGCTCCTTATTACCAATGACACCACCAATCTGTCTTGGATAATGTTGCAGAAAATGAGCTGCAACTTTGACTTCTTCGGTTGAAAGTGGACACTTCTTCTGGATGTGAAACTTCCATTGCTCCACTAACTCAGACAATGTGGAATTTGAAGCATCCATGGTACTAGATCTGATCCCCAAGCGTTTGTAGATCTCAGAGATCCACCACTTCAACGCTACTCCAAAGGTGTTTGGAAATTGACTTGGAAGTCTCAACTCAAGATGAGTGGATCATGGATCAGTGGGCAAAGAGCTCGTTAGAGCGTTGCCCCTGCCTTAAAGTACATCCAATTGTGAACTGCAAGTGTGCAGGGACAAGTGCCAAGTTTAGAATGGGAGAAAGAGACAACAACGTGCCTAATCCCTCGTTGAAAGACGAATAAAGCCCGTGTTCGTCCGTCTGAATTTACTTTCTTTGCTGCCTATAGCGAACTCTTCGAGAACTTGGGCACATTTCAACGAGACTTGCGGGACTTGTTGAAGCTTGTTTGTCTTTAGCTTTCATTTGTGGCAACATATGCCCAAGATGTGGAAGCGTTTCGTCTCGATTTAATTGAGCTCGGGGAACGAAAGACGAGAGATTATCATATTCATAAATACGAGTGGGCTTCGCTTTAATCTCTGCTCTCCTTTCGACAAAGAATAACCTTTGGGTTTAATAAAGAGAGCATCCTTTTATTTGATCTGGACAAGGTTGAGCAAATATGAGGCAGGAAGGAAACCATTAGAGAGATTCTGATCTTTCCAACTCTGACCGAGTTGCCCAATGATCAAAAGCTCGAATCTGTCAAATTTTACAGCACAACTTCCGGCAAAAAAAAAAGTTTTTTCCTTCGAAATCCAACAATCAGGGCCCGAATCTTCGAGATCTTTTGAAAACGCTTTGAGCGTTCTCTGGAAATTGAGAAAATAAATTAGAACAAGTGGAGCTTAATAGATAATAGAGGAAGTTGTTAACCAAATATCTATCATGAAATGATGTAACCTTTAAGGGAGGGGGTCCCAATTTATCAATGCAAAATGGTCACGTTATCATGAAACTCTGAGACAAGGATCACGTAGAATATGACATCTGGAATAAGTGGCAGAGAAGCGATGAAAAGAATGAGGGTCATTTTTGGGAAGAAAAAATGGTGGGCTTTAAAAAAGCCTAGGCCCTTTCTCATCTTCAACTTGACTAGGGGATCAATTTGGAGAAAAAATGAGAGGGGGAAATAGAACCGGGGATGGAGGTGTTATTGCAAGCCATTTCGCCGATTGAATTGCTCAGGGAGGAAGAGATGCATGCATGAAAATAAAGTAAATGCCATCCATTTTTTGGTTTTGGGCACGCCTTCATCGGAACTTTTCATATGCAATCAAACAAAAACGGACTGAAGACTTGTCAGGAATCAATTTCGAATTCAAAACCAGCACATGTTCAAGGCAGTTTTACTTAAAGAACAGCAATTTTCGTTTTTCGAAAAACGACCGCAACTACGCTAATATAAACCAATTTTCAAGACAGTGAAAAAGCTCTAAAATGCAGGGTGTCCTGGAATTGAGGGTGCATCGGAAAAACTACACTTTTAATGGCTAAGAATTGAGTTAAAAGAAAATATGTCTCTTCACATGATCATCTTTATGTTGCAAATAAGAAGCTTTTTTTAAGTTTGGATGGTAAGTTCTTCAACTTATTTGACCAGGTATGTGGGCAATTACTTTCAATAAAAAAATTGATTTTTTGTCGTCAATAAGATTGCAGGTGAAAGAGGTTATAGAGGTCGAACCAGTAAGTTTTCGTTACTATCCTTGGACTTGAATAAGAAAAAAATGCGAAGGGCCCAAAAAAAATTTTGCCTAATTTTTTTTCCATAAAAATGCAGCGAGGCAAAACTGTGGCAAAAAAGGAAGAAAAAAAGTTGTTTGATGAAAAAAAAAGTTAAATCTATCAAAAAGGGTAAAAGGGCTAAAAGAAAATTTTCCTACTTTTTAAATTTGTTATCCTTGCTCTAATCATGATCTTCAGGAATTCATTGAAGTTTGTGGAGCAAATCCGACACGCTCTATCTGTTTGTTGTTATACGTATCAAAAACAAAACAAAGCTCACACTGTAGCTGTCGCTTAGTTGAAAGCTAAAACCTGGCTCTTTCTGACAAAAGTAAAAAAAAAAATCTTGATGTCTTGAATAATACATGAGAAATCAGCCTTCAAAGTCAGTTCCGTTTTTTGCTCCGCACCTTGTGATATCCCCAAAAAATACTTGAGCGAGTTTTGGAATGAACATCTATTAATTTCAGTGCGCTTCTTAAATCTTTTTTCACATTGGTCATACAAGTGGGAGAAGTCATTCTTTCACATCAACTTTAAACACCACTCCAGTGATTTTTGAAGCTCCAAATTAAAGTGTTGTGTTTTCTCAAACAGGTGTGTGTATCTTGGAGTCGGAAAAAAGGAAAAGTCTAAATTTGCCAATTTATAAGCTCATTTAGCATATGAAAGAGAATTGCTCATTTTTTTTACCATGAACGTCAACATAAGCAACGCATTTGGATGCTGACATTTGTGAGATCCTGCATTGCCTTGGTTCAAAAGACAGCCTCGGATCACAATTAAGAATACTTTTTGTTCACGTACTAGAGCAATTTCTCCCCAATACTGAAACTTCTAGGTTGTCCAACCATTAAAAAAAATTTGACACCCATCATTGTCACTAATTTTTAGGGTGGGAATGTTCTTGTATGTCCAGGTTTTTGATTTGGTCAAACACACTCTCATGTCCATGATGGACACAAGGCCTGGCTGAAAGTGTTGATATCAGTCAAGGATTAGTTCAATTTACTCCCCTTGGCAATTATTATTTTTTAAGTATATTTTCTAGTGATGTGACTTGGTGTGTTGGGCAAGCTTTTTTGCGCGAAGTCGCAAGGTAGGGTCACCTAATGGAGATTTCGTATTGTGCTCAGCTATATCAGCAAACATCAGAAACAATGACACATCAGAGTGTCATTTGCAACCCTGTTCAGAAGTCACAAAAGTTAGGGACGCCGTTCCGTTCTGCTTGATAAAAAAACAGGTTTTTGAAGATTGGTAAGCAAAGCCGAATACGATTTCACAAAGGTCGATTGGCGACACTACCTTACGACCTCGCGCAAAAAGCTTGCCCAACACACCAAGTCACATCACTAATATTTTCCCAAGTTGCCTACAAGACCATCCAAGGTCCTAATCTTTCCCACTGTGCTTATAATGAAGTTGCTAATTTCAACTCGAATTGTGTAAACTGATGAACGACAGACGAAAACTCATCTTTTAAAATTTGTTTCAAAAAACATGAAAAGATCATCTCCCAGCCTCAAAATATTGATACTAACTCATTTTTTTTGTAAAAAAAAAGGGTCAGTCTGGTTTTTGATTCTCGCTTGTAAACAGTAGGATTTATTCCAAGGTTGCGTGAGGGTATTTATTCTAAAGCAATACTTCACTACTTAAACTAACTTAACCTAACCTAACCTAATGTTAACTTAAACTTAATTTATTCCTTTGAAAAAATGCATTCCATTTATCTGAGTCATGCAACCTCACAAAAGTTCACATACTTCTTATAACAAGAAACTCAAGAGGTTCTTGCTTGCGCGACCCTCGTGATTCTTCTTTTATTTGAAAACTGTTTTCGAAATGGCTTTGTTAACTGCGTCATTGCAACAGTAAAGTTTATGAAAGCAAAACATCAGGGCACAAAGCTGGCTTTGTTCCTTCACCTTCAATTTTATTTCCAAAAGTTGTAAGATGCATGAAATAATTTTTCTTTGCACAATATTCCCCATGTTTCAATCATGAGACTAACATCGCCCTGGATGTTCACTTATCCAGTTTAAATAACCAGTTTAAATTTGATTTGTTTCGTAGAAATCAGTCTTTTGGTAATGTCTGATTCAGATTCAGATGGTTTATTAATTAACTTATTTACAGACAAGAAAACGCATACGGACGGAATAATACAGGGACAAAACGCAACCTTGAATTAGGGATCAAAATGACGAATGAATTCCAACGCAGCCATCGAAAGTACAAAGGATTTTTTCCAAACATATTTTTGATTTTTATTCTAAAATTTGCCCTGCCTTCAAGCTCTTGCAAATCTCGCCCTAAATGTCACCTCCAATCCCGGATCAAGTTGTGTCAGTCCAAACTGACTTAACACGGTAGATAAAACATGATCAATCATCTGTCATTGTGCAAGAATGTTAGATATATTAACGTTGATATCAACTAGGTATTAAAGGGAAAAAGTTAAATTAAACAGTTTCTGCGGTAATATCAAACACTTTCCTCGCTTCCTAAGTCAGTTAATTACATATTCTCAAAGTCAAAAACAAAATTTAGGCATTGCATAGTTCGCCCCTCAAGAAATGCGCCACCGCTTTACCGCCATTACATATAATTTTAAACACCATTGCCAAGAATCTCAATTTTCAGAACTTTCGAATTCTTCGATAGGATTTCTTCAGATTAAGCCATCAGATTTGTTTGAAGGGTTGCACATTTATTCAAGGGTCTCCATCCTATTATTACGATAATTTCCTCTGGACTTCCAGTGGAGCCATTATTCTGCATCGTAAATCTCGCAAAACAGGACAGGTTCGCGGCAAGTTTTTGAATTTAACCACTCCATCTAGTGGCTAGCTAGCGACTCAGCCCGTAACCCGGAAAAACAGGCTAAAAAGGGTACGCAAACATTGAAACGATTTCCAGTTTTTTGATCAAGGATGCTTGCGACATAGATATGGAGCAGTCGTTTCACTTCCTGGCAATTTCGCTCGTAAATACATTTTTGTCACGAGAACACCTATTCCACCATTTTGTTATGGGCTCTATTTTTGTTGCATTTGACTCAATTTTGGAAAAGAACAATAAAGATAACTGGTCACTTCACAGGCTTTTGGCCCGATGTTGATATTTCTCTCATGTTTGGCATGTGACCAGCTCCTCATTGACATAAAGCCCTGAGGGCCTGCATAACAGAGAAAAGACAGTGCTTCTGTGAGTTGAACTATTTTGTTACGCTTGCGCTAAAAGTTGTGGTCGTTAATATTCCGTTTTGCGTGAAAAAAATCGACCCTGAGCTGTTCATTCCCCAAAGGGGAAATTGTTACTACATAGATTGTTCGCTTTACGAACGTTTGTCAAAGTTTTTAATACTTGTTTTACAGAGCATTGAATGAGGGTATTAAGTCAGAAAAAAACACAAAAGTAACGATTTTCGAACCATTTCAAGTTTTCAGTCGACGAATTAACCAGATCTTTGATTATTATCAAAGATTTTGTTTGGAATTTCAAGAGCTAAAAGTAAATCTAAGGACACATGTGACATCTTAAGTGAGTCTGAAATGTTACAAAAGGCAGTGCTTAGAACGACAAACAAAAAATGCATCGGGTCCAATGCAGCAAAAGATTAAGAGGACAATGAACATATTTCAAGTCTCTGAAACCCCCCTCCATCGATCTAAAGAAAGAAGCGTTGACACAGTCAAGTTGATTGCCTTTTTCAAAGCTTCAATTGTTTGCCGTTGTTGTGCCACCCTCAATCAGGAAGTTCAAGTTATAACGAAAGTCGATTTTGCCATCAATTTACATTGATCATCCCAGTAAAGATTAACCCCAGTCATTGGATCATAAAATAAGATGGATTCAAGCCCTTCCATGGATATTTTTCGGTCAAGGCTCCTATTTGCTGTATTTTTTTCTCTTGCGCTTCCCGATATGTCCGCCTTTTTTAAAGCTTCATGATAAAACCACTGGCGCTAGTGTTCCGACGACGCTTCTTTCACATGAGCTTCTATAGATCGATTCATCGACATCTGAAGCAAAGCGTCATTGCCATCCCGAATTCGCGGTAACACTGCTCTTTCCCCACTTCATCTTCTGGCCTCTTGTGTACGTGAAAAGCCAAGTTTCCATCGTGCTCCACGCCCTCTTCCCATCAACCCACGGGCCCCGCCTACGCCTCAAAATGACCTCTGACCTCTCAGCTTAACCTCCGCCCTCACGATGCGGCTCCTCGCCTGGGCCTTGGTCCTTCTAGGAGGTCTGGTTCAAGGCCAAGACACGACCCCTAGCCCCTCGTTCTATCCGCTGAGCGCCGAGGACGCCCAAGGGACGTTCCAGACCGCCGCGCGAGATCGCACCTGTTGTCTTTACAGTTCATCGGACGAGATTTGCTCCGATATCAAAGGCTGTATCCTGAGATTCCCGCACAATGGCACCTTTTATTCGCCGTTAATCCGAGAAGAGGCCGAAAATGAGACGTTGGCGACCTCGAATCCGGCCTTTTGTGAGGTGGTCCAAGACTCGAAATATCAGCCCGAAGGCCTAGCTCCGGCTGAGAAATGTCTGGGACAATTTGAGTTAAACACCCTTCTGCCGCCCGAAAATGAAGTCCCGCCTTTTGAGCTCCGCCCTTATGGGTTTTATGACGCTCATTCGGCGGAAGTCATGCCCGGTATTGATATTCAAATCGGCGATGAAACCCTCCTCGGACATCAGACCTTCAAGATCCGCGTCCAAAACACGGTCTTGTGTCCGAAAGATGCGGATCAGTTGGCCCAACATCCGGATTGTAAACCGCGATGCGTGGAAATCGACAAAAGTCGCATATTAGTCCAACCTCGGGCGATTTTGAGTTATGATTGTGAGGTGGGATTCTACGTGAATCGGAATAATCACGTGGTCGTGACCTCGGGTCAGACCTATCAAATCGACTTTTGTAGCTCGTTGGAACGCGAGGAACTCACGTGTAGCTCGTTTTATTTCGCCATGCCCTCGGTGAAACGGATGCCATTGGTTTTGCCGCTGTTGGATCGAACGGCGCTCTTGTTTCAAAAGCGAATTGCCGTCACTTTACCCGTTCAAGGGGAATATTCTCGGGTCCAAGTGTTTCGTCGGGATGAATCCGAGGGTGAAGGGACGCTTTTTCATACCCAGGATGTGCGTGGCATGCATAATGCCAATTTCCATGATATTCTTAAGCCCGGGTATTATAGTATCAAGTTGAAGAACGATCGGAATGATCTCGATCATTTGGTCGCAGAGTTCCAAGTGCCCGATGAAAGTGGGTCCATATTGAGCTTGGTTCTCTTGTTGATGTTTGTGATTGCGGCCATTTTCTTTGGAGCGTACACCTATAAACGCTACCAAACGGTCAAGCAATCCAATCTCGTGAGCCCGAATCGATTGTTGGAAGCCGAGCGAATCTCGCCCAAGAGTGTTTTTATTATCACCAATGTGGACAACCGACATCATATCGATATCGTGTTGGCTTTCTCTAAGTATTTGAAGGTGAGCTTGAATACAAAAAGTGGCCTCTCCATCGTTCATTCATAAAGAACTCATTTTTTTTTTCAGAATCATTGTGCAGTGGGCGAAGTTTACTTTGCGTTGGACCCGAAAACCGGTATAAACTCGCATCCTCAGCACGATCCTTGGAAATGGGCCCAGGATGTGGCTGACAAAATGGGATCGTTGGACAATTCATGCTTGGTTTTTATCGGTGCGCCTCCTTCAACAATGGGGTTATGCATCTACAAAGACTTGCCCAATAACCAAGCTTTCGTGAGCACCAAGTATTTAAAGAACATGGTAAGATCCCTCCCTTGTCACTCATGATTTGTGATCATTAGGGCTAGCAAGAGAAGTGGGGAAAAGTAAAGTTTTCAAGCTTAAACTTTTTTAAAGGAGCATATCTGAGGACTCTTTTGATTGACATTATATACTATATGGTTGTGGACACTGAAGCACTCCTAAAGGTGCATGGTCATGACTTTAATGGAAAAAGAAAGAGAAAAAAGAGAAATGCACAAAATATCCTTGCTGTTTTTAAAGAAAAACATTACCGGATGTTCTACACTCATTCTCCTCTATTCTCATTAAATATTCTTGGTTTACCAACGTTTTCCAAGGGCACCAAGGAACTTGTTAATTTTAGAACAAAATATTGAAAAAAAACCATCCGTTTGATGTGTGAAGTTGACCGGAAAAACTCCCTTGATTATTATTTTTTGAGGTCTTAATTAATATAAGCCGTGAAGGATGGGTTGCTGTGATTTTTATCGAAAAAATAGTTGCACATCGGTACGCCTATTTTCTTGAAATTAATTTTCTCCTCGAAATGAACCGGTAAACATCTGTTGCTGAAGACCCAAGTTCCCAATCGAATATACCTTTCTGAGAGAGAAAGGATTCCAAATGCAAGTTGTTCCAAGTTAAAGTCATGGCCTTTTCCATTTTCCTAGAACAAATGTGAGCCTTGAGGAAACTTTTACCGGCCGTCAGAGTGATGGATTGGGACCGTCACATTTACCACCTGAACTAAGAGGCCACAAATAGCACCAAGACCTTCATCCTTTTTTCCATTTTTTCACCCTTTTCTTCCTCGTTCTCTCTACAGTACTCTAAAAGGTTGTGCGTAGTCTGTCTAAAAGTTCAAACTTGACCTCCCAACTCCCACGATATCAGAAATAACAATGTCACCAAAGTGTACTAAACTTTTGTCTCTAGTGCGATGAAGACCGTGTGGCCATCATTCAATTTCCATATTCCGACCCAGACACGATTCCCAACCTGGTTCCGCCCCATATTCGGGCCAAGCCCTGGAATCTACCCAAAGACATGAACTCGTTCTTATGTCAGTTGTTGGAGATCAAGAAGAGAGAGCTGTATCCGTGCATTCGGCTTCCCATCGTTCAACCTCAGGTGAGTTCCCAATGTGATTGATCAATGGGGCTCGAATAGATTTGCTATTTTTCTAGTACCAAATTGTAGTTTTTTCGGTCTAAAGTTCCAATTTCGAAATTGGCTGAAGTTTTTATCACTTTGGCCTAAAAGTGTTATGTTTTAACCTATGCTTATCAAGTATCGCCACAAAATTTGTCAATTTTAATGTCGCATTCGGTCAAAACCTTGAACAAGTATGTCAAATTTGGCGGGAATTTTTACTTTCAATTGTGCCAGAAATTTCAGTGTTTGTCGTACTTCTCTTTAGAGTATACTCTTGAAGATGATATAATAGTTATATAATAATAAGGTTGAAGTGATTTTCTGAATATTCAGTTGTGGATTGTGGTTCAAGTTAAAATGTGTGGATACTGCTTTCTACATTTGTTTCGTGGATCGCACAAAGAGCTGACAAGCTATTTGTAAAATAAACCATCTTTCTTTTTGTTCCTTTTTATTTTTTCTTTCTATTAGTCAATCTTCATTTATTTTTGGATTCATTTGAGGCCTGAACCCTTTGCTTCCTAACGTTCCCAGAGTTGGAACATATTTTTAATTCTATATTTTGCAAAGTAGTTATTTAGAAAAAAGATATTTCAATGCTTTGTGCATGTTCAACACATAGGAAATGACCTGAAAAAAGTGCTACGTTTACATCAAAACGGTTGAACGAGATGGAGTCGAGGTTGAACATTGTTTGCAAAGACGAAACCCGTCAAATTATCTGAGGGATGGGAACATTTCAAATGCTCCTACGTTCAAAAATTCTTGAACTATTTGCAATTTACACATTCAAGCTGATTGAAACTGCAAACATTTCATGGTACGTACAAATCTTAACTTTTAACACGGAATTATTTTTTTTTTTCAACAAGACATCACACTGAACATTTTGAAAACATAAAATTACAGGATGTTAAAAAGGAAAGTAAAACAAAAATTGATTGACTTGTCTTAGTTGTGCTAAAAACCACGACCGATATTGAAATGAACACAATAAATCCAAAATGAAGAATGTAAGTTGCTGAAAAAATTCATTGGTTATAAAGCAATTTTCCGTTGCAATTACGCGGTGGTATAAGTTGCAAAATTTGACCAAAAACGTTACTTGTTAGTTTTTTTTATCCAATCACTGATCTATCACCTCTGCACCTTTTAGGTTGTTCCCCAAGATATCGAGAAATTTCCTGGAGGACGAGAAATGCTGGAGAACATCAGCAATCTCACCGCCAAGGCCGACCGTCACAAGGCCGAATTGAAGGCCGCCACCTCAGCTACTCTTAATGGTGGAGGGGCCAGTTCGACCTTGTCTCGAACCACGGAGTTCTCCACGTTTTCGGACTCGGAAGAGCGCGGCCTTCTAAGGTCGCAAAAGGCTGCTGATACGAAACCCGATCCTCGTCATGTTGTGGAAGAAGAGCCCATCAAGATTGAAATCGAGCCTCATATGTTTAGTTTGCGAGGAGAGAGTGCAACAAGGCGAGATCAAGCTATTGATCCCGAATTCTTGACTTAAATGATAGGACTTGGGAGTAGTGCTTTCTGGTGGACCCTTTGTCAGAGGATAAGTGTTTAAAGGATGAGGAAGATCGTTCCAAGTGCTGCTATGAATGTTCTGTACAGCTACTTTAAAGGTTCCTTTTCTTTCAAAGAGACAATGGACCTCACAGTTCCATGGATAATGGGCGTGATGGGGCATTTCAAGCAGATTTGGTGTTCCCTAGTCTCTGGATGCTCCCTTCTTCTTTGGCATGTTTGAGTAACTCTCTGCAATGCCAAACAAGCAATTTACAGTAACAATTACGTTAGAATTTGTCCCAAATTATTATTATTATTACTACTTCTGCATCTATTGGTATCATCAATACTATTGATATTCTTGTCATGAAATAAACGTCTCAATATATGCTAATGGATTTGTCCCGTTCCTTAACGTTGTTGTTACATTTTTTCCAGGCTTTCATTAAAACCCGAGAATGCCGCCAAAACGTACGAAAAGTGAAACTCCATCAGTAGACAAAAAACCAAGTGATGCAACACCTCCAAAACGTTCCAAAGTCATAGCCAAAACATTGCCTCTAGGCAAGGTAATGAATGATCTAGTTTTCTCTTTGTTTTGCAAAAAAAAAAGATTGAGGAGGAAAGTTGTGCGAGAATGGGGAAAAAATTGGTTAGTTATTCCGCAAAAAAATCATACCATATATCCAATATCAATCAAAAATCACTAAGCATCATGATGTTCTTAGGCCTTTATTAATTGTCAAAGGTAAGGTGATGCTAATTCGTGACCACCATATAATCTGTTAATTTATATTGTCAATGAATTTGAAATGGCATTTCCCCTTCAGCAATTTTTTGCATTGGCACCAATGAGGAACATCGGGAATTGAGAGCATTTGGGTCATAAGCAAAAAGACATGATAGAGAAAATGGAGACAACGTGGGACAGGCAAAATAACGCATAGGACATTATTACAGGAAATGATGAGGCAGAAACAAATACAAGCGTTGGTAATTACCAGATAATAAAAAGAAAGCTAAAGCCTTATTTGCTTTTAAATTAAGCTGAGAAGAAAGACTTAGATGAATATTTGCGGAGGAGGCCTCTGAATTAGAGAAATTCAGCACCCAAGCTAGTTTTTCGATACAGAGTTTTTTTCGAATCCCAAAAAGTTAAAATTCCACAGGAATGTTCCCAAAAAACAGCCTCGGCTGAATTTTTATTCAATGATTCTGCTTATTTAAAATTATGCATTTAAGTGTTTGTTTTGAAAATCATAAGCCACAACAAGTGCATAGGTCAGATAAATGAGTGAATGAATGAATGAATTTAGCGGTAATAAACAATGGTATCTTTACAAGACACCTCAATGTCATGAAGTTATAACCCTTAGGTTCAAGATAAGCAATTGCTTGTTTTCACCAGAAGCTGTGCAGAAAAAAAGAGAACAATTCAGAGCTCAAGAAGCCAACCTGAGCAATGTCTTAAAAAAAAATGAAGATAAATGTATGGCAAAAAGGAGCTAGAAAGTAGAGAATAGTCGCAAGTCACATTCCAGTTTTCGAGATGATTGTTTGAAATTGATTGAACAAGTTACACTAGATGAATTTCAGATTGAATACAGAAGCAAGTATAGTATGGCGAACTCGAGGTCCGCCATAAGTAAGAGAGTCAAGAGATGGTAGTAAACTGACTATATTTGACTAGTACATCGACATAAATACATCACAGATAGAGTACATCGACGCTCGCCACAATAGTATTAAAAATAGCAAGATTTGAAACAGGCTGTCAAGTACTTTGTTTGCAAACAAAGCAGTATATAATAAGTTTACAAGGATCTGTGGTGTAATTTTGAATAAGAGCGCTTTGATCTCGTATGCTGAACTGTTGACGTCTTAAGTCAAAAACCACTGAAATTCAGTGCTTCTTGGTTAAGTCTACACTTGGTGTGCTAAAATTATTCCATTCATGAGGGAATGCATCATTTGGCAGTCTTTGCAAGTAGACAGCTTTAGCCACTGAAGTAATCGCTTTCCAACCTCCAATCGGAGGACTGTTTTTCCACTTGCTCACGTAACTACTATTGGGTGGGAGGTTTTTCAAGTAAGCTTGTCTCATTTCTTATATCACCCTTTCAGTGTGCAAGTCTCTAACTTTCATCAAATAAGTTTTGCAGAATAATGTCTCTGTATGAGACAACCATTTAGCATTGTTGATCAAAAGTATTGCTCTTTTCTGGGGAAGTGTCAAATACCTTGATGCCATGCACCAGGATGCTTCGGATTAACCCTTTGGAAAGTTAGATTTTAACCATCCTTGGCACAGACTCGCGTACTCTGCTTAAACTAAAAAACATTTTTCCAAGCATCCTTTTAAATGTACTCGATGTGCAATTGCCAATTTACTTTATTGTCAAGGTGAATTCCCAGAAATTTGACTGATTTTTTGTCCGATAAAATTCCACCAAGTTTCGTTAATTTAGGTCCCTCTATGTTTACATTTAAGTTGGAATGGCAATTAGTACGATTTATGACCATTAATTTTGTCATATCTACGTTTAAAGATAATTTGTTTACTCCTAGCCAATGACAAAGGCGTTGAAGTTGGACGTTTGTTTTCTCCTACATTGTAGCAGCAGCACTTCGCAAATATTCATAGCTAATAGACAGATTGAAGCGTTGTATCATCGGCGAAAATGATACTTTCGAGGGTGCTTTGTCGTGTCATATCCTTTATGAAGATCAAGAACAAAAGAGGTCCGAGTACGCTAACTTGGGGAACCCCAAATTCAACTAAGAGTTGTCTTGATTTCACTCAGTTTATATCCACGTACTGATATATTTCGGATAAGTAATTTTCAAACCAGGTAAAAGAATCCTTATCAAAACCAGATTGGGCTTGTTTCTGAATTAAGATATTTTGATAAACTTATTAAAATCCAAAAATATGGCAATTGCCATTTTTTTTATCCTAGGCATCAAAAATATTTCGGATAAGTAATTTTCAAACCAGGTAAAAGAATCTTTATCAAAACCAGATTGGGCTTGTTTCTGAATTAAGATATTTTGATAAACTTATTAAAATCCAAAAATATGGCAATTGCCATTTTTTCATCCTAGGCATCAAAAAATGTTTTGAAGAAATTTCTGGATCTCGCGCATGGTGTTATGTTTTCAGAAACCAAATTGCTCATAGCATAGGCAAAAATTCTACATCTAAGAAGTAATTTGTCTGATTTGAACAATTTTCTCGAATATTTTTGAGAAACTCGGTAGAAGTTAAATGGTCTGTTGTTTCAGTCAGAAGATTTGTCACCCGCTTTAAAGAGTGGATTGTATCCTGTAACAAGTGAGATGCTTAATAATCTATTCAACGGAACTATTAAAGCAGGAGCCTTCATAATTCCATTTGATACGCCATCATTTCATGCGCTCTTTTTGTGGTTTGAGCGCTTTTATTGTACCTTCAATATGAAGTAGAAATTTCGTTTATTTTTGGGGTCCTGATTCATTTGGTGGCTCACTGACTTGCCCAAGATGAGTTTTATATGGACATTAGTTGCTATGAAGTAGGTGTTAAACCCAAGTTTTAGTGTAATAATCCCATAAAAGGATTCAAATGTGCTTCAATTCTATATTGGAAGCATTTTTGTAGCACGAAACATGCACTGCTGGGATGAAAAAGTATGCTTCGCACAATTGGTTGGAAAAAATGAAATGATGTTTTGAAATCAATCTCAACTTGTTTGGTTTAGCAAGAAGTTAATTTGTTGGGGAAAAAATCCCTGCTGCACACAATATTTGTCGATTACTGACATATTGTGTTTAAAAATGCCTATCAAATTTGTACAAAAATACCCAAACACAATGAGATACGTTTCGAACTCTGGAAACCAGGAGAAACAACTTTATTTTTTGGCATTTTTTAAAGCTTGCGCAAGATAAAAAAGGTAAACAAGAAAAACCAGTTAAATTAACTTATTTTAAACCTAGTCAATACATATTTAGGGCTCACTTAGATGCCTTTTGAATTGAAATTAATCAAAATTATGTTGATCAGCTGCTGAGTTATTTAGGTTTCAGCGATCCATTTTTTGGCCCTCAAAAGCGAGAAACTCTCCTAAAATACGAAATCTCAAGTTACCAAGCAAATAATAGAGGTTTTCCGTCTCGTTGAACTTGAGATCACACTTAATATACACATTTATGATAACTTGTAGTTGAATATGAAAAGGAGTTAATGTTATGTGCTCTGAGTTGTTCCCCTCGGTTTCTTAAGTAAGAAATACATCTCATAACATATCTAAGTCTGTTTGGGTATTTTGGTACAAACTTAAAAGGCATTTTAAACACTGTGGGCAGTAATCGATTTCAAGCCCATTTTAGTAAAAAGGGATGAATATTTAATGACATGATTCGCACAGCTTTCATGAGGTTTAAGCTTTCTCCAAAGTTGTCATGAAGGACCACTAGAAATGTCCCTTGACAATCTGCAAGGATAATCTGAGTTTAATGTTATTGTTTTTGTTGTTAAGTGGCCCTACTCAGAGAATTTAATATTCGATATCTTAAAGAGGTATTAAATCATGTCATCAAGGCCACAGTCAGAGATAAATTGTAATCTCTTGATGGCAGACAAAACTTTGTGTCTTTGTGCAAGTGCTTAGGCCAAGAGTTTGAATGAGGAAAGCAATGCAAAACAATTAAAATAAATCAAGGAAATTATCAGCATGTGCGAATTCCTGGTAAGGGCCAACTTACAATCAATTAACCGATATGAAATAATTCAGATATTGCAGAATGTGGTTGTTTCATGAGGGTTTTGCAAGAAAAGTTCGAATGCCCGAAAACGCGTGTCAAATTTAGAAAAAAATCCTGCAATTTGTTGAAAAGTTTGAAAAGAGCAAAAAATGTAGGTTTTATGAGCAATTGAAATGGCGGTAAATTATAAAAGGATCATAAAAAGTTCGAAAGTTCCTTTCATTATTCTATTATTTCGATGTCATAAAAAGTACATTCCTCGTGAGAGTTCGTTGTCCTACGAATTGAGGGCTTAAGCAAATTGAATGATTCTTTTTGCCATTCAACATCAAATAAGTATAAACTAAATGTTTCCTATGTTTTTGTAAAATAATTCAGTTTTGGAAGAAAAATTTCCCTTCGTCTTTCCAGGCCTTTCAATGGTCTCCTGTAGACGTGATTGCTGAAGAATTTTGCGATGGTGATGTCAACCTTTCTGAGCGAATCTGCTCCATGTTTACTGAAGGCTGCTCAATCCCATTCATAGCACGTTACCGTCGAGAATGTACCAATGGAAAAATGCCCGATGAGCTTCGAATCATGCAAGAAACCTTCTCTGAATTAGAGTGAGCTTTTCAAGAAATAGTTTATTAAACACGAATGTCCATTCACGTGGTCCATGTTCCAGATTGGTGCAAACCAAAGCTATCACATTGGCACAGACCCTAGTGAAGGATCCTAAGATAGCCCCAAAAGTGATCGAAGATATTGGAAAGGCCAAAACCATGGAAAATCTAAGTATCATCGCTGCACCTTTCACTAAAAGTTCCAGCAAGACCCTGGCTGAAAAGGCCAAGGAATTGGGCTTGGAACCTTTAGCAACTACCGTCATACAGAGGGGAGCTGTTGACGTCATAAAGTACATTCAACCAAAGGTCGATGGTCTTCAAACCAAGGCCAAAGTCGTCGAGAACGTGGTCCAAATCATTTCAAGCAAGATTGGCCATGACCCTAAGGTCCTTGAATTGACCTCAAAACTGGAGTCATATCAAGGATCTCAGGTGGTTAGTTCCAAGGCCAGAGCGACCAAGGTTGCCGAGGCCAAAAAGTTGGCAGCCAATGTGGATGAGACCAAATACGAGATTTATTTGGATTTCAAGAAGGATGTGCGTTTCATGGAGACTCATCAGATCTTGGCTCTGATTCGAGGTCAAAACCAAAAGGTCTTGTCGGTAAAGATCGAGCTTCCCAAACAAGTTGAGATAGATTACGCCCAGTTTTGCTGCCAAATATTTGGGGTGGACCTTCGAGTGAAAGACTTTCGAAACGAGACAATGCTTTCAGCCATTGATGACAGCTATCAACGTTTTGGTAAGTGTTCATTGTTTTGAAGGAAAGGAGTTGACTTTGAAAACTATAGACTCTTTTTTTAAGCTAAAGGCCGGATGACGAGGAATATCTGGTCTAAACTCTCAGAGACAGCGCAAAAAGATTCGATTGAAGTGTTTTGCAAGAACCTTAGACAACTGCTTCTCATGCCATCTTGTCCAAGTACAGTCATTTTGGGTTTGGATCCAGGTAAGAAATCTTAAATGTTCAACAAAAAGTCATTTGATGATCCCATGATATGCTCACTGTTTGAAGGTTCTTAGCGCCAAAACGAACGACTAAATCTGAGAAAAGAGGCTGATGATGAGACTTGTTAGTTTTAGTAAGCGTTTTCTTCATCTGGGACCTGCTTGCGTTGGTTGAAAATGATTTTTGAATTAGTCTAAACTTATGAGAATTGACCCCTCAAGCCTTAGCATTGAAGAGGGCATTGAATAAATTATCTTGCCCTTTTAAAACGAGAGCATGACTTTTGAATCCAATATTCAAAATTGAACTTTGACCCTAAATAACCCCATATGGTTAATTGAATTGAATGATGATTCATGTCCTTGGACTCAGAGTCCACCTTTGAAGGGGTCCTTGACCACGAGTAGTCATATACCGGGTTATTCATAAGAAACGGAACAGCAAAGCATAAACGTAACTCTGATATGGTATAGCTCACAAAAAATGAACAAAGGTCAAAAAATGCGTCAGATAACAATTCTTCAGATACACGTGTTTTTAGTTCCATTATGTCGTCTTATTTTGGGTCTTAGTCAAATTTAATGTCGCACTCACGGACGGTTTGTTTAAAAAAATGACCCCTCAGGGGAAAAACCGTCGTCGCTAGATTTTGAACCAGAGGGAAGTTACTTTTCCTGTGTTTGTTTGTTTCCAGTGTTTGGCAAATCATGCAATAAATATGAGGCTTCAATTAAGTTTTAATCCCGAGTTATAGATGATAAAGTTAGCCGTTCCGTTTCTTTTGCAACACACTGTAGCTAAAATTCCCGGAAAACCGAAAACCTTTTAATATTTTTGAATGAATTTCTTTTAACTTTATTTCTGAGACATGTTAGATCGGCATATGTCATCGACAGAACTCATATTTATCTCCTAGGATTTAGCCAATGCAAATACGCCGTCATCAACGAGTCCAGCGAAATTCTGGACTACGGTGCTTTTCGCTTCACATTCCCAAAAGTGTTTGAGAACGTTCTCAATAAGTTTATCCATGTGATAAATAAACACAACGTGACCGTGATTGCTCTCGGGAATGGCAAAGCGTGTAGAGAAACCGAAAAGGTCGTCATGGATGTCATTCAAAGTGGTGAGATCAACATGGACTTGGACCTTAAATACACCATTGTTAATGAACAGGGTGCTTCCATTTACAGGCAAGGAACACCACTCTAAAAATAACATTGACAGTGTTTGCTAAACATATTTCTTGTCATTTTGGCTTTAGTTGCTCAAGCATTGCCATGGAAGAGCATCCTGGTTTAGACCCTCTTTACATAAGTGCAGCTTCGATTGCTCGACGAGTCCAAGATCCATTGTCGGAATACGTGAAGATCGAGCCTAAACATCTTGGAATTGGGATGTACCAACATGATTTGCCCGAAGCAAAATTGAAAAAGAACCTCGACGAGATTATGATTGAATGCGTCAGTTTTGCAGGTGAGTATTTTCTTTACACCTGCACTCAAGATAACGCAATGAATGCCACTAGGTGTCGCTTTTTTCGACTGTCTATAAGTTGGAAAAAATATTTTTAGGTGTGGATCTTAATTTTGCTTCCCCTCATGTTTTGGAGAAAGTGGCTGGATTGTCGAAGAAAATTGCCCGCGAAATCGTGAATTGGAGAGAAAGCCACAAAAGGTTTTCATCGCGAAAAGAGTTGAGCTCAATTAAGGGAATTGGTCCCAAAACTTTCGAACAATGTGCAGGATTTGTGCGCATTTTCCCTGACAGAGGAGAAAGGTATACAATTGCTGATTGAGTTTTTTTCCGATCAGGGTTAATTTTGCTCGAATTTAGCCCGACCTTAGACGCTTATTTGATCCATCCGGAATCATACGAATTGGCCAAAAGCATCATCAAACTTCAAGGCCTTTCCGAAAAGCAACTTGGAACCCAAAAGTTTCAAGCCCATTTCAAGGCATTATTAACACATAAAAGCATGATGGAGCGGATTGCTCAAGCCCTCAAGAAGGATTTAGCGACCATTGAGCTCATCGTGGAGGCATTTTCTCAATCTCTGAGATTCGACATTCGCGATACCATGGACAAACCGGTGTTCAAGAAAGGAGTCATGTCTGTGGAAGACCTTAAAGTTGGAGTCACATTACAAGGTGTGGTGAACAATGTCACCAACTTTGGTGCTTTTGTGGATATTGGCGTATCTCAGAATGGACTGATCCACAAAAGTCAAATGAAAAAAGAAGTGTCGCTTGGTCAAAAAGTACTGGTCGAAATTTTGAGTGTGGACATTCAACGAAATCGAATTGGATTGAAACTATTGTGATGATATTATCTCATAAATCCCATAAATCTATTCTTTTAATAAACATATAGCTTGCGTAAAGACATCATCGAAAAATCTTGAATTTTTAACGAAAAAAAGGCATCAGTTTTGTCCATGGACTCTGAATCGATAAAGGCACGTGTAGTTCATATTCCCATGGTTGGACAGAATTCGGAGCTCCACAAATCTCAGTCGCATCTCTTGTTCCAAGTTGAAACTAGCTTCAAAGAATTGATTAGTCGTGCCATTAATGGCGTAAGTGAAATTGCCCAATTGAATTGGGTCCGGATTATGGAGTTCTCGAAGGCCAAGGACTTGAAAGTCCTTGGGAGCCGAGTCTACTTGTCCATTAGGCGTGGAATTCCGAGATATATGTTCCATGGAGAACTTTTGCGGCTTCATTGGGTGGGACAACTGAATGACTAGATATCCCTGAGATCCTTTGAATGCCCAACATTGTCCGGGAATCAGCCCATTTTGAATGGCTACCCGAGGCCCCCAATTAAAGGTCCAGATGGGGATTCCCAAGACACTTAAACGACGAGCTCGACTTGTGTAGGTTTCAGAGCATCTGATGCTCACCACACTGGCTCCGGCGGTTTCGGAGGCGAAATCAAAAAGTCCGGTTTTGTCAGCATCGTATTTGGCAATAGCAGCCGCTATCACTTTGGAGGCATCACTGTCGTGGATTTGGTTCATTTCGTCCATTTTGATTTTGATCAAGGCCATGAGTTTTTCAGCAATTTGGGATTGGATGGCCTTTTTGAGCTCCTCCCGGAACTGATTATCGAAATCATTAGGAATATTCACCATTTGCTCTTTGATTGTCATTGCTAAGTCTTGTTTGGTTGCGAAGTTGAGGTTGTGTAATCCTAGAGCTTCGAGATTGGACTCTAAACTCTTCATGCCAGCATCTGAGATCCATGAAGGCAAAGCAGATTTGTCGCAACAGTTCAGAGTTTGATCATTCAACGTCATAAAGAGTTCCTTTAAAGCGTTTAGTTTGGTTAAGAGTTGATCTTTTGTAAGGTAGTAGTCTTCTTTGGTATGTTTTTCATCGTCCACGATCGGTTCCAGATTCAAATCTCTGAGAATCAGAGACAAATTTGGCTTCTCCAGTTCAAATTGAGGATAGTTCATAACAAAAGATTTCTCGCTCAGGGATTTGATCCCCAAGAAAGTTGGAGTGATCTCCAAGTCATTTTGAAATTTGGCTTCCCAATCAGAGAAGCCTTTTTTCAACATATCATTCACTTTGGTCTCCAGCATGTCCAAATTGATCAGTCGTTGGATCTTGGCATCTATGACGCTGGCTTTCTTGGTCTTATCCAGATCCTCAATTGGTCCATGGAAAAACCAATTCCAGATGCCTACAAGAGCAACAACTAACGAGGAAAGAGCCATTCCACCCGTTTCAGTTATTTTTTCAGGCACTTCACTTAAGGATGTTGTCAGTTCGCCAAGTTGTCTTCCAAGTGATCCAATTAGATCAAACGATTTCACGAACGGCCAAGTCAATATTTCAAATGGCTGCATCAAAAAGTTGAAGGTTGATTGACTCAAAGAGGACATCCCGTCGACACATCCAATGAGAAAAGACTTGGAAATCGCTTGACAATGGTCAATCAAAGACCAGAAGCCAAAACTTGTTTCAAGTAGTTTATCCGTCATGTCCCAAATGGACTGAAATGCCACAAATGGCAGGTTCCATAAAGCTATTCCAACAGATCCAAATGTTGTCGTTGCATCTTGGACAGCTGAAAGTATTCCATGGGAAAACGAAGTAACTCCACTTTCCACTGTCGTTCCAACCCAAGAGATTCCTTGGATTGACAAATCAGCCATTGACAAGGGTACAGACAATAGTGAGCCAATAATGATGATCCCAGAATCAATGAGACTCTGAGCGAATGAGATTGGAGTTTCAACCACTGAACTTATCCACGGAAGTATCAATCTTGGTAAAGAAGCGAAAAAGGATCCGATGTTAATGGATGCATCCCATAGGTACCCACAACTTGATGCCACTGAATTGATAGTCCATGACCCGAGGTTTATCGGATATTCAATCACAGTTATCGCAGTTTCTAAAGACCAATCAAAAAAGGCACGAAAAGCATCAATGATGACGTTGTCCGTGAGGTACAAAAGGAAACCTTGAATCATAAGCACTGGAGCTTCAATGATCAAACTTGCCCAAGGCAAATCCATAATATTTGCCATGAACGCCAAGGTTGAATTTCCAGCTGATGACACTATTTGCACCACATTTTGTCCCAAAGTCAATGGTAAACCTCCAAAGTTCTTCAGCATATCCCACATCCATGTAAGGGAACGTCCACTGGCATCCAAGATGATATTATCTCCCAGAGACGACAATAGGTATCGGACGACCAGAACTGGAGCTTCGATGATCAAACATGCCCATGGGAGCACAAATGATGGCATGGAGGTAATCGTTGAGAATAAAGTCGTTGTTAGATATTGAGCCGATTCTCCAACAGATGATCCAGTATCGACAAGAAAATCGTTGACTTGTTCAAGTGCAGAACTACTTGCTTGAAAAGAATAGACAGTGAATTCTTTCATGCTTGTTAATAAATCAAGCACGAGGTCATTCATTAATCCTCCTGCTAAAATTGGAAGTTGGGCCAAAACCTTCAACCATGAGAATAGTAAAAGTGGAATGGACCAAAACATAGAAGCGACCGAAAGCAGTCCGTTCCACAATCCGGATGAAACATCCACTGTCATGTCAATTACTGATTGAGCCAAAAACTTCGGAAAGGTCAAGAAAGTGTCCAGAATTGATCCAGCCATGGTCATGCATGTCATGGAAACAGAAGCAACTTGGGTTGGCACACCTGATATCACTATTTGGACATTTTCAACAAAATCACTGTTCACCATGGAATTCACCGCACTCGAAGCCAATGTAAATGGAAGTCGGATTGCCCAAATGATGCCGGTGAAAATGTAGGACGGAATGGATATCACCAAAGTGAACACATCGAGCACCAAGGAGAAGATCGCGCGGAAGACATTGGCCAACATCTCAACCCAATCCATAATAAACTGATAACAGGAATTCACAATCCAACTTGCCCAATCGATTCCCAGATCAAGAACCAGCAATAGTCCATCCAAAGGCAGTCTTAAAATCGAACACACAAAGTCGAAGCTATTTGATGCAAAATATGTGATGTGTTTCATGAAGCCTGTGGAGGGAATCCATTGAAAAGAGGCCAACGAAGCCACTCCATGGGTTATTCCATTCAATATCACTGCCAAAGGCGTGGTTATCCATGTTTCTCCCAAACTGAGAAGTTGCTTGGGGATTGCTGACAAGATATTGGAAGACATATTTAGAAAGCTACGGACCAAATATATGACAAAGTCAAAGGCGGTAGAAGAGAAATGAACGAGACCATTGAAAAGGTCAACTGAGATCAATCCGGCATGAGAAAAAGCACTGCGTGTCCATTCTATCACACCACTAATTCCATTGCCCAATAATGCCACGGGATAACTAATTGTGTCTGACGGAAACACAAGTACAAGAAAGAGCATCAGAAGAGGTAAAAGCCATAAAAGAAACCAAGGGGAATCATCCCTTTGGGTTCCACCAGGTACCTTGGATATCACTTTTTGAACGGGCGAGGACTGAAACACTGCTTTCGGACTCTTCTTGACCTGTCTCCAAAAGTTGTTGATAACATTTATAACTCTTCTTTGTCTAACAATCACCAGTTCTTCTTCATCATCGTCATCAACCTCATCCTTGACTTGTCCGGGAGATTTCCGAGTCAAAAGATAAGTATCTAAAAGAGAGCACCAAGCCGGTATGGCATAAACAACCGTCCGAATTCCCCTTGTCAACGAGCTTTCACAGGTCTCAACCAGTTCCAAATGGACATCTGCCCTACTCGGTCTTTCACCATTCTGCCAAAGAGGTAATCTCGCCATATGCGGCATAGGAACCTCTTCTTTGGCATACAAATCACGGTAAGTTTGAGATTCGGCATAGGTATAACCCGTTCGGGGAGATCGAACCCAATCCTGCCCGTCAAACGCATCCAATCTGGGCGATCCGGGAGGATGGTGAGCCCCATTGGGCACCAATCCATTGGCTTCCACTGGAGCGGTATTTCCCAGTCTAGAACTTCGTCTGGAGTGCCTGTGGGTGTGAGAGGGTGTGGCTGGCTCAAGACAGTTCTTGCCTTGACACTGGGAGCGCAACACAAAAGGGCTCTCACCCCGAGGTCTTCTACCCCCGTGACTGGAGGACGCCATTGAGATGTGGGTATCCGAGTTTCTCTTCTACTAATCTGTTCCGTTGATCCTCTGAGCTCAAACTGACTGTAGCATGTACTCTGTGCGTATGCTCTCGCTGTTGATTGGCCCGTTTTCTTTGAAAATTGAAGCTTGAACTTCTATTTTCCTGCAGCGTGACGGGTGTAGAAGGAGACGGGATGGGAAGATGGTGAAGTTTAACCGTCGGCCGGATATTCATCCGTCATAGAGCTTGGGTTGCGAGGGTAATTAGAGCAGCTTCAATGTGGAAAATCGTTGGTTATGTTCACTCTGACCGCAGAAGATGACTTGAAACTTTAGACCTCATCATGGGCCAAGACAAACAATCCATATGCGACCACCAGGACAGCGAGGAAGCGCTAATCCTCTTATCAAGTACTTGAGACATTGTCAAGAGATGTTGGCAACATCGAAATGTTTCACACAAAACGAGTCAGCATTTTCGATTCAAGGGCTTGAAGGAGTGAACTCGGTATGGGGGCAAACCGAAACAAACGCGATGAAACATTCTTCTTTCTTCTAGCCGCGGGTCATGAAGTCGTGAAATTTCCGTTATTGATGATGGTGATGACTTGAATGATGATCAATCAGACTGAATGTTATGCAAGAGAGCTGCCATTCATGGAGCATTTAAAACCGCTGGCGTTTCTTTATGTCATTTATATTTTCTTTGTAGTGCAAGAATATGTTTTGTCTCATTTACTTGAACATTTCCATTTTAGACGTTGAGTGTTCCTTCTTCTTTCCAATTTGATGCATGATCATTTAGCTTAGTCATAAGCTTAGTCTAGTTTTTGCTTATCTGCTTATTTCTACTTTCAAATCCTAACGAATTTAATACTGAAACTCTGATAAAAAAACTTGCAAAGGTCCTAACAAAAAACAGCGATGACTTCAGAGAAAAACGCTAAATAAAACTGGCCGTTTTCGTCATCACTGTCCAAATGACAAGCAAATATTAACAATTGTGGTGAATTTTGGAAGAATGGAATTTTGTCCGTTAGAATTTGGATGTAGCTTTGGAGCTTCTTCAAACTTCTTGACACGGTTCATTGATCTTTAGACATTCTTGTACGCTATCATTTACCAAAAAAAGCGCTCTTTGCAATTTTTTGTTTTGCGCAAAGCCTGATAAAATTGAAATCAAACGAAAAACCTCCTGTTCCATGAGTCACTCCCATTCCCAAACGTTTTAAAGAGAAGAATTTGAATGAACTATTGACAAAATTTTGATAAAAATTGACTTAATTAATATAGGCCTAAAATCCAATCGTTTATTTTGCCCCCAAAACGTACGTTCATTGCATTGCACCAAATCGACACCTAATGGTTATTACAAATTCTGTAGTTCGTGAAAGAGTAGCATTGTAATGAAACTTTTTCCATGAAGCATGGATGACAATTGTAGGTTTACATTCATACAAATGAATCATTGATGAATTACCTCTCTTTTTATCGGCACCTACATATTTAATCACAGGCTAGGATGAGCCTTGCACCTTTAAAGCGCCTAGATTTCCTTCTATGCTCGTTTAGTTTACGACGATTTGCTGATTCTGTATCATACTACAATGGATTAGCTCTGAATGAATTGCATTATGCATAATCCATCACATCCCCGGAACCAGGCAAGATCGGGGATATGGTTTTAGCTTGAAGCAATTAGTTTTAATGGTTGATGGTATTCGCAAGTTTGTAACCCAAAAGCCAGTGACTTTATGTTTGGAGTTTCAGTCCAGTAACGGAATCGGTCTTCAACATGGCACTTCCGGATTACCATAAAGGCTCGTTGAATTGGATCACTCTGCTTCTCTTTGTTCAATTTATCGCGGCCAGTGGTGAAACAAACTTTCTCCGGGATATTGCAGATTTATGGAATCCAAAAACAATCGTATTTTTCCCACCAGCAGGTGACATATCTTCTCTGCCATTGTCACTCTTTCAAGATCCACCTTTGGAACACGGCATAGTGATCCAGGAGAATCCCTGGAATTCATCGACTTGCATTGGCTCTGGTTTATTTGTGACAACATTCGATCCAATCTTCATCATGCCAATTCTGAAATTGAAATGTGACATTTTGTTCCTAATTCCCGGATCATTTTCGAAATTGGAACTTCTGCGGCCAAGACTGGACAGCACTCTGTATTCATACACGGAGAACCAAGGCAATGTGTCACTCTTTGAACATTATTCCATCAGGAGTGGACCAACAAGAACAAACTACATTGGAAATTGGAGCGATGAAAAAGGTTTGGACGTACCCATTCCTTCCATTTGGGAACGCCGTAGGGACTTTTCTTCCCTCCATCTCAGAACCACGGTGATCCAATCTGAACCGTTTGTGATGATCCATGGCAATGCATCCCGTGACGGCTTCTTGAATGTTACAGGTCATTTTATTGATACCTTCAATGCTCTTCAAGATCGTTTGGGATTCAGTTACCACGTGGAGAATACGATCGACGGCAAATGGGGAGCGGTGGATTCAGATGGTCGTTGGAATGGCATGGTTGGGATGCTAGTGAGGAATGAGACTGACGTCTGTATCTCATCTCTATCGATTACCCAACAGCGGAGCACTGTCATCGATTATACTCAAACGATTATCCAGGACATCCTCACTGTTATTGCTATCAAGTCATCCGGGCACCACATCAATGTTTGGGTCTACTTGGAAGTGTTCCGAAAGAGCGCTTGGTTTTTCATGCTTGTTTTGTTCTCCGCCCTCTCGTTTACGTTCTTCATGATTCAACTCCTTCGATTGGAACAACTTCATCCGGATTCAGAGCCATTTTCCTTTCTAAATGGCTTGGCATTGGTCTCTGTCATTTTGTTCCAGAGAGATTATTCTCTTGTGAAGATGAAGATGACCACACGAATCCTCTTCTATATCACTTGCACTTCCTCATTTTTATTCTTCGCCTATTACACCGCGGTTTTGACCTCAAGTATGACTGTTCAACCAGAAGCCACGCCTATTGCTTCATTCCGCGATATTATTGGAACGGATTACCAACTTACAACTATTGAAAACTCGGCCATGAGCGATGCAATTCTGTTGTCCAAAGCTGGTACACCGCTAAAAACACTTTATGACACCACAATGGCCAATAATCCCAAAGCTTTTAAGGAGAACATGCTGTCGGAAAAAATCGAGGCTCTTATTTTGGAAAACCCCAAAATACTCTTCTTTACCACAGCTATTCAGTTCCAGATCCGACCGTTTCTCCAAGTTCAACCTTTATCACTTGTGGATCAGCTCTACGATCGTCAAGGTTTTGGCTTACAAAAGGATTCTGAGTTTTTGGACGTTTTCAATTTTCACCTCCGCCATCTGAAGGAATCGGGAATGTTTTACAAGAATCGAATAAAATGGATATCATCTAGTGAAATCAGAAAATCCAACAGTCAGACAGAAATAGTTGTTCTTGGGTATGAAAACCTATTATTCCCCTTCTTAATCTTGGCCTTTGGGTGCCTGGGAGCGGGAATATTGGTACTTGTTGAAATTACCTCGGCTTTTATAACAAACATGTTTCCCCGAAGAAATTGAGCCAAAGCAACAAATACAACATATATTTAATTCAACTCTTGATTTATAGTTTGTTTTACTTCTATCATTCTTTTTTTATTGCCAATGCAAAAATATGTTTTCAAAACAAGGATATCGATATTTGCGGGTGATTTTTCACGCGTACATTCATTCTACTGTTTGCTTTTAGTCTTCATGTCATTGGCCTTGATCATTTTCTAGCTACTGAAGTTCGCATTTCAAATTAAGGTCATCAAACTTGTTAAATTTGTAAAAATTAACAATTTCGTCATAAATGACAAACATAGGCTCCTTGAATACACCTACATTTTCAGGTACTTGGGTTAATCCTTTTTGTAAGGTGAGTATTTTAATAATTGAAAGGATCTGTTGCGCCAAATCACCCACCTAATTGTGGAATTATAAAGGATTTTGTTGAAGACAAGATCCAATAATGCAGTACTCATATTTTCATAAAACTGACAGTTTGTCGTTTATCAAAAGCTCATGATAAAAAGACCGAATGGTCTGTCGTTCTGAACAAAACAGTTGGGTCTGGAGGCCCCAGAATGACAGTTTTGGGGAAGCAAAAATGACAACGGGTCTTGCAACAATCAGCTTTGTGCTTTTGCCATCATTCTGCAACTGCTGCATTTTCTTACCTTTTATCAACAAAATATGGGCCATGTGGGAACCCATTCATGTCAGATTGATTTTGGATGGTGCTTCATTCGAGGATTGCATGTCTACTTTATCCCAACGACAATGGATCAGCTTTCGTGACAATTTATGTCTGATTCCAAAGGATATTCAAGGTGTCGTCTTGATTCGAGATGAATTCAAAGAAATCCGAGGATGTGATTTGGACCAGTGTAAGTCCAGTGCAATCACGATTATCCCAAACCATTCTTTGTCGTTACCCTGCACAGTCAGGTTGGATAGTTCCTTGTATCTTTACCAAATCGTGGATTCTGCCTTGGTTTTAAATGAGTTGTATGCCGTACCCAATGGTCCGATGATCTTCAAGCACTTTGCAATGTGGTCGGAACAATCTGGTCTACAAAGCAATCAATCTTTGTCAAAATGGGAACGTCGAACCGACTTAAGTGCCATGAACATGAGAGTGGCTCTTTTCAAGTCCAATGGCTTGTTGAAGAATTCCTCATTGGAAGCAAATACCGACTCAGTCTCCCGATATTTCGTTAAGGTGTTCCAAATCTTTCAGAAAAGTCTCAACTTTAGCTTTGAACCTCGCATTGAAGTAAAGGGAGCTTGGGGCTCCAACGAAAGTGGCGAATGGAACGGAATTGTTGGTATGTTGTACCGAAACGAAGCTGACATCGGAATGCAATCACTTTCAATAACCAAAGATCGACATAAAGTCATTGATTTCAGTACACCCTTGATAGTTGATCAATTGACCTTTATCAAAGGAAACGACCATCAATACGACATTAACTACTGGATCTATGTCAACATCTTCAGGAAGGAGGTGTGGTTTGGAATTGCTCTAGTTGTAGGTTTAGGGAGTGCCATCTTTTTTGCAATCGCATGGCTAAACGTGGATCGCTTACATGAAGAGTGTGATGAAGACTTTGGCTTCCTTAACGGGTTTGCCTTGACTTGCGCCACAATGTTACAGCGTGACTACATTTTTCAGAGAAGACACGTGGTCACAAGGATTACGTTCATGTCTCTTTGTCTCGGATCATACTGCTTGTTGGCATTTTACGGAGCAGATTTAACTTCTGGCATGACTGTTCAGCCAACTCCCACCATATTAAATTCCATGGGTGATGTAATTGGGAAGGATTTCAAAATTAGAACAATTGGTGCCAGTGCCAACTCTGATTTGTTCAAGTATGCACCGTTGGGTACGCCAATGAATAGAATTTTTGAGACCCTCATCAAAAACGATCCAGATGCGTTCATGTCTCCAAAGTCAGATAAGGATGTTATTGCAATGGTTTCCAATGATCCAAAGATCCTTTATTTTGCTTCTACTCTTCCTTACCGGTTACCAAGCTCGCCTGTGACCATTTTGAACCTCGAGGATATGGTGGACGACCCTCAAGGCTTTGCATTCCAGAAGGACTCTGAATTTGTGGAATTGTTTGATTTTCACATTTTGAAATTGGAAGAGAGTGGCATTGCCAGGCGACTTCGAAGTGAATTATTTCCAATTGCAACACAAGATAAATCTGTCAACGCAGGCATCACATTGGGATTTGAAAATCTTATCTTTCCTTTTCTGCTTCTCTTTTTGGGCACCGCCATTTCTGCTCTTTTCTTCCTTGGCGAATACTTAAAAAGAATATCAAATTCTAAGGAAAAGGCAAAGGAAGCTCACTGGGCCACGTCTCGAGTTGTTTGATTAAATATTTTAAATATTACGGCCTACTTTTCATGGCTACATACATTTTTGGTGTAAAATAAAGATTGAAGTGAATGAATCTCAATTTTATTCCTGCTCTTCTTCGCACAATGGATAAAATAAACTTGGACAGTCCGAGTCGTACCAATGGTAGGAGCCTCCAGAGTACATCACAGCACAATCTTGAGGATCACCCGCAGGTTGATTAGAGTCCCAATCGAAAAAGGTAGCCTCAAGGCCAGAATTCTCCCAGATATATCGGCCTTCTTCGTCTCTATCATTTAAACCAATCCAGAATGTCCCTCTAAAGAAGGCCTCATTGTCCTTGGAAAGCATCTCCCTCAATATCTCGTTCTTCTCATTGGTCAATATTTCAACCTAAAGCAAATTTGAGAAAACTTAAATTTGCGAAAATTGAGAGACCATCCAGTTTTTTACCAAATGCGTTCGATTTCCTTGCAACTTGCAGAAATCAACGGCACTTTCCCATGACATCGCATCTGTTTTCCAGATAAAGCATTGCTGCAAATCTTCATTAAAAGTCCAATACGGTCCCGGACATCTCCCTAAACGCTCTGGAGTGTTACAAACCACGTATTTCTCAACGTCACAGTCACTAGTAGCCCAAAAATAAGCATGTTCCGCAGATGCTACGACGCAATCATTGTCCTCATTGGGCTCATTCACACCCCACGCATCAAATGAAACAGCTTGCTGGGAGTGATCCCAAATAAAATCTGTCCCATTACGTTTCAACGACAACCAAAAATCCTCGACAGAGTTGCCAAAGATATTTTCAAAGATGAACCCTTGGATTTCGTCCGTACTTGGCTCCAGCTGAAGAACGGCAAAAGAAGGTTTTAAAATGGTTGCAGATTTAGTCTTTAAAGCCGATACTTACAAGATAACCTCCAACAGATTTACAATAGCTAATAGCTTGGGTATAATTCCTGGAATAGTATTGGAATGGATCAGTCATGCAACCAACTCCGGGAAAATAAACAAACGGCGGGTCGCATGGTGGAACATCTGAGAATGCTCCATGAGCTAGAATTGATGCAATGACTAACGTCAGAGACCTCCGATGCATTGTCATGATGACAAATAATGAGCAACTACTAATAATATTAAAGGAGGTTTGAACTTCAAGACCTCTTCGCCTTGCTTCATTGACAAGGGAAGTCCGTTAGGTTATATTGTGCGAACTATAGATAAGAAGCCAAGAGATATATGTATTATCCCTGACCTAAACACAATCAACAGTATTCGCCTCTGACTCTGATTGAGAATCGTAATGGTAAATATCCATCATGACATCAATGAGCTCTTTGGCAGGATCATTTCGATCATCGAACTCTCGAACCCAGGCATCATGATCAAGAGCTTTCACTTTATCCATTAAAACAGAGAAAGACTCTTTGGGCGGGAATCGGATGAGCTCTTTACTTTTCTCACTGGGTTTATAATGCTTCAGAATCCAATTCTTGTCGTTGGATTCAACTTCAATTGTTATGCCATCGTTATTGAGTTCAACGGATTCACGATCAAAGTCTGAAGGATCGTCAAGTTTGAGTCTTTTGATGAATCGCGAAAACAGGTCTCGATTCCGCTTGTCATAATCCTCAAAGACAAATAGACAAACGTTCACCATGTAAGTTTCTGACATCTCCATGGGATCAAGGTCCCCATTTGTAATACGAGGGGCCCAGAATCTTTTTAAGGCAATTTCTTTCACTTCCCAATCAAGGTCCAAGACAGCCAGGTACATGGTTTCAAACACAAATAAATCGGGTGGATTACTGGGGACGACAAAAGAAGTGTATGTGCTAAGACAACCCACCGCACTTCTCCGAACCACAGCCTCGGTCTCGTGTTCGAATACCTCACGCACTTGCATTGGAATGGACATTTTCGTGTTTACTAAAAGATGGAGAGTTTCTTTTCCTCTACACATTCCAGCGAAAACATTGAAGACATTGGCTCGAATAAAGCTGTTCTCATGGTCGAGGCAGATCTTCAGAAAGTTCAATATCTTTTCCAGATCTGATTGACTGATGGTCGAATGTCTCGGAGCATCAGCCAAGAGATTTAGAAATCCATCGACGATCTCCCAATTCTCATTCGAGGCAAGAATCCACAGTTTATCGAAGCGTTTCTCAAAAGACTCGCCTCTACGTTCACTACAGTTGAAAAAAAATTGGTTTCCTAAGACTTCCAGGCACTTCATGCGGCTTTTGATGGGAAGATCTGTCCTCAAGGAAAGATCGATTAATAAACCAGGAATCTCAGACTCATTCTTTGTGAACTCGAGCCCTGATCTATGATACTTGGCATTAAATATATCGCGAATCAATTCCAGAATATCACGATCGCTTAAATCATGGTCTCCAGACTGAATCAGTTTCAAATGATCGAAAGCCAATTCCGGAAATCGGAAATACCGCCAAATGATCACATTTCTCCACATATTGGTTCCAGTCTCCAAGTTTCTCTTAACATCATCACGGATGCGACTGGGGATCTTCGAGCCATCTTTGAAGCACACCAAATTTTGATCGATCAAAGCAGAAAGTGGTTCTAAAACCGAATGGAGATCATTGGGCGTGATTAATTTGCTTTCAGGATAGAAATACGGTTCCACGCAGCTTTGTACGTCTTTCCAGATTGAGATTCCGTACAAAATTTGACAATCCGGATGGTCTCGGATTTCCGGGCTTTGGCTCCAATCCAACATAAAGCCTTGAAATTTGGGTGAATGCTTGAGCTCAGACAATCCGTAGGTTTGAATTACCCCCATGATGAATTCCTTGAAGAAGCTCCTTTTAAACCGATGATTAGGATGAAATACTAAACGTCTTGGGAATGAATCGGGACCAATATCCACCAACGAGGGGCTCGGGCTCTTAAGGGTCTTTCTGAATGTTGAAAGGCATATCTTAAAGAAAGATCTCCGCCAAAAAATGTTGTTGGGCAGATGATCTTGGGGATTGTCTAACAGTTTCAAGATATTTTCTTGGGCTTTCGCAAGGCAGAATTCCAAATTCGAAGGCTCAGACAAGACCAAGGCATCCATTAATTCAAAGAATTCCACAGAAGAGTAAACTTTGGCCATGATTTGCGGACATTTTGACATGTACTCTTGAATATCCTCCCGTGCTTGTTGATGTTGGCCGACGATTTTGGCAAATAAGGCCAACAAATACTTCAAGAGAGACAAAGATTCGCTGAAATCCTTTTTTAAGGTCTCTCCAAGCTTAAATACGGTATAATTTGAGGGCTTTCTGAGAATATGGTACACCAACAAACTGCGAAACTTCTGCAAATAGGTGTCGTCTCGAAAACCGTGAAAATTGGAATGGACTAGACTCCAAACTTTGATGATTAATCTAGATGCGGCACTCATTTTCTTCTCCAATTCTCTTTAAAGCCTTTTGGGAGTTTTCAATACGATTAATATGAACTCAATGTCGGAGATGATATGATCAATATTGACAGGTAAAGATTCACAAGTGCTGGGACAAGAACACACAACGTGTAAATGCCATTTGGGCTCCCTGTTGATTGTTTTGTTGGGGAATTTGCTCTCCAATTTTAACGCCAGAGTGGCCAAAATTGATCATTTTTTTCTATTTGATTTGCGATTTCTCCTGATAAAGATATTAAAATCATTTCTCAAACAAACTTCATCTGGACATTGTTAAAAACAATGTAAATGAAAAGAAACTACAGTAGAATAATTAGGCCTGGGTAATTAAACCAGAAAAACGTGGCTTTAGAAGGCACCATGAGAAAAACAGGTCCTGTTTTAAGGTTATAAACATTGTAAGGTTTCTAGATGCCTCTTCCATGATACTAAATGTAGGGAATTTCCTGATATAGGGCAAATGAAGCTCGGTAAAAGGCCTGCTTGGTTGAATAGGACAAGAAATAAGGCCAAACATCATCATGAGGAAATGTTAGATGAGGAAAGCCAAAGAAGAGAAAGGACTTCCAGAGGCCCTCAGATAAGGCCAAAAGAACCACAAAAGATAATCGCAATGTGAACGTATCATCTCAGAAATATTTTACTTATCATGGGTCGGCATAATAAAGAAAGATCCACCTCAACCGACAGTGAAAAATTAGAGGTCATTAAGCAAAAGGCTGATCAATCCATGAAAGAAGGTCAATACATGGAAGCCTTTTTATATTGGTCTCAAGCTATCCATATCAATCCGGAAGAACCCCTATTTTACTCTCAAAGGAGTAAATGTTTCATCAAGCAAGAGCAATACTACCACGCACTTTTGGATGCGGATTTCCTGATTCGAATGAGTCCCGAATCGTGCCTGGGCTACCTCAGAAAGGCTGAGGTCTTTTATGCGGTGCATGATTTTGCCTCAGCCTTGGAATTGTTCCAATTGTGCTTCCAAATGTCCCATTGGGACAAAGAGTTTTACATGGATTGGGTTAAGCGATGTCAACGGGAATTAGTCAAAGAAACGGCCCTGGATGACGAATATCCCTTTGTCGGAGCAGCCGTAGGTATTGTGGTGTCAGCTATCGGGGTAGTAGTGGATACCTTATGGAACCAAGATGAGCCCTGGCTACCTCACCCTTTCCTGAAAGTGACCATGGTGCTGACCGTGTCATTTCTGGCCTTCTTTGTTTGTAAGATGTACCGCAAATTCAAGCACCGGTCCCACCAATCCCTGTTGGATCCACCGCTTGATCTGTTTGACCAAGGCGAGGATCCGGTGGAGCAATGCGACTCAAATGCCTCGTTGGCGGACAAGAAGGTCCTCTGAGATCAGATTTGCGATACTCGTACGGATAATAATGATACCCTTGTTGTTGAACATTTTGTCAGTTTTATGCCAAAACCCCTTTTTGTTAGAACAAACAAACAAAAAGAATAGAATTCAACTTTGACTTGCGTCTATTCCATTGAAATGGGCATCAAATCATTCATTTTCAGTCAAATTAAAAGGTAAAACGTGAAGAAAACATCTACAACAAATTTTTCCCGTCGTCCTGGTCGTCCTTTGTTAGCTTCACAGTGATACAAACCCTAAAACATGCCTTGTCTTTAGGTTAAGGATGAAGTAGCGCAATTAACACTAAATAACCGAATGCGAAACCTGAGAGAACGATTTTTCATTTTACTCAACGCATAAATTTGTTTCATTTTTTTTTAAATCAACTCTCCTTGTTCAAATCCAACTCCACGAGTCCAACTCTACCGGTCAAAATTTGTACTAACATATCAAAACAAACACGCATGGTTCCTCTGCAACTCTCAACATCACAATTTGTTTAATCTTAAACAACCTTCTGCCTGATATCATGGGGGGTCAAGACCTCGATTACCTGACCTTGAACAACACCATCGTGGGTCTTCGTCCGGCCGTCAAGCAAGCCAAGGTCCACCTGATTCACCAACTCAGTCGTCAAATCAAAACCCTTCAGGCTCGCAACATCACCGTGGAATCGGCTCAATTAAAGCGAGATCGCAAATTAGATCGCTTTCGCCAAGAGATCATGCTCATCAAAGACGCTCCCCGCGATGCCATAGCTCGATTTGCCTTGCAAAACCAACGCACTTTCGAGGCCATTGCGCCTTCGGAAGACATGGACCTTCGGGCTAAAGTCCGATTAGCCAACCACAAGGCCGTTCTGGCCAAAGTTCAAGCCTTCCGACAGAAATATCCCAAATGGGATGAGGAAGTCCAGCGATTACTTCCGGCTTTGGGGGCCAAACAAATCAAGAAAAGCTCGGGAGTCAAAGCTCGTAAGATTGAAAAGGTCGAAGCCAGAAAACGTGAAATGATGCTCAAGAGAAAAGGGTTGCCTTTGGATCAACCGCCACCGGAAAAGAAGAAGAAAAAAGCTGTTAAGAAACTCAAAGAAGTAAATATGAAGAAGAAGCCGATGGAAGAGGAGGAAATGATGATGAGTGAAGATGAGGAAGATGAAGAAGAAGAAGAAGTCTTGAATAAGGGAACGGAACCTGAGGTTGAAGAAAGTGAAGAGGAAGAAGATGTTGAAAAGAATTTTGCGGGGTCGTTAAAGAATCTCATTCAGAAGAACTCCGCTGAAGATTCTGAGTCTGATGTTGAAGAGAGTGAAAACGAAGAGCATGATCAGGCCAGCGATGATAATGAAGAAGAAGTTACTGATGACAATATAGAGGATCAAGAGGAAACTGAGGATGAGGAAGAGGACGAGGGAGGAGATGAAGTCATACGGAATGGAGAAATGGAAATACGTAGCCTTAGTTTGAACGATATGTCCGCGGAAGAGTCCGAAGAAGAGACACCCGCCGAAGGCAAACCCAAAAGCTCGGCCAAGGCCGGCAAATCCTCATTTTTTCAAGGCGGCGAAAGTGAAGAAGAAGAGGAAGAAGAGGCCACAGAAGACGATTCCCAACTACATGAAGTGGACGATACGAAGCGGTTCCAAGGTGATTCATTCTTTGGTCATGTGGGAGATCAAAGAGGACGAAGTCGTGGCGGACATCGAGGCTCATTTCGCGATCGTGGACGAGGTCGAAGTCAAGATCGAGGCTCCTATGGAACCCGAGGCTCATTCAGAGGTCGAGGCCGAGGTCTAGATCGCGAGTCCTTCCGTGGTCGAGGATGTGATCGCGGCTCATTCCGTGGCCGTGGCATGGGTGATCGAGGTCGAGGTTTTGACCGAGGATCGTATCGTGGAGGTGACCGAGGTTCATTCCGTGGAGAAAGAGGCGATCGAGGACACGTTCGAGGAGGTCGAGGGGCGAGAACTTTACATCCTTCATGGGAGGCCAAGAAGAATGCCAATCCTGGTTTGGCAGAGTTCCAAGGTCGAAAGACCACGTTCAACGAGAGTGGCGCGTCCACTTCAGCCTCTTCTTTCCCATCGCAAGCATCCAATAAGGGTAATCATGATTTCCAATCAAAAGCTGGACCGCCCAAACACGTGCATCCAAGTTGGGCTGCCAAGAAAGAAATGAATAAAGGATTGGCACCATTTCAAGGGAAGAAAATCGTGTTCTGAGGCTCACCGACTTTTCCCTTATGAACCTTTGTATGACCCCATATTGCTCTTGTCCGAGGATTATAATAAAGAATAAGTGACTTTTCTTCAGTGGCTGTGATTGAGTCATGTTCTCACGATTGTTTCTTTTCGCTGTGTTTCAGGACCATCATGACGAATGCGGAGACCAATAAGCGTTTATTTGTCGGAAATCTGTTTCCGGATGTGGCTTCTAAAGATTTGGAAAAACTGTTTGGGAGGTTTGGAAGTGTCACCAATGTTGAGATTAAAAACAAGACCGACATCGACGGCAAGATTATCTCCACATTCGCATTCATCAATGCCAACATGACTGAAGAATCCTTGCCTAAATGTATTCAAACCTTAAATGGATTGAAATGGAAGAAACAGAACTTGAAAGTCCAAGCCGCTCAAGAAAGTTTCATGCAAAGACTTCAGAGAGAGCGTCAAGAGAGACTGCAAAAATTTGATGGTCAACAACAACAACACCAAGAAGAAAAAACAACGCAACAAAAACAACAAGACAAAACAACGCAACAACCTAAGCAAGATGATAAAAATCCCAACTACGATCCCATGTCCATGTTCAAGAAAGTGGTCAAGAATGAGGAACCAAATGAAAAGAAGCCTGCCAAAGCGTCTGTGAAAGAAGATCGTGCTAAAAACCTTGTTGATCAAGAATCCATGTTCATCCAATCATATAAGGAAAACGTGGACGAAACGGTGCCTGGAGTGGGTAAGGCCAAAAATGGCCTTGTAACCTTTTCCGATGATGAAGACGACAATAACAGAACGGACAGAGGTGAAGGTCGATCCTCTTTGGTCAAATCGCAGAAGATCAAGCAACCGAAAGGAACAATGAGCAACTCGAAGCGAAAATATCATTCTAGTAGCGAGGATGAAGACGAAGAAGGGACATCTCAATCCGTGCCATTGATACCCAGACCTACTCAGAAAAAGATTGAAAAGCCTAACCAAGCATCCAAACCCAAACCTTTAGGCAGAAAGAGGTATTACTCAAACTCAGATGAAGAGTCTGATGATGCTGAAGAATCGAAAGTTCCGACCGATCAGGGATTGAAATTTGGTGGAGATTTTTGGGGCGATTCCGATGATGAAGAACAGTCGAATCGTCAAAATCACCCGTCAAAGAAGTCTTTTGAACAAAATTTCAACAAACATCCTAATGTTGAGGATGCCAATTCAAAAAGATTGCAATCAATAAAGCAAAGACAAAAGGAATTGCAAAAGAGCCAGAAAATGTTAGGAAAAATCAAAGTGGACGGGCAAGCGCAGGCAAAGAAAATCAGATTCGACGATAATAACGTCAAAAACGACAACAAGGCCAAACTATTCCAAGAATCGGACGATTCCGATGATGAAGATCATTTCAAAGTGAAGGAACAATTCGAAGGAAAATCGGGTGAAAAATTATTGGAGCTTCAATCTCGGATTGCAGCCACAGATGATCGATTCAAAGTCGATGCCCGATTCAAAGAAAGTGATTCCTCGTCGGACGAATCCGAGAGTGAGAACAAAAACGACAAGGAAAAAGATGATATCGACATAGACATTCAAAAGGAAAAGCAACGCAATTTAGAGCTTCTCCAAGCTGTCATTGGTGATAAATCGACGACGAGTGAAAAGAAGAAACCACGAGGGGTCGAATTCAAAGATACCTCCAAATTACGTTTCGATCCGGATGACGAAGCGCTCGCCAAAAAGTTTGAAAAAGGTCAAGAAAGTGATTCGGACAGTTCGGAAAAATCCGAAATCCAGCCTCCTCCCACCGAAACGCCCATGCCAGAGGTTAGTCAAGAAAAATCTTACTACCTCAAGAAGGACACGTTCTCGAAAACTGAACCGAAAAGCGGGTTCTCTTTCGGTTTTAACGGCGGAGAAGCGGGTCAATCCAGCCAAGGATTCAGTTTACTCAAAAAATTCGGTCGAGAGCCTTATGAAGCGGAAGAGGTGAATAAGAAGGACAAGAAAGGCAAATTAGGATTCCTGGAGCGCAATCCCTTCAAATATGACTCATCTAGTGAAGATGAAGATGAGGAGAAACCGAAGGAGAGCAAGAATTTCAAAACGGCGCTTCCATCGCAGGCAGATCAAATGGCGGAGTTTTCTCGGAAATTGGCTCAAAAATCGATCTCAATCTCTTCCAAGCTCACGGAGCCTTTCTTGTTCAAGGTCAATGATCCAAGGTTAATCGAAGGCGCCGAGTTCTTGTCCCATGACAAGGAATCATTAGATGAAACCAGAGCGAAGTACGAAGAGCAGAGACCGATCTTGGCCAAGATAATCAAGAAGAAGCGTCGAAATCGCGTGCAAAAGCAAAACCAGATGACCATGAAGGCGAAGAAAGGAAGGAAAGCCGTTTGGCAGAAGAAACAAAAGATGAAACAAAGTCTTTAAACATCATCGTCCTTTTTTTACACATGCTTTATTAATATGTCTCTCACAATTAAAATTCTGACGTTTGAAAAATTCTGTCGAACCCCCGCTTTATCAACTTCCTGTTGTAGTTAGCGTGTTATGCATGCAATTGTCACTAATCCTGAGCATGAAGCTAGTCTCCCTTGGTTTCAACATGGTAATCGGTCAGGCTAGTATTAAGAAACATGTCGAATCTATGTAAGTTCGTCAGTGAAGCATCGCTCTATTTCGCACCCATCACCCTCATTCAAATTTATCGCGAGAATTGGTCCATGTTCCTCTTATCAGTGGCCCTTGTCACGGTGATCCTCTTCTCATCCGTTCTAATAGGCTCTTACTACTACGGCAAATCCACATACCGAACCATTCGACATCAGAAACTCTGCCGATTATCCGCTCCAATCACTAGTGAACTGAGATTTGCTCACATCGACCAAATCGATTCCAGTATGGTGGTCGAGACCTTTGAACTCGACACCGTTATTCCGGCTACCCCTCACATCCTCAGGGCAAGAACAACCACATAAATAGATCATGATGACTTTGTTTGAAGTGATATCCTCGGTTTTATACGCCATATTGTCCGGTTACATGCTAGTTAAGACTGTTCATGTCAACTTGTTCGTGGCGATTCTGGTCTGGATTGTGAGTTTGAGTGCTTGTTTAGTAGTGATCATGTTCATGAGGAAGAGGATCCAAAGCTGGTCTATTCGTCGTCCAGAAGTGATTCAATTCCCATCCAAAATGGTGTTTTCCGAGGAAACGGAGCGTGATTTGGACACTATCTCTATGTCTACCATCGCTGCTGACGACCTTCAGCAAGAGCTTCAAAGCCAAATGAGACCAATGCTCTTGGAACCTTTGGAACGGACTTCATCATTTGGGTCTTTCAATCGACCACCTTCTTACAACACCAGGAATGGTGAAGAAGGTCCTCCTGCATTTCAAGGAGGCACTTTGGCATTCAGATTTGCCGAGCAAAGCCATTCCACATTTGACTAATGGTATTTAGCAGAATGGAAAATATATATCTTTTATTCATTCATTATACTCCGTGGTTGCAAATGATGGAAAGGGAGAAAACAATAAGTTGAAAGGAAGACCCTTGTTTCGTTCTAAATTGTCAAGGTAGGTGGACATGACCGTGTCTCCGACCCACACGCAATGTCATGTTCATGAAGCCACAAGTCTTTAATAATAAAGACAGATAGCGGAGCTGCAGAACGAGAGGTACTTGATCGATTGATTAGTACAACGCACCAAAATTAGATTCCTTCAAAAGACGACGAGGCCTTTGGGGTTTAAGCAACTGAGCTTGAGAAATATTGATTCAGGATACGGTGATTACAATTCTTATACTTTATTGCCGACAAAAATGCTCAATCGACTCGATCTTGAAGTCGTAAGGCAAAAAAGCAATAACGTTCGTCAATAATTCAAGACAGACTTGGCAAAAAGAGCTGAGAAAACTGTAGTATTGAAAACACTACATGTTCCACTACTTTGTCATCCGCAATTATTTCTTGTCAATTTAAAACTAAAACATTTGATATTGTCAAAAAGGGGTTTCTTTCAATCACGTTGGATATGAATGTACTGTAACTCAATAAATGCAACTAGCAAGAACAATGGATAAAAGAAAAGACGCCTACTAATCAAAACGCCGAAAGCAATAAATCCTTCACACACAATCAAAACTCTCAGCTCCTAGGCACAATCGGCATGAATTTCAATAAAAATGCATTTCAAGACATAAAGCTAACACACGCAGATGCATCTCAATACAAACCTGGTTACCTTATCATTTCAATTCACCACACTCTGTCCTACCAAATATCCATTCTCGATGGTTAAGTATTCATCATCAGCTATCCCCAGATCCCCAGCTTCTGTTTCACAGTAGCTAAAACATCTCGGATCCATCTACTACAAGGAAAAACTGAGAGAGAGAGATAAAAAGACCACGAGGGGGGAGGTCTGGAAGCTTCGAAATTTTGTTCCCAGTTCCATCCAGTAAAAAATTGGAAAACACATCTCATGTTCAGGCAAATGATTTCCAATTCACGCACCCGCGTTAGCACGTGTGTGACGGGAGCGAGACTCGTTAGACGACCACCTGACGCCGGAAAGAGGAACACAAGGCGAGCCGTTCCTCGGAATTTGGTTCACTTCTCTTCCTTCTTCTTCTCGATGGTTCAGTTCCAAGGTGAAAGCCTAACGACCAAGCCCACGACGTCTAGGGAACAAAATCAGTGTCTACACGCATGCTCGCCAAGCATATTTGAACCTTTATCAAAGCGAACATTGCCTTCCGAGAAGGTCAACCAGAAGAACGGGAGTTAATGCGTTGGAAAGTTTAACTAAAACCTTGTAAAACCATAATCAAAACCATGAGTGCCATGACCATGGCGACCTCGTCAGATCGTGGGTTTCGAACGGTGTTTCGTCCCGCATCCCAATACTTTGTGATTGATCAAGAAAAAGAGGAACAGTTCCAAGAATGGCGGAAAAGACACCTGGAGCGCCTAAAGAAGAGCGCCAACATCAAGATTCGAGTCTACGAATTCTGTTCCCAGCCTCGAGTTCTGGATCAACAAAGGTATGGATGTGTAAGCTTTCCTTTCGTCAATTCGTAATTGCATGCCAGCCTAGGAATTTTTAGCATGCATTTCATAATTCAAAGGCTATTTGTGGGTGCAATTGGTCGTTATCAAAGCTGCACATCAACCATACATTTCATATTCCAGGAATTCCCAAACGCAAAATGTGACAAAGTTATCGCCGATCTACAACAATACAGATTTTCGGCTTCATCGACGCAAACGTTTAACCAAAACTCGACCCAAACACCGATCCACAACGTCTCATTTGACCCGATTAGTGGACACCAGCTCAGAAGATGGCGATCGAACCGGAACTAGCAACACTTTGTCGTCAGGAACCAGTTTGAATCCATCAGATGAGGGATTTGCCAGTTTGAACAGTTCAGTGTCGTCGTCACGTGGAGCGAAAAAGGCGGGAAAAGGGCTGTCGAGAAGCAAGAAAGGAATCCCACCGGACAAGTTGGATTCCGTCATTCATGAATTGGTAATGGAAGTCATAGAGCACTCTATGAGCGAAGTCAGATTGGAAGAGCGACACATAGCGCATTTAGTGAGCTCAAGCAGAGCTTGATTTGGACAAGCAACCAATCAATATTTTAAACACAAAAATCGAACCAAGTTTTGACTTATGAATAGAGAAAAATATACGAATAAATTAGGGACTTATATTTCAACAGAAGTAAAGGAAAATAATTTCGTTTAACACTGGATTATGTAGTGAAAAAATCGGCTGCGAAAGGCCATGCCAAACAGGAATAAGGGCCAAGTTTTAGCTCAGTTGGATTTTTTGCTCTCTTCTTCATTGTCCTTCTGGGTCTGTTGCTCGAATAAGGCCAACCTTCGTCGGCGTATTTCGTCTTGTTCGTCATTCCTAGAGGGCCTTGAATCGATATTTCGTGTTAGCGACGCGGATGACGTCGAAGGCGAGGAGAGCAACTCGTCTTGAAGTGTGGATAACACACGCTCAGGATCAATGGCAGGATCCTCTCTGTTCTTCTCCTGGGATGTCTTGGCATCCATTTTGGCAATCACTGCCTCGGCTTCCTTCTCCAAAGATGGATTGGTGGTCACCACACGAGGTCGAGCCCCAAGCAACGCAGAGGTATCTGAACTCACCGACGTTGTCACTGTACTGGTAGTCCCCATCGATGTTGACGTCGAGGTTGTCCCCTGGGTTGTGCTGGTCGTGGTGGTGGTTGACTGCGTTGTAGTAAATGAAGTTCCTCCAGGTTGAAGCCTGGCCGCAACCGATGAATATTGTTGCATTTCCATGACGGCAGCATCCAATAAGATTTGGATATTTCGCAGACATCTCACCCTAGCCTCGACATTTTGGCGTTCCTGGCCTTCCATGGCTCTAAGTTCGTCATCGGTTAAGCCCGCAAAATTCAATGGTGGCAACGGTGGGGGAACTCCGAATGGTGCCCCAAAAAAGGGTGGCATGGGAAAGAAAGGAGGGGGACTCATGCCCGTTGCCCCAGGGGGGCTATTCGTAGTAGTCCCACTGGTCGAAGGTTGGGTTGTGACGGGTCTCGTGGGAACAGGGCCAGGTCTTCCTGCTGGACCACCCATATTATTTACCCCTGGGAATGGTGGCATTTGGAATGGCAGTCGTCCTTGCATGAACATGTTGGGATCGAACATGGGGAATTGTCCAGGTCGAGGTTGTTGCTGTGGGCCTTGATTGTTGTTGTTGTTGTTATTATTATTGTTGTTGGCAGCGTTGGCATTATTGTTGTTGTTATTGTTGTTAGCTCCCGGCTGATTGGGTCTGTTTTGACCCGGAACTTCCAACACTTCCAATCGACAAGTGGGACAGGTTTGTTGTCTCTGGAACCAGGATCTGAGACAGCTCTTGTGGAAAATGTGGTTGCAGGGGAGTTTCTTTGTGACAGTATTGGTGTTCATCTCCTCGCGACAAATGATGCACACATTATCTGTATTGGCCAATTCCTCCGGGGTGGCATTTGGGTAGCAAGTATTCATGACATGAATAGCTCTGCGAGACAGCAACACCCCATTAAAGGCCCTTTTAAACGACTTCAAAGTCTGATACATGGGTCGGAAAGCAAACACCGGGAAAGTGTGAGTTCGAACCAGGATAAACATGAAGATCATGTACAACAGAGACTGAAAATCAATGATCGAGAGATGTCATGTGAACATAAAGATTTCCTTCGACAAGATTTGACTTACCTTAATAAACCCAATAACGACTTCAGTGTACAACATGAACACGGCCTTGTCCTCCCACGGATTTTCGCCGTACAAGTCGATGACATGAAGCACATACTTGATGGCTGTGGTCGCAAGTATCGTCAAAAGAATGGCATATTCAAAGGCAAACACCAATTGCACTGAAGGTCCTTTGGACACGGTCGAGGTATAGGCATAAGCAATCAATTGAAAGTCCACCGTGGCCAGGATCATCATGAGAGAGACCATTCGGAGGTGGAACAATCCCGTGATATTGGGCGATTGTTCCATGTAATCGATTCGGTCTTCGGTGAGCCAATGAAAGATCTTCAAAAACACCAGGACGGTGAAAAACACCACAAAGTTGGCCGATATGTCATCCCTAGATCCGGAGACAATGACCAAAATTGAAAGCATTGTACTTTGGCAATTACAAATGATGATTGAAAATACCTGAACATGGTAAAGGTCAATCCGGTCTCGGTAAAGACATACCAAAAACTTTCCACTAAACGCTCCACTTCAGAAGCTCTTAATTGGCCAAAGAAGATTTTCCGAACCAATTTCCCAAAGAGAATGACAAACACAAAGGATTGAGCATAAATAACGGCCATACTGAAACAGAAGCATGAATTCATATCTTTTTGTCCGTTGCACGAGTTTAAAACGCAACTTAGATTGCCGATTTCATTGAGGTGGATTTTTGGGGGCAAAGCCTCTAAAATAAAATAGCATATTTTTCTCTACAACCACAGGTAACAAAGCGACTAACATGGGAATTCGATACAAATACCTTCAAATGGCGTTTAAAAGGTTAATTCGGATTGATTTTACATGGATTCGGAAGGGGAATGTGTATAGAACCAGTGATGTTCTCGCCACTAGAAGTCAACGAAAAACGGTCGATTTCCTCCCACAATATGTTTTACAGCTAAAAATCATTGAGCAGAATGTGAAAATTTCAAGGAGTATTCTAAAAAGTTATTCCTTTCTTCGCAACCCGAGTACTCCAGAAACTAACAAACTAACAATGAAGAGTGAAGCTTTAATTTATTTTGAAGTACCAGGTTCAAATGTAACAAATCCTTTAAACCCAATATTAGTCTATCGGGTTCAATTGACAATGTCAAGACCTCACGACGGATCAAAACATCTCACCCTACTCTTTCAAAACAACCATTCTCCAGAATAGATGCTAAACCTAGTAAAACAGAACCCAACAAGATAAGTTGGGTCCTTTCAAGGCCCACCTACGTACCTGGGATTAGATTTGGTGATGTAGACCACCGAGGGATAAAATTGTTGGCGTTGATAGTAAGCGTTGGCCACCACCAAACCCGTCAAACCAAACGAGGCCAACATGAGCAAAACCGACCGAAGACGATGCCATAAACTCGAGGACACCGCCGGAGGAGGAGGGGCTGGAGGCGGGGCCGCCCGAGGGGCGGGGGGCGGGACCGGGTTCTCCACGCCGACGTTCATCAGGTTGGATTTGCAGATGCCAACGAGGGACTGGATTTAATCGAAGATTTTGACTCGCTTTGACTCGCTTACTACACGTCACTCTTTCTTTTCTTAGACAGTTCACCAATAAAGAAATCAGGGTGACGCTTGGGAGCAGGTTGGAAAAAATAGATCGTATCAAAATGGAATTTTGGCCATTCAGGGATTTCATGTGATGGAATTTGAGGTATGAGAATTAATTGAAAAATTTGATTTTCCTAGTTTGCCGGGTTAAAAGAGGCTAGCCTCTCTCACCTATTTTTTTTAAGAATCGGCCAAATTGACAGAAGTATTATCACGCAACCTACATTGCCAGCTTTGAAAGAAAAAGGTTGACTTTAATACAAAGCGCCTAAATCCTACCATAGGACTTCCTTTCGCTAGAGCTACTTTAAAACTAAATGAAAAAATATGTTTAATTATAAAGATATTTCCAAAATATAAAGATATAATTCAATTTTTTCTCTTTCGTATCATTAATGAGATTAAAAATTTGATGCTAATTTTGCGCGTAAGTTTTCGAAATAAATACAACCAACCTAAAAACTATGCGAATGAAAAAAATGGCCTCTTTTATCTTGCTCTTCAGAGACGGAATGAAAGTTGCAGAACGCAAAGGGAAGTGGGCGCCGTTGGCCATTTGTCATTGGACACTCAGAAGGCGGAATTTTTCAAATCATGTTAAGTTTTGTTTCAACAAGATTGAAAGTAAATACGAGGGTAAAAATGAAAAATTGAAAATACGACTATTACAAATTTGATTGGGGATTTGCTTCAAAAATATTTTTCTGCAGGTTTCGTATTTTTATACTCTACACTAGCGCCCTACTCTACACCAGGAACCCCTGAAAGGGGTGGACACGAACTCCGATTTTTGAAAAAATGGTATGAGGCCGAGGCTATATTTTGAAACAATGTCATTCATTCCTTATGAACGAGTAAAACTGTTGAACATGCATCTTGAAAGAATTCAGTCAAACTTTTTGTGTTAATATTTAGTGACTAATTGTTCTTCACCTTGATTTCAGAGGTCCCAGCACTCCTTTTACTCGTCTCATGAACGTTTGACATTCAGCTCTCCAAAGGATTTTAGTCCTCTTAACAATCAGGAAAATACATAGATGGAATCTTGCTTTACCCATTAGTCCAACTTCTGTGAAACAATGCTAAATAGAAGTATCTGTGGTGATATCTGCCGGGTTACTCCTCTTCCATCCTCTTCAGCACCTCCACGACGCAGGAACCATTTCTATAGGAAAATGAAGGAATGAGAATAGTCTCATTTTGAAACAAGATGGAGTCCAAGTCGGAGATGTTGTTAGTTGTAACTATTGAAGGGCACTTTTGACGGTTCTGGATCAGATCAGCCATCTGATCCGGATTGGAATTGGAACAAAGGCAATCACGACGTCCTTGAGACAAAATAAGTGAAAAACATGAGGATTAAATCCTGGATTGTGGATTTGATTGAAAATGTTTCAAGTCTTGGGGCTCAAGAAGGTCAGGACACGTCCTTGGTCAGGACCACGCAGGACTGGGGCTAAGGGTCCTTCAGGACCAGAGGATCATGTCTTTTCATTGCAGGGATAGGCTCTACGTGCTTGATAGGGTTTGATTGATCTTCTTAGTTCTTAGATCCCTTTGTCCAGGAATTAACAATCAAATTGAGTCAAAAAATCCACACAATTCAATCTTGGTGGGAGCATTTCATTCTCAAGACTTTGAGAGGGTCCATGTAATCCGGGTTAGACTGTCAGATCACCAATTTGGGCTGCCTGAGTCGAAAGGCAAATCAAAATATTGAGCCCATCCATTGCTAGTAGGCACACCTGATATGTTTTGAGTTCATCTTAATTTGTTCTTCATTTGATGGAATTCTTGACACTGAGGACTTCTTTCTTTGTTTTATGTGGACCTTAATGCGAACGCAGATTCCTCTTGGAAAGGAACCAAATTTACCCCAGAAACTCTCCTCTGGATCAAAACGGGGATTTTTATCGCGCTCATCCATTAGACAACTTGAACAACCTAAAAATATCTTACCTGTCCTTGAATTATCCTGAACTAAAAGACACAACCATATAATAAAAGAAATTCGAGGATGGACCATCATTTATAGAACACTGCCAAGGTGACACAACCTAAAACAAACTTGATTTCATACAAAGTTTGGCATGTGTTAGTTAAGTTCAGGATAATACATGGATGGGTTCAATTGTAAGTTCAAAGATATTAATAAGACGATCAAATCGGATAATAGATAAGCTCGGAAAACCCCGCTATTTTGTTGTTGATAATTCAAGGAATAGTAAGATATTCTTAAGTTGTTCAAGTTTTGTAATGGATGAGCGTAAAGAAACTCCCCGTTTTGGTCCGTGGGAAAGTTTGTTCTTAATCCTTTTGCTGAGAAGAGGAATTTGGGCTCAGATTCCGGTCCATATTCGTTCTTTTTGCTTTAGTTAGGTCCATCACTTCCGAAGGTTGTAGCAGGTAACCTAGTCATCATCAGATTTCATTTGATCACTTTGATCGTCATCTTGTAGAAAAGACACCTTGTGGGGGGGTTCAGTCGCACTCCATGATGTGGTCATTCATTCATTCACTATTTCATTTACTCGTTATTGGCTGAACTTAATGTCTTCGAAACACCCACATCAGACTGATTTTGGGGCGTGGGGTTGACCTCTACCAAGGCTAGGACTTGGCTAGGCCCGCTTGAAACACAGAAAACCCCGATTGGCGCACTATCTTTTGGACTCTTGGTCGATTTCCGTTTGATTTTCCACTCCCAACATGGCCGTTTGTACTTCTTGTTTACTTACGAACTCTCGGCCTCATCCGTGTGAGGTTGCGAGCTAGGAAATTCCGCGAGTTCGCATCCAGTATTTATACTATTATATAGGTTATCCCTGTCTACACTAACATTTTTTTCAATAATAGAGCCAAAGTAATCTTCAACTAAAACACTATCAGAGCGTCACTTTTAAGAAGTGTTCCAAATTAAGAACGCCAAGCAAAACGAACCATCCATGACATCAGTCTGCTTGATTCCCTTAAAGGCTGAATGGTTTTGAATATCAAGACTTTAGATTCCACCAACCAGTCCAATCGACGTTAAGAAGTATTTGAATCGTTGAGAAAAACAGATTGCATCTCAATATCCTCCTGACAGCGCTCTATTCTTACCAATCTCTTGACACAGATCGAAAAATATAGATCTATATGTAGTTAGATGAAAATACCAAAACACAAAACAAGGTGTGTCACGAGGTAAGCATGAAGGAGGGAAACGTTTTATTCTATAAAAATTTAATTCACCACCTGTAAAATGAGAAAACAAATCGATCACATATTGAAAATCCATAAAAATACTGTTCAATATCCATATTCTTGACGGCACGTGAGATAGACTAAATGACAGGCCTGATAATGGGCTTCCTCTTCCCCGGTCAAAGCGATTTCGGGCGCCACACGGGATCGACTTTGGGGCACACTCAAAGTGATGCTAATGACTCCTCGGAAGCCTTTCTTCCGGCATAGAACCTCACCAAAGGAGTTAATCAATGAAGGCTTAAACGTTTGAAGGCCGGCGCAGTACAAAAACTTCTTGCCAAAGGCCACAAAGTACAAATAGCCCTTAGGGGCAGAGATGAATCGTCCAAAGGGATCTTTGGGATGCTCTTTCACGTGATATTGCGGCCAGATGGCGATACAATCCAATTCGTCAGCCCCATTGCTACATCGAGGTATTGTGGCATTGGTGTCCCAGTCGCAGACTCCGGTAGATGGGATGCATTCGTCGGAAATCGAAATGGCGTGGTAAGACGAGCCGGCAGAGAGCTCGCCAATGACGCATCGAAATGTGTCTGAGGGATTCACAGAGGACGAATTTGACCCCAAACCACCGGGCAAATTTGGACAACACGTGGCTGCACTCTCGTCTTCACCAATGTCATTCTTGCCCACACAGTCGACATTCCCATTACAGACTGCTTTAGGATTAAGGGTCTGCAAAGCCACTGCACAAGTGTGGCAATTCTCTGGTTCGTCGGAAGCCAAGTCATCTCCGCAGTCGTTTACGCCATTACAGAATTTAGTCTTGGCCAAACACATGCCATTCCCACATTGGAAATCTTGAGAGAGACAGGCGCAGTGGGTGCGATTGACATGTTCACACATTCGAATCTTGTTTTCACACAAACTTTCAGCCTCGTCGGCCATGTTCGAGCAATCGATCACTCCATCGCAGATTTCATATGGGCTCAAGCATCGGCCGAGGGGACACCTTAGGGTATCACAATTATCCGGAATATTTTTGAACGGGTGTTTGTCCGCTTCGGCAGATTTGATTACGGAAGTGATGCCTTCTCGAGCGTGTTGAGAAACGAGGGTTTCAAAACGATCTGGGGCTCGTTCTGAACCGAATTTGCAATTGGCTTGACCGGAATAGTAACCACCCACAGCATAGTAGGTCCCCGAGTTGTCGGGACAAACCAATGCTCCTGACCATTGCTCCAAACACTCGTTGGTTGGATATCTCTGGAAAAATAAAGGTAAAAATTAACTAGACAAATATACACATTTGGTTGCAAAACGTATTACCTGTTTGGTGCAGAATGAGTATTGTTTATTGGGAATGTAGTCGCATACCAAATCGACCGTGGTCTGGTAGGCATGATTGAGGACTCCATTGTAGCGTCCAGTTATGTAGCAAGTTCGATTGATAGGGGTCCAAGTTACCGACGGGATACATACTATGTTGACATGTTCCGTCAAAGTAAAAGGAGCCGATAGAAATCCCATCGATATGTTGGTGCCTGGGATGGTTGTGAACTGAACGACACGCCTTAATTGATCATGAGCTGACAACGAGAATTGCTCCCGATGACCACCAGCTCGAGCGATGATGTAGTCACCTCCTTTGACATCGGTCATATCGGCACAAACCGTGGAGGTCAGCACCCAATATTGATGGACTAGCGATGCTCCACAAAAGTATTGACCTTGTTTGTAGAGAGTCACTTGCCAAGGAAACACCCCAGGTCCAGCCAATGGTGCCTGTTCACCTAAACGATCGTACAATGGCATTATTCCACAAGCAGGGGTCTCTGAACACTCCAAATGAACGAATGAACAAGATTTGGCTTGTCGTTTAACTCTCTCATCGTTCGACAAGGCCTGCTTTTCCTCCAAGTAGCTATCAAACGATCTTGGGAATACAGATTTCTGACCATCTTGATAACGGATGGTTAGCACTTGACCCTTGAGATGTGGCAAACTATCCGAAGAGTGTTGAGTGTGGGTCACGGCAAATTTGTAGCCCATGTACCGACAAATTTGATCCGATAAAGCAGCAGTCCAAGTTTGGACACAAGATGCTGCCCAAAGGCCTTTCGAGCTGAAGGCCAGAATTCCAGTGGTCTGTTTTTTGGGGCGACCATCTTGTTGGAGCCACACCGAGTTCGTGTTGATGAGCGTGAAACAATATCGTTCATCTTCCTTGAATCTGCAATCGGCCTTGGTATCGCACACTTTGTGACGAGGTATACATTCGCGACTCAAATCGCAGAAAAAGTGGTTGTCATCACAGAATTTGCAATTCCTCTCATCCTCCCAATTTTTGCAATCCGGATATCCATCACAAGCGCGACTCTTATCTTTACGGGAAAGGAACGCTGAACAAGTACAAGATCTTTCATCCGAGAAATCTACACAATCGGGGACTCGATCACAAGCCTTTTCTTGAGGAATGCACTGATGGACTGTGGTGCAGCGAAAGTAGCCGAATTTGCAAGTCTAGAATATAAATAATTAGTGTTAAGCTTTCAATGATTGAAATGCATTGAAAGAACGAGATTCTGTTACCTTGACAGGGTGCTTAATGATGGGATAATAAGCCAAGCTCGTGTGCGTGGGTTGTCTGGGTTCGACGAAAGGCGAGGCATCAGGCTCACGGGGTTCATTTGTGGGAGGAGAGAACACAATCTGATCCTCGTTGTTCTTGGTGCACCACAATTCATCGGTCTGATCGAAGCAATCTACGTACTGGTTGCACAATTCAAACTTCTTTCTGCATTTGCCGTCACACATGTGAGTAGGACATTCTAATCTAGGTTCGAGCTCTGTCCCAGTGCCAGGGTCACGAGAGGCATCTTCAGTCAATTTGTCGGCAATCCAATCGGTGTATGCAAATACTCTAGTGTAAACTCCGGGAGTATCAGATCTGGCACATCCTTCCCCGTGTGAAATTACACCACCCAAGTACCACCTATTGGGATCATCTGGCATTTGACAGAACAAAGGTCCACCACTATCTCCTACAACATAAAATTATTGAAATGTAACAATAAGCACAGGAAGTACCGAAACAAGCGCAGGCGCGAACCAAACTCACCTTGGCAACTATCGATGCCTCCTTCAAGTTTCCCGCCACAGATTTGCAACTCGATGTTGTTGTAATCCTTCTTGCAACTTTCCATAATAGGAATCATGACTTCTTGAAGGTGTTCTGCAGGGTCCCGATCTTCCCTCTTGTTGCCCCAACCAGCAGCATAACAGATATCGCCAACTTCTGGACTCATATCAGAGGAAGTCGGTAAGCAAGCTTGCCCCGCATATGCGTTAAAGATGAAAGGCTTGTCCACTTTCAACAAAGCCAAGTCATTTTTAAGGTAGGTCGAGTCAAAATCTTCCTTTATGACAACTTTAACGACCTTCCTGGAGTATTGCAGGGACGATTTCGAGTTCTTCCTTAACATTCCCACCAAGACGTCAAAGTAATATTGATTTTCCCTGAAGTTCTCAACACAGTGAGCTGCAGTGAGGACCCATTCATCGTTGATAATGGTTCCACCACAAATGAAGTCTCCATCTCGGTAGATGGCCACAATGGAAGGCCAGTTCTTGGCGTCTGCGTCCTTTCCACCGACGATTTTGTCGTTGTTAACTTCGGTCACAACAGTTGTTGTCGTGGGTTCCGTTGCCAAGAGTATCGCACCTTCAGAGGTTTTAACGGAGGCTCGGACACCGCATTTAGGGGTCGGACAAGTAATCTCTGCCATTGTACTCTTTTCATCTGGAGGCATGACGGTGAAGGAGAACTTGCCACCCAAAAACTTGTGGCCTGGTACTTTTTCCAAGCCTTGCAGCTCCAGATGAACAACGTTACTGATGTGTTTCATTTTCTCAAGATCCTGGATTAGGTTTACTTTGGGAGATTCATCCATCATTCCGGGAAGAAGGCTATCGCAGATGTCTTCGGCCATGGTTTCAAAATACTGTAGTTCCATTCCCGGTTCGGGGAAATCCACACACAAAGGATGGAATTGTTGATCCACTTTCCAATATACGAGCCCGTTAATAAATGGCGACCCGGTCACATTCGGATTTAAGAGACCACCTGACAATGGAGCCAAGGCAGCACAATTGGATTCGTCAAGTCCATTCTCGCAATCGATGATGTTATCACAAACCCGGCTATTAGGGATGCATTTTGTTTCAAGGCCACAATTGAACTGGCCTTTAGGACAACCACAGTCGTCTTCATCCTCTCCGTTCTTACAATCCAAAAATGAGTCGCACAATTTGTCGCTAGAAATGTACTGTCGACAAGTGCAGTCCAACTCGTCAGATTTGTCAGAACAGTGCATGATTCGATCGCATCTCTCTTCCTCGATGTAGCAGCCTACGCCATTGGCACATTCGATTTCGTTCACTTGGCACTGTCCCACTGATCGTGCCATTCCGGCAGCCATGGCAACTTTGCCGGTTCTCTCATATATGCCCTGAAAATGAGGCCAAACATGTCTACACTAGAACATCTATTTTTTCTTGATGACCTATTTGAAGTTACCTGAAGATCGGTGTCCTCCATCTCCGAGGCAGATTCAATATCCCTCAGAGTGATCATGTTTTCATACACGACCTTTCCCTCTTCAGATTCCGATGGCTCTTTCCAGCTATTTTCCAGATAATCGGCAGGGACTCGAATATCTTCGGTATTGGGCATTTGAAAGCCAGTAAGAATCTTGAAAGCATCAACAGCCCTGGCGGAAGAGGGGCTTTACAATTTCATCAATGGGGAATGATCAGGAAACATGTCTTGGTATCTATCGATCTTTACCTGCGAGTCTTCGTGCGAACCGGTTCTTGAGTGGTGGTCGTGGTTGTTTTGACGGCCATGTTCCAGCCCCAAGTTGGTGCTTTGGGCACTGGAGTAGTATCCTTTCCTTGCAAATCTTGTGATTCCAGCATTTGATTGATTGAAAAATCGTCATCATTGTTGGCAAAAAAATCATCGTCCCAAGGGTTGGCTCGAGATTCCAGCACGCTCGGGGTATTGCCGCCATAGTTCCTCGGCTTTGGAGTAGTTGACCGTGATTGCTCCCGAATATTATCTAATGTGGCTTTAAGCTCCTCGCGACTTTGGGGATCCATATCCTTCAGTGTTTCTCTTAACTTGTCAGGGTTGTTAAGTAATTCTAGAGCTTTTTTCTTGATCTTCTCCTCATCATCTTCGTCCTTTTTATCATCATCGTCGTGTTCTTCGTCTCTATCATTGTCGTCGTCATCATCAATCTCATTCTTAGCCTTTTTTGACTCCTTAATCATTTCGTTCGTGGCTTTGGGATCATAAATGAACTCCAGCAAATGCTTCAATCGAGTCAGTTGTTCCGGAGAGAGCTGAAGATCATCTTGTCGTTGTTCCGCAGCCTGTAAATGGGTATTATTCACACATGGTACTCCTCCCGATTCCAGATTGGCATGCTTCGAGTCCTGAACAACGAGTGCTTCTTCGTGACTACTATCTCCAGCGCGGACGGCGATCAAAATAATGGCGATGATGAACACTATGACGAAGATAACGGTGAGTGCGCAGATCAATCGACTTCGAGTGAAAATCGGCTGAGGAGGTTGGCCTCCTCCGGGATTACGTCCAGTCAAAAGCGGAGTCTGCGGAATGGCAATCGATTCATCCTCGGCGTGAGGAGCCATTGCAACAAGCTAGAATTTATTTCAAGTTTAAATTATTTATGTCCACTCTTGGTCGTTTTTCCAACAATATACTTAGTTTGGCGTAACAACACTAAGACATTTTACCTTAATAGCTTGAAGTGAATAAAAGGTTGAACAAGGCCCTGCAACGATTTAGATCGACCTCTGGGGGAAACGACCTTATCTCGTGAGGGAAATCGCTCCACTGACATGAAATGAGCATTCTTTTCTTTTCCAAAGCTCATTTGTGGAGCTCAGTGGGTCTTTTACGAGCAGAACTATTTCAAAGCGCAGAGATGCAAAGTTTTAAATATAAAACCAACAGCAGAATATTGCTCCGCTCAGATTTTTAAGACAATATTAATACTTATGACTTGCATGCTTCAATTTCAGTTATAATGCAGCCTTCAATTCATTTCGTGTAAAAAAGACTGCAGTATAAAAGTGCGAAAATGTTCCTTCTCGCAACCTCCAATAAGTAATACAGTCGCAGCTGGATAGACTTCTGTCATGATTTAAGAATACCTTTGGAGCTGATATAAATACTCATTCAGTACTTAACGACTCCTTATGTAAGAACAATGTTCGATTGAAGAATATTGCAGCTGCTTTTATCACTTTTCTAGCTTTGGCTCAACTATGGTGGCCAAAGAAGTTTAAATAATGCACTGACATCTTGACCAATGCACTAAAATAAATTATATTACAGGGTGCTAATCTTCACATTATTTTTTCAACGAAACCTTTTAGTCCATCGTTTCAGCAGAAAGCAGAAAGAGAAAGAAGAGCCCGGCTGTATCACGATCTTACGGGGGGTATCCATACTATAGGTAGACTGAGCCTGTAATTCGTTAAATTGCACCAGTTCCGGATTCATGCTAAATATCGAAATAAAGATATAATTCTTGTGAGCACATGTTACTTCACAAATTTTGTTGTCAGACAAACTTGTTCGAACCTATGATTTAATTAGGCAAGGTATGTTGTGTGACCCCTGGACGTTTCGAAAAATGAACGTCAAGAGCGAGAAACTCGTCAAAATCCTATAATTTATAAAATAAAGATGTTGCTCATACTCAAATTTCTATGTTTGGCGAACATTTGTCTAGAAAAACATAATAAAATTCGATTTGAGACAATTTAGCTTTAAAAGATACATAATTTTTGTCATGTTGCTCGCTCACGACGCTTATTTTCTAAGTATACAGGGTGTACCTTCTAAATTAAGACCGAAAGTTTCCTGCCTTTAGTGTGCTGGCTTATTTTTAGTCTCACACTTTTTGTTTAAACAAAATGTTTTGTGCATTCTTTTGGCAAGATTTCTTGTTTTCAACAATTTTTGTAATGCAATTTTAAATGTGCGAAAATGGCCTCTGAACTTCGAGCTTCTACAACAAGATGGGGCTCCTCGACATACCGCATTGGTTGGGCAAAGTTATTGTGAATATGTCGTTTCTCATTTCTGAGGCAAGGATGAATCACCTCGTTCATCTGCAAGCCTCAATCGGATGGAAATTTCCTTTCTGTCAATTCTGAAGAGGCTACGAGTCAAACAGATTGAGGTGCGTGCCTGTGCTGATGCTGCAGTTAGTAGATTGAAGGCCGTGGTGAAGACCAAAGGTGGCCATTTTAAAAATTGAACATTTGTTGGTCTACGTAAGGCATCTGGCATTGTAATAATGTGACAACATTATTGATTGAATGGATTTTAAGTGAGTTATGATACAAAAACCGAGTCTCAGTTTAAGTGGTACACCCTGTACAGGGGTCAACCAACATACCTTGCCTAATTAAATCATAGCTTCGAGCAAGTTTGTCTAAGAACAAAATTTGTAAAATAACATCTGCTTACAAGAGATAAATCTTCAATTCGATTTGGTTCATAAATCCAAAAATCGTGCATTTAAACGAGTTACAAACCCAGTCTACCTCTAGTCTGGATATCCCTCGTAAATTGTTCAATCAGGGTCAATCATCAATATTTATTTGAGTCGGCGAGTTTTGTTAGGTCTTCAGCAAATAATAGTAAAGATTAAATAGAAAATCTCCCTCTTGAAACAACCAGTCAAGTTATTCCAAAGACATCGTGGTTTCCCATGACCTTGGCTGAAGACAGTCCTTGTTTTAAAGCGTTGATTTCTAACCACCAATTTAAGTGGGTGTCATTTTTATGGACAATATAAACACGATAATGTAAGGTAACGTCATGCAAGGCTATGTATGATTCTTTAACGTTATTAACCATACTCATGAAAGTCAAACAACACCACAACCCTGCACTCGGTCAGCCCATTTATTTCCACTTGACAACCATCACTTGACCCTGGTCCACATGAAAGTTAATTTGTCATCTGCCGTATCAAAAAGCAATCTTTCCGGATTATTGACAGTTTAATGGATCCACCACCATTCTCGTTTATCCAGTGGCAGGCAGCCAGTCTCTTTCTCTGCAGTCGAACTCTCCACCAACCGAATCCCAAAGCACAAATTCCAATCCAAAGATGGAATTTGGTCGAAAAGAGTTCACGAACTTTTCCTCCCCCTTCCACCCCTTATCTCCCAATAATCAGTCTGAAAAGTTGAGACTTTGGGACTTATTCCGGAGTTCTTTAGCCAGTCAAGGGGCGAGAGGGGGCCTCGATCTCGGCCTCAGGAACCTCCCAATTCCTTTTATGGGAAATTTGGCTCCCCCATTTGAAACTCACACGGGCAGAAAAGTGGTGAGAAGGGGTCAGCCGGTCATGGACTTGGGAATTTAGGTCAGATTGGACATCGTATATCGCTTGAGTGCATACACCCACAGTCTCACACTTAGTGGCACTTTGCCCTCCCAATGGTTTAACTTTCAAGCCACTTGGAACATGAGTCCAACTTAAATAAACTTTCTGGAACAAGCTCTTCTTTCGTAACATATAGAACAACAACGTTATCAGATCAGGTTTTTGACTAGGAATTAGTCGGAAGGAAACTTTATATTGCTGATGTATTTCAAACCGATCGCAAAATCAAAGACCTAACTTGTGTGCGGTTGATTTGGTCCAAGGTTGTGGGAATCATAACATGCTTTTGATCTTATTCGTTAAAATATGTATATAAAGATTATCACTGGAAATCTGCGAGAGATGTTCGTAATTTTTCATTGACCCATGATTGAGACTGGTCTGCAGATTTAATCTAAGTGAGCTTGAAGTTATTCAAAAATTTCTTCCACTGAACTTGAAAGCCGACTGATTGAATGGAAATTTGGGCTTCATTCGTTGCTTATCTTACTTCGCCTATTTTCATGGGGAAAGTACTTGATGGATCCAATCCACCGCAACTAAGAACGAACGAGAGTGTGAGTGGCTTTCAATTTTTTTTCTCTCTCTCTCTCCACTCTAAGAGACGACGAGATTTTGAGTTTTTTGGAATATAAAATGAGCTCAAAAGCAAATTTCTCTCCCCCACCACTTTTCCCTCGGCTCAGGCCCATCTTCATCTTTCTTATCCTTGTCAAGTTGAATAATTTTGATGACTTTTCAGATTGACAGGCCTCATCTTTCGCTGGTTGACTTTGTCACACACACTCACATAACCCACTTCAAAAAAATGAAAGGGGGAAAAGATCCCACTTCCTTTTCTTGGTGCCGAGTCAGCTCCAAAGTTAAACACTTTGTAAAATTTTATCTCAACTAGTCTTAGAGCTCTTGAAACCATTGGAAAGAAGACGGTCCTTCTCTCCCCACCCTGCCAAAGGCTCATAAACTTTTCTCAAAGTTGTTCGTAGGTCAGCTGATAATGACTTTGACCTTGACTATCACTTTGGAACGTACTAGAAATATCTACCTAACAACACGCACCGATAAATTCGAGGACTAACTAATGATCAAGTAAGAGATACAAAAGAGGAAGAAGAAGCTTTGTCCCTTCATCACAGAGCCACACCCATATCTGGTTGGGCAAAATTCCTTTTCGTCCCGTTGCTCCAAATTCTCGCTGTTCATTCGTTTTCTCCTCGGATCCCGCTCCCTTATCGGAATGTGACAAGCCGTCAATTTAGGAATCGAAATGCTCCATTCAGATAAGGAACCAATACGGAGAGAAAAGGAAGAAGGAGGGGGGGATTTCTTTTCTTTCCCCTGTCTCTCTTGGGTCATGATGCCATTCATCCCTTAGTATGTTTGTGTATGGAGTGTGACGCAATAAAATGTGCATTTCTATTGTTCCAGTTTCCCGAAGCTTCCAACATTTTCCAACTTTTATTGATGAATGAGGGAGGAGGGCCTCCTTCGTTGGTGTATTTTTTATTCAAATGTGAACACCTATTCAGTTTGTTCTTTTCGAGTGCCACAAAAATCAATATCTCCTCCTCTTTCTTTTTTATTTTGGTGGCTGGTGCCATCAAGTGGATTGGCGAGGCTCCGATCCCAAAACGAGTAAACTTTTTCGATTAGTATAGCAGAAAAAGCATAAAGCCGACGACCCTTCTAGCTTCGACGAAATAGTTTGGACCTTGTTCCACTCACCTTCTCATAAACGTTTGGTCCTTATCCCATTATCTAGTCCTAGACACCCTTACTCTCACCCTTATGACGAATTCGTCCTTTGCAAGAGGATTAAGCCTTTGAAACTAGTGTTTTAAAGTTAACAAGTACTCAGGGGAAATCTCTACTTTGGCGTACCTATCATGACGAGGCCAAGGCGAATATTGCCTCTTTCTTTTTGTTCTGCAATTCATCATTATAGACGTGGATCAGTCAATCCATGGACGAGATATCCAGCAAAAGTTGGAAGCCCTTCAAAGAGATGACCAAAGTATAGCGGCGTTTTTGCTTGGGTGCAGTTAGCAAAAAAAAGGTCCGAAGTGTGTTTCACGCTCCACAGTACAAAGAAGAATCTTTGGGGAATTTCTCGCCCGCCCAAAAGGCTTTGCAACGTTACTAGGCCAACCAATGGAGGCACGATGGATCAGAGAAAGAACGAATAGCGGCCTGAGACGCCCCCAGTTGATTTCTTTTTTGGACCGCAGTTGTTGCAAGAGAGGAAAAGAAATGAGAAAAGAGGATTTTGTTTGATGCATCCATCCAGAGATGCACGTGGACCAATGGACACGTGTTTAATTGATACAACTCAACCTGTTCGACTTCTTGACTTCACAAGCTCAAAAACGGGTTCATCATACCCCTTCGAGTTGTTCCACCATCAGATCCACGAATGTTAATGCCGTTAAAACTACGTTTGTTTGCGTTTCCGCGACAAGCTACGCTTCCTGGACATGTATGGAGAGAGACCTCGTGTTGGAAGCATTCGAGCGTGCCTTTCGTCAAAGGATAAGTTTCCTCATTAATTAAGTTTTCTCCACAGAAAGAGAGAGGAGGGAATCTGTTGGGACCGAGAAAGAGGGTCCAAGCAAGGATAGGAAAAGATGGAACATTGCGAATCTTCTTGATGAGTCCAAGGGGATGAAAGGTTTGTTGGTCAGATTCGCGTGCAACTCATTTATCAAAGCTGCATTTGACTTTGCCAACGCCGACTCCAAAGAGAACCCTCAATTACCGCCCGAGAAATTGGACAGGAAGGAACACTTGTCCAACTTTACGACCAATACGGATTGGATTGGCCATGCCAGCGAGCACTCTGATAAGCTTCCTCGATGTCAAAGATACCAGATCACACGAAACTCGAGGCCTTGTTAACTCAGCACAGCCCTTCTTCTAAAGGTTGTCAGTCAGATGAAGCATCATTCATGCCCACTGATTGGCGCCTTCTTCTCACTCCTTCGTCTACGCACTGAAGATCCACGAGATCCACGGCCAAGACCAACTTTCCTGCTTATTTGACTCACTGAGTGAGTGTGGAAGAGTGAGTGGGGAGAGTGCTAGTAGCCTTGATGTGTTCCTTGATCCATTGAAGGTCTGGGCTAGTGGTGGTGGTGGTCGATATGGTGGTGGAAACCAACGAGAGAGAGAGAGTCTCTTCCTTGGGTCTTTGATGTTTTCCAATTTCCTTTAAAGGTTCCAAAACAAACGTGGGTTGTGCCAAGCTTGTTCCCCTGGATTGATTCTCTGTCGCAGGGCATTGTTCCACAAAATATTGATCTTGGCCCAGATCATCAGGGGTGTGAAAAGCGATGAAGACAGAGAGAACTGCACTTGTCCACGTGTAGAAGATTCCCCTGCCTCATGTGTGTGGTTGATATTTGCCATTCCTCTAATCAAAGGAGATGCATTACGCTGTTGAGAGAGCGAAAGTAAAAGTTTTCATCGTTGCACCTAGGCTCATGAAATTTTCTCAGTTGGTTTCAAGATAATTTAAGAACAATAGATTTCCCACTAAATGTCATTCCCACTCATGAACATTTTTGCGTGTTTTTGTTCCATCATCTCTGTCTGAAGTTATTGGTTGAATTCTCTTGTTATGAATTTTTCTCAGCTCAAAAAGCACTCGTGAAATATCAAGTCAAATTCTGTTCCTTAATTTTGTTTATCCTGAATCCAATTTATATTAGACGACATATGTCCATAAATTGGGAACAATGAAGGCCCATCATCCTAAAAGTCTCTATTATTCATCTTCGGCAATACTGGAGAGCAATACACAATTCCGCTGGTTTATGGTCCTAAATTTAAGTGCTCCTCCCAATAAAAGTTCCGCTTTATCTGCCAATATATCAAGTCAACGAATGACCCTCAAATAAAACTGGGATCATTTTCTCTTTGTATCCCGTCAAGTTCATTAAAACAATCCAGTCCATTTCCTCGAATTGGAGACGGCTCTAGGAAAATTCTGCAGTTGGCATCCATCAAAACTTGTCTTGACGTGAAGTGCAGAGCAGAGCTTTTATTCGTCTTTTTCCTTCTTCGTTGGTTTAGGCCGTCTTCAACCATCCAAATTTCGTCCCGCAATCCCACAAACGCAAAGGGAACAGTTGCTTCACCGCAGTCAAAGCTGTTGGATTGGAAGGAGGGTCATAGAGTAACATAGAGTAGTGAAAACTTGCTGAAATAAGAAACTGGAGAATATACACTGTGACACGAAAGTTTTGACCCCATGTTTATGAGCTTCTACAGGAAAAACAAATTAATGAAAGTTGATGTTCTAGTAGTTGGTTTTATCCCCCTTCCTTGCTTTGACCTGGGCCAATCTCTTAGGCATACTCAGGCATAATTTCAAGAGCAAATCTTTGTTTGAGTTTGCCCAAGCTTTTTCCAACTGTTTTTTTCAATCCTTCTAGGGTTGTTTGGGGTGGGAGCTTGTCGACCTCTTCTTTAAGGACGGACCATAAATTTTCTATTGGATTAAGGTTTGGAGAATTTCCTGGCCATTCCCCCTTCCTCCAATACTGTAGAAAATTTGAATCGAGCCATTTGTAGTTCATCAGGGTGCAATGAGGCGGTGCTGAATCATGCATGAAAAAAGCTTTTGACATGTCTGGCACAATTTGGCGTTCCAGAATCGATCCTGTTGTCCTGTTCCTGTTGATGGCCTCCAATCCTTCCTTGGCCAGGATCTTCTCCCGGTAGTAATCTTGGTTGACATTGCATTGAGGGGGCACAAAGTGCAATCTGGATACTCCATGGGATGAAAACATCCCCCCAGACCATAACCTTGGGGTTGTGCTTCTAAAGTTCATTGGGGACAAGTTCTGCTGAATTTCTCACCCAAACTTGATCGGTGGCAGAGTTGGACTTTGGAAAAAGGTAAAAGAAGCTCTCATCACTCCATATGACGTTTTTCCACTTGTCATCGGTCCAATGAGCATGGTCCAGGACGAATTTCAAACAAGCTTTCTTGATTTTTTCTGTCAACCGGGGTTTTTGGGGATGGGCATGGGATTTGAGGCTCATCTCACACTTCAAATGGCGTTGTAGAGTCTCACAAGACACTGGATGGCCACTCCGAGTCAATCTTGATGTCAACTTTTGCATTGATTGCCTCCTCTTTCCAATCCTCTTGGTTATGACAATTTTGGCAGTTCTGGAAATTACTAATGTCTTCCAGACCAAAGCTTATTTTTAAGACTGAAAAATCACGACATTGCATTTTTTGGGAAAGGATATCAAATGAATTGAGGTCACCGTTGCTTAAGATACTGATCGTAGGTTAGTTCTGTTGTAAAGACTTCGCTCAGTTCATTGACAATCCGAATATTGATATTTTAGAAAAACAAAAAAATTGTATTGAGTCGTCAGGAATGGTGGGAAGTTTAAATTTTGTGGAGGTGTCAAAACTTTCGTGTCACAGTGTAGATTCAAAATGGGCTTTTTCAAGTAAACGTCACAAACCGGTTACGAACTTTTAAATTGAAGTTATGCTAACGCCATCTACCTTTCAAAGGGATCATTTCTTCAAAAGTAAACTTTTTAAAAAGACAATTTTGGTATGATTTTGAGTTTACTTGACATAGTATGCTTTGCTTGTTTAAATTCCACATATGGTTAAGCCAACATTTGACACACCTTTGATGGTCAGAAAAGCTAATAGACTTCCAGAAAAACAAAAACTGTAAGCTTTTTGGCAATTCGATTTACTCTTTCAAAACCGGGAGTCTAGGAATTGATGTAGAACTTCAATTCAATTTTTAAGGCCAAATTGATCTAGAAATTCGACATGAATACATTAATTAACAATTTTAACCTTCTGCACGTGCTAGCAACAAATATTCTTTAAATATCTTCTCCTTTCAACCGTGGGCGTGTGGGCGTTACTCGAAACCTTCACCTAGCTCAGACAAAAATTGTTTGGGTACCATTGGAACCGCCTGATCACACTGAGTCCAGAAATAGTGCTTGCTAAGCCACTAGATTCCCGCATGCGGATGTAGGTGGAACTAGGTGGAACTCTGGCTTGGGATAACTGACTCAGCCAAGCGAGACGGAAGCATCATGCATCCCATGGTGAGCGGCATCAATATTTGCATTTACTTGAAAAAGCCCATGAGCAAGATGAAGCAGGATATGGTATTTTTGAATAATATAAACGAAGGCACAAGTTTGACAAAAATCAGAATGTTTTGAAGGGCAGTTCTTGGAGTCTAAAAAATCAGATACCAAATCTCCGAAAAAGAGCAAACAAGTGAAAAACACTTTTGTCTTTTCTGCTGTACATTGTGGTGCCCTTTCAATTCGCCGAACCAAGAATAAACCAAAATTTATACGTTATTGATGGTTACGGCAATAGATGTCTCACAGATGTAGCAGAAAACACTTGGAGTGAATATCATCAGGGGTTCTTAATAAGGGAGGGGTTAGATCTTTCCATTTTTTTCATTCAGATTCATGATTGAAACTTCATAAATTTGTTGGGGCCCCTTAGTTTTGAGTTTTGTGCACCTTTCAATCTCTAACTCCTTGATTAATAATGGGGCCCATTCTGGGTTCGCGAGGCACCATTCGAGGCGGAATGTCCACTAGACAGAGGGGGTTTGTTGGGGGAGACCTGGGATCGAACCAATGAACCCGGTCGCGCGTTAGTCAACTGCGCTACAACAATTTGAAATGGAAGTATTTTTCCATATTGCTCTTGATTAGCCTTTGTTTAACGCACATTTATTGTTGCCAAACTGAACTGAATAATAATGCTGATTTGACAAAAGTGCATAAGCACTTAGTAGAGCATGTGACCAATTCCACATTTAATGGAATCTAGGCCCTTAACCCTCCTATCTGTGCCAGTCAGCTAGGCCAAAGTGCAGAGGAAGAGTAGGCCTGCCAAACAGGGCTGCCAGGTAATCTGAGACAAAAAACGCCAGATGAACCAGTCGAAAACGCCAGAAAACGCTAGATTCAAGTTTCTTTATTATGCAATTATTCTAGATATTTATAAGTAAACTTAGATTAGTTGAACTTAATCTTTGGGTCGGATTCATCCTTTGGGTTGATAAAGTTGAAAGCAACACCCTTTTCAACACGTTTGCTCTCAATTAGAGTTACTTAATTTTCTGTTTCCTTTTTTGGTCGTACTGATAGCTGCTTGAGTCAAATTTCTTATCACTTAGTTCAAAATTAGTTAACTCTAATTGAGAGCAAACGTGTTGAAAAGGGTGTTCTTTTTCTTACTATGCAGTAGTGATGTGACTTGGGCAAGTAATGAGTCATCACAAACACCCAAGAACAAGTTGTTGACAAGCATTACTTGGGCAATACACCAGTATACTTCCCAAGCTCAAGGAACATTGGAAGATGCAGTTGCCGGCAGTTGCTCTTTGAAGAGTTAAGATACTTGCAGTGTGACTTAGAAGAAAAAATGTCAAGTTGCATTTTCGATGATCTTTTGACCTTAATAATTTAGCAATAAATAGTGGAAGTGATACAAAAAAAATATTTTGATTTGGATAGCATTTGCAAAACCATGGTATTTTTGTTTCGGTTCTAGGCCACACATGAATGCACTTTTGAGGCTAATCAAGACCGAGATTTAGAAGTCACACTTCCAGAACAATCTCGTTTACTCAGAGTTGCCGGCATGAAAAAGTAAAATGCCAAATCTTTTTTTAGTATTCTCGAAATATTTTGCATTTCCCCATGTGAGAGAATTGAAGTGTGTAATTTTCTTAAAAATACATCCTTTCAAAGGTATGGGCCCTATTTAGCTGAATCAGCCTGGTTTAGTGAAATTCGGATGGCAAATTTATTCTTCGTTCATAGCAAATTTGGCAAACCTGTTAGCTGGGAAAAGTACTTGTACAAGCACCCAAGCTATGCCAAGCTTCAGCAAGCCATTCAGCTTGCCCAATCTCTTGTTTGCCCCCCATCACTACTATGCAGTTTTATTCTTTCTATGCCCACCCTTAAGTTTTTCCTAGAGTTCTGTGGAGAGAAATGTCACTCCCAACTCGTGCTTTTTGTTTTGATCCCATTCAGCTGACAACTCACTTTCCTGACATGCCACCAAGTTCAAAGTAACCAAAACACAATACATTTACATTTGTAGTTCAGGCTTACCACAATAAAAGGAACCAAAACAGTTCTTCACACACTTCCCTCCAATAACTAAACTTTAGGGAGGTGTTTATTACCAGATCTGATCAGCTACATTTTCTTGTTGCTCAAAGGACATATGGAAATAGAGCAACAGATATCACACAATTTTATCACACACATTTCACAATTTCTGCACAACTTTCTTTGTTAGAAGATTCAGTCAACCTGATTAAGGGTTCATTCTGTTCATGCACATAAAATAACACACAAGTGTTCAACATGGATACATTAAACCTCCGTGTTTGTCATTTTTGGAAACCTTCCATTTCAATTTTGAATAATCTGATTCAAAAATTGATTTGGTTTGAGTGTTGAGAGGAGTACTAGGCGTCACTTACATAACAAATGACTTCTTTTTTAATCCAAGTCATCTACAAATTTCATTCGAAAATCGATCAATTTTTGCTTGGGCTGTCAGGCCTCTCTTCTTTTTGGGACACTTTTGGGCGATCCTGCCCAAATCCAGTCTAGCAAAGGGGATCTAGATTGGAGTTGCTTTTTGGGAGTGACATTTTTCAAAACTCTAGTTTTTCCTAACTATTACCTTTTAGACCAAATGCAAAATGGAATCACTTGAATAGAAGAAGTAAATAAAAGGGTGTTCTGGCGCAAACAACTTTTTAATAGATAGGGTGCTATGTAAAATTCATCAAATACTCGAAATCATTGATTTGTAACAAATAATTTTTACTAATGTAGTAACAGTTATAACACATTTCATGTAGGCCATAAAATGATCAATTGTCATTCTGTGCATTGTGATCTGAAGATCTGCTGGACGAGCTCAAATTGAGTGCCTCCATGACCTCGAATGACATTGAGAGTTGGCACACATCCCCTCAGATCGCGCGCGTTTTGAACGTCAAGTCATCCAACTTCTTGTCAACAATCTCCATTCTAAATGATAAAACACAAAATATTCCATGAATTCACGACAAATTCCTATTATAGGGCAATTGAAGTATGGCGTTGTTGTGTCTTTTCATGGAGTGGGATTGTCAACAAGCCTCACGGCATGCTCACACCATGCATCATACACTTGGAGAAAGACAAAACTCAGAATAACTCAAGCAAATGTGTCAAATTTGTAACAGAATGTCTCATTTGATGTCACACCATTATGACATTGCCACACCTAGTCAATGCAACAAATTTTGCACAAATTAAGCCAAATTTTGTGTCTTTGTATGTTTATGCACAGCATGGGCTGGTCGTGACTCCACACTCCCGCTCCATGAAAAGGCATAACAAAGCCAAACTTCAATTGCCCTCTTATGAGGACCAGAAAGCTTTTTTCCACATGAGTGTGACGTGTGAGAGAAGGAAGGGAGGAAGCAGGGAATACGGTCCTTTGATGAACAGTTGACTGGGAGGTCACAATACAGAGGACTGGGAGGCAGGGAGGGTGGACATTTGATTTTTGGACATTTTGTCCACCCCTGTCCAAAAGGTGTCCAAAGTGTCCAAAAATAAGGGTGTCCAAAGTGTCCAAAAATAAGGGTGTCCAAAAGTGTCCAAAAATAAGGGTGTCCAAAAGTGTCCAAAAATAAGGGTGTCCAAAAGTGTCCAAAAATAAGGGTGTCCAAAAGTGTCCAAAAATAAGGGTGTCCAAAAGTGTCCAAAAATAAGGATGTCCCAAAATAAGGGTGTCCAAAAGTGTCCAAGAATAAGGGTGCCCAAAAGTGTCCAAAGATAATAATTCGAAAGATAATGGTTAAAAAAATCTGAGAATCACATTCTTGAACTTTCTTTCCAAAATCAAGACTAAGTCAATTCAGCATAAATAAATTTACATTTAATACATGCAATGAGCCAATTACTTGAAGGCCAAACTGGACATTTGAACTTTCCACTCTTTTTATTTGACGACTGAGCGTCGTCCAAAACGTGGGAAAGAACGATCGACTGAATTCCTCAAAAAACGGTTGTATAGTATAAAATTGCCAAGACATGTATTAGTACTTTTTGAAACCAAGACGTTAAGGGCTACAATTTCATTGTAGACGACAAGTTAATCCCAGGCTTTAAAAAATATTTGATAACTTAATAGGGAATAGTTTTTATGGATTTTACCTTCAACTAACATTTTTCTCGCTTAAATTTGTTAGAAGGTAATGCCAATGTAGCGTTTCAATAAATATTGAAAAGGTATTACAGTCGAATCTCATTTTAAGAAACTTTTCTGTCAGCGGCAAAATGTTGCTTATATCGAGATTTTTCTTATATCTAGACTCAAGAAAATTGGCTCATGAAACGATACGAAATACAAGCAAACTACCAGAGGAGTTTACCTCTCCTTTATATATCCTTATAAGCTTACTTTTATTAGTACAAAATCCGACAATGACTCAAAAATTTAGCTTTTAAAAATAGTTATTTTATAGGTATTTATATAGGTTTTGCTTTGGCAGACAAACAATTTTTTCACTCTCAAGCATTGCAAATTTGTTGGCAAAATGAGCTTAAATATTTTTTTTAAAATTTTCGACGAATTTTTTTTTTAAACTAAATGTCAAAATAGTTATTGTTGAGTGGCATATTGGACAATTTTTAGCGATTTTAGGGTTCAAAATGCAATTTTTCGTTCTTTTGATTGAAACTTGAAAAGGGCAAGTTTTTTTTCAAAAAGGTGCAGAGTGCAAAAAGATAAAAAAATGCGCAAAAGCGCAAAATATGGAAGCACTGCATTGATCCTTTTAGAAATGCTTCGTTTTGTTTTGTTTTGTGCTGTGACCAATTTAGGCAAGATACATAGGCCAAAACTTTAAGAATGTTTCTTATATCGAGATTGAGGAAAAACGGAAAATTCCGATATCGAAAATTCTTATGTAGTAAAATTTTGGTCAGCACGGAAAAGTTTCTTATATCATGAAAATTTCTTAAACTGAGATTTCTTATATCGAGATTCGACTGTAGAAATTGTCGAATCAGGGATTGTTAAGTTTTAAGGTTAAAGCGATTGTCTCCATTAATTGAACAAAGTTTGTGACCAATTTTTCACAACAATAATGCTTTGCGTCTCTTTATAGTGAACTTATGTATTTGAGAAAAAAACAATAATGCAACTTAAGTTATTAATACAGCCGGACAAAGTTGCAAATGCAACTTGCAACTTGGACCAAAAATTTCAACTTTTGGCCGTTTTAGTCAAAGTCATCTGCATTTCGAGTTTTTCGCAACAGCAACTTTCGGCATTTTTTGTGTTGATCACTTAAATCTTGTGAGAAAGTGTACGAATTGTGTTATTTACAGGCACTTTGCAACCAATTTTCCAAAAAATAATAATTTTCTTTCAATTCTGCTCACATTTGTGAAGTGCAAAACTGTGTTGTAAAGGAAGCCACGGTTAAAAAAGACAAACTCAATATTACAAGCTTTTGCCGAAATTTGAAACACAAATTTGGCCTCGTTTGTGATTTTTATGTAACAATATGATATTTTAGGCCAGAAAATAGCAATTTCAATGCTAAAAAACGGCAGTTTTGTTCAATCTCTACTTATTAAAATGTATTCTATTCATCTAAACAAATCCCATCTAAAACAGAACAAAAATTAAAATTATTTCGGATTAAAATGAGACTATACAGGGTGTACAAGAATTGATGGTGCATCAGAAAAAATAGATTTTCAATGGCTTAAAGACACATTACAGAAAAATAAGCTTTTACAGATATTATTATAGTTCAGTTGAAAGTATCTTGGAACCTTTTCTAAGACTTCTTGTATTAAGCTATTCAAGTTATTTGACTGGGCATGAGGGCATGTGCTTTTTATTTTTTCTCGACCTCACTTTGCGTTTTTGACATAGGTTGAAAATGTGCTCATACTTCACACATATCCTTCTATTTTTAACATATTTCCGATCAAGTCTCTTCTATGATATTTCCTCTTGCTTCTTGAACAATATCGAGTTGATATCAGAAGATGCAGATGGCCCTTGGACTGAATGATTAGAGAAGTGTCCTTCCAAGACAAAATGTAAATACCTTTTTGACCTGCTTTGCCTGATACGGTCTGAACCATTCAAATATTATCAAAATATCAAAAATTATATATTGCCGCATGCATTTGAAACTGGTTTTCAAAGGGATAAGCGTTTTTCAAAGCACTTTCTTGAAGGATTTTTTTTTCAATTTGAAAGCATTTTTTTGGTCTGAATGGCAAGGAAAAGCACGATGCACCATCAATTCTTGGACACACTGTAAGAGACATTTTTGCAACTAAACGTGACTGCTGACCCATCCTCTTGCCTATTTATTTTCAATCTTTCGATTTTTGAATGCTATTTAGCAATTACTGTAGCTTTTAATAGTTTAGAAAGCTTGGATTCGGAGTATTGTGCTTTTTCTTGAGCTTTCCCTGTGTCGTTAAAATCTTGCCCTTTTTCTTGCGCTTTGGCGAATTTTCTTGCGCTTTGGCGAATTTTCTTGCGCTTTGGCGAATTTTCTTGCGCTTTGGCGAATTTTCTTGCGCTTTGGCGAATTTTCTTGCGTTTTGGCGAATTTTCTTGCGCGTTTTGATCTCGAACATCTGAAGGCACTGCTTGGAACTATTTTAGCCAAATTGAGCTTTTCTCTGCGATTTTGTTGCATATAAACTCGTTTATATATTTTTTCTTCTTCAAGAGGTAAATTTTACGTTTCACGAGCAGCTTCAAGCTTATAGGCCTAGCAACACATGAAAAAATTCTGGTATGATGGCTTAAGAGCCAAACATGGTGACAAAATACTGTACGTCTGCAAATGACTGTCACTGATAGCTTTATCTTCCAAATTCTTTGTGAAGATTTAGACTTGGAACTTTTTGATCTGGCAGACTCTTTTTATTACTCTAATTATAAGCATAGTCAGCCATTGTATTCCTCGCTAAGCGAACGAATCCCGGGTTGTATGAAACACAAAAAAACACTCTTCGATTCAATAACTGACGTTTTGAGTCTTATTTCTTTGGGCTCAAGCTTCAATGAAACGTTTCTCTTGGGGCGATTACTCTATGGAAGAAGTGAGTGAGGACGGCCGATTCCACTGCAGACTTGAGCGTCGGGGTTGCAAAGTTATAAAATGCAAATGGTATCAGGCGGAAGGAGCAATTCCCAAGATGGTTTCGCTCTCCTCGCAGGCCTATATCTATGCATACAATCCCCACAGAGGTCATATAAGTATGAGAGGTGTCCCAGATACATGTGTTTGTGGAAACCATGTTTAGAATGCTTTTGTGTGGTTCTCATCCCAGCCAAACGAGCCTTCCACATCTGATTGGATTTCAAGAATGCCCAACAAACGCACACCCATATGAAAACGAACCCAAAACTGCAGTCTCGTTTCCATTTATCCATGGGTCAGCTTGAATTGGATTGAAGACTGTCAACTGAAGGCTGAAAAAAGCTGGTTCTTTGCCTTTAGGCTGAGGCTCAGTGGTGTCTTGATGATCGCCATTTGAAAAGCCCCGAACAGTGGGTTCAAAGAGTTCAAGAGTTTTATTGGCAAGATTCCTGCAGTTCTTAGAAGTTCATGGCCCACTTTCCATCAAGTCCAATTCGACTGTTGTTGTCAGACTACGCGGTACAACCAGCGAAGAACCTGGGAATGGCTTTCTGCAGTTTCACTTTGAATTTCCTCTTGCAGTGACCATAAATTTCAAAGCCTTTCCGCAAAGTCGGAACCCATCCGAGTCTTCTACCACTCCGAAGTCAATCAGGCACGATCTGAGTCAATTTTCAATTAAGAGCCAACCTCCATTCCTTGCTCAAAAAGAAAGATTTTGCTCTCTCTTTCTCAATGTAGAATGTGAAATCATCGAATTTCATGAGCTACAAGCACTTTTTAGGTAATAAAACGCGAGGTGAGGTCGATCCTCCAAAGGTTCGTTGACGAGAGGAGTGCTGAAAAAAAACCACTTGACTCAAAACCCTCCAGAGAGTGAGAAGCGAACATATAAGAAAGGAAACTTTTGCTCAAACTCAGGTCCAATTTCCTATCAGACTCGCTCGATTCCGATACCTTTTGGAGCCTTGTGCACATGCACCAGGTGCAATGGCTGGAATTGCATTGAGACATAAAATGTGGTCAACGGGTGTGCTTATCCTAAGCCCCATTAAACTTCTGACAAAACCTTTCACGATTTCTTGGGCGGAGAACAATCAGTTGGCCTTCGTTCAGTAAGGCCATTGTAATCTTTTGGATCCAAAGGAATCTCCAAGAGCAAAGGTTCAATCATATTTGCCCAAAGTTCTCAAGATGTGTTTGTTGTGACCTGATTGAGATAATTAAAAGATATCCTCGCCAGACCATCATTGATTCTCAATTACGGAAATGTGTTATTCAAACCGGCAGGAAAGGAACACTATTTCAAATACTTAAAAACAATCCAAACAAGGCATGGTAGAGGTAATCGTTGTTGATGTTGTGTCCACATTGCCCCCTTAATTCGACATGAAAAACTAATTGTGAAGTGTAAGGTGCACGAAAGATTGTACAATTTTGTATTTTCAATTCAATGAACATACGCTTTCCAACATTTTTATACTTTCAGTTTTCACTTTGAGGAACTTGTTTCCAATGATAGTTCCCCTTGGCTGGAATAATGGTTTCTTAAAAAAGAAAGTTGTTTAACTATTGAAAATTCTTTTCAATTACGTTTTAAAAGCTTGACAACTTTCGAGTACACCTTCACTGGAACTCCTTTCGCGTTGAAATCTAAAACCATGCAAATTTCGCCTATTTACTGTAGGTTCCTCAGAAAACGTTTTTTCTTGTCTTTTAATTATCTTGTTTTTGAAGGGGGCCCTTTCCTCTCGGTATTTACTGACCTTTTGCAGCAAGTTAATTTGTGAACTCTAAGTTTATCGAAAACCAGCCAATCAGTGTGTAAAGAACAGTTCATTGCTAAAACATTTTCCAATATCCTTCCAAGGATAAGATTGTACCTTGCCTCCCCACAATCATTTCTCCAATTCATTGATGTGTCTTTTTGCGAAGAGCTAGCTAATCATCAAAATTGCAGAAAGCTTGGTTTTATTTGCAACTAGTTTATTGGTATTTTTCCTAAAGTCATTTTTACGACTTCACTTGCCACATTTGCTCAAATTGAGCGAGAACCACTGAATTTCACTAGACTGGGAGGCTAACGAAAAGAATCTTGATTTCCAGTAGGAAAAAGTCAACTACATTCTTCTGCAAATGAGACCTTATCTATGTTGACTTGAATATGTATTTCAATTTTCAGCTCACCTTAACGTCGGAGTCAAAAGTTATGCTCTCTCAAAGTTCAGTGCAAATCCTACCGGGAACTAGCCCTTTTGTGGTAATTGTTTCACCACAAAAAGGCGAACTCTTTCAATCTACAGTATGCTCTCTTCAGTACATAAGTATGAGAAGACGTAACTTTTCACTCCACCATTCGATCGAGCTGAAAATTAAAAAAACGTCGTCTACTGAAAACAAACAAAGCCTCGTTTGCAGAAGAACGCAATTGAATTTATCCTTCTGGATATCATAATTTTCACCGTTACCCTCCTACTCCAGAAATTCAGTGCTTCTTTAAGTTCAAGTTGCTTCTTCAAGGAGCATAGAAAAATAATCTATTCTGGATCATACCAACCCTATCAGATACACAAATAAAGATGGAATAAGGCTAAATAGGAGTTGGACGAAAATTTGGATCTACTCGCACATGTCAACATGATGCTACAAGAAGGATGATCGCATTTGATCTCAACAGATATTGCATTGCTGTCCCAACAATCGGTACAGGAAGACTCTTCAAGGCCAGACATCCAGGTGACAAGTACTGTAGCCAAAAGATACGTAGCTCAACTATCTTATCATGAATCAATTTCCGGATCTGTCAATTCATATCCCTTTTGTGTTGCCATCACACTTGAAAATATCCACGTTACTCGTCCTCGATTTGAGTTCTGCGGTGTTCTGCGCACATTTTCCATCGTCTATCCTTCACTGTTCTCGTTCGTCTAAGTAAGGGTTGTACAACTTTTTCTTCTCTCCATTTCAAAAGATCTTCTTGGTCCTTGAGTGGAATGGAACTACATTTGTCTCTCCACGCCTGTTCCACGCTCTCTCTCTCATTCGCTCGCTCTCCCATTCGCCAATTTGCCCGCCCGTCCTACGACATTCAAGGTGGAACATAAGAAGTAGAAGAAGACGAAGATCCAAGACGCACCACGGACTTGAAATTCTACCGGCGAGATTTTTTACACCATTTTGCCTATTCGCGGAAATGGAGAGAAGTTTTGAGAAACAAAACCTTTATTGGTACAGAGGCTGATTTTTTCAAAACTTATGGCAGTTCAAGGAATATTTCCAAAGCATTTTATCTGATGTCTTCACTTTTGCGACCTTTGATTTGATAGCAAGTACAATATGGAATTGGTCAGTCAAAAAAAATGTAGTAATAATTTAACATAACCTGTATGTTCTAATTGGTCACTTTTTAGGTCCACATTATTTGGTATTGTTTTATTCTGGTCAAATATTAGGTTTCGTTTATAAATTGAGATTGGACAGGTTCTGTTTTAAAGGAACATGGGAGCAAAGATCTTCGGTTGGGTAAAAAGCGCAAATTCAATTCATTTGAAAATCTGAAGAAACTGAAAACAGTCACTCCGATTTTTAAAGTCTAAAAGGAGTTTTTAGTGAGGGTCCATTTTTCTCTCGCAAAAAAAGAAAGAAACATCGAAAAGCAGCTATGGAAAGAAATACCCCCACCCCCCCCACCTCAAATAAGGAAATGGTGTAGAAATATGCGCCCAGAACTGTCTACATGTTCCCTCTTGAAATTCCAAAAGCGATCCCCTCTCATCAGTCGAGTGGCGGTCTTTCTTCGTGTTCCTCCTGAGAGCGCGCGTTCCTTTGCCCGCTCTCGCGCGCTCTTTCCTTGGTGTTATTACTACTTTCGTTCGTGCCAGCCTTGCTTTTTCGGCTTCCTTGAGGAAAAACGAAGGCCTTTTTCACGTTGGATGCGGCCTTTGAAGAAAATCCCTGCGCTTTTTCCAACAGTTGGCCAGAAACAGAGGAGCCGGGAAGAGCGTTACTCCCCTAGAGCAATGATCCCAAAAGATCTTAGTGGTGAATTCAAAGTGTTTTCGGCCAGAAACCCAACATCACTCTCGCTTGATGTGAGTGTGGGTAATTACTGAAGGCTCTCTCATTGATCTTGATGAGGGTGAATCGTGAGCAAAGACCACTTTCGAGGAAGAAGGGATAATATTGGTGAAGTGTGTTCGGTGGGGAGAGAAATAGAGCGAGTTGTATTGGAATGAAGTGTCTTCTAAGTGCCAAAAGAAATCCTCTTCCTTCAGGTTTCCTACCACTCGATTCTTCTTCGTTCCCTTGAAACAGCTAGCAGTCAGCTATTTCCGGAACAGAAGACTTGAGTTTCAAACTTCAAGAAAGTGAAAAGTGACGAGCCGAACGAGAACTGAACCCCTCTGAACGAACAACGAATGAGCGAAGATGAAGGAAACTGAGCCAAAGTTTTCTTTCTGACTGCTAGGAACCATCGCGTTGAATTGAAGATATATATCTTCTTTTCTCACCGCACAATTGTCTCACTGACATTGAAGTGAAGTATTGGCCTAGTCAAAATGGCATCGGATGGTCAAGTGTGTTGATGAACAATCTCGTTCCCGATGGTCAACATGCCCACCTTTGCAGTTGGGTCCACATGGACATTTTTCTGCTTAGTGTGTGCCACCACGAATCTTGAAGTGAATGGAGATGCTGCTCGAGGTAAGACGCTGTTGATTGGACCATTTTCTGAATAATATGGTTCATTTGCCAGATTTGCTCGCGTTTGAAAACCCTCCAATTCCCTTGATTTCCCACCTTATCTCGTCTCTAGTCTTCCGAGACCAAAAACACTCGAAAAGACTGAAAGTGAAATCGAAAGTCAAAATCAAGAGCAAGGGTTTCCTGGGTAGTTGAGATAAAAAGTTGAATCAAAGGGTTGGAAACAACGAGGATCGCAACTTACAAAGTACAAAAAAATGTCTTTTTTACGCCAAGTCATTCATTACAAGCAATGTACCTCGTTGTTGTCACTTCTTTAAGACGTGCCTCTAATCCTTTTTGGGGCTGAAAGTGGGAGAACAATTGAAGAAGTATAGCTTTGAAATTCAGGTTTAGAGTTGTGAATTTTGGTAATTTACAATGTAATATCATCGCATTCTTCTCCCTCTCTGTTGGTGTCAGTCAATACACCAACAGTACATTTTCCCTTGTCCCATGAATAAGGGAAAAGAAGCTCAGGCACAGGTTCTCCCCTCGTCCTCCCAAGGGACTTCAATCAAATGAGTTTGAGAATCCCTAGCTTTGAAGTGTGGATAACCGGCTTTGTGTTCTTCTTCTTTCAACTTTTCATGTCGCCCCAACCCCACGGAAGTTACCATTTTTCTATTTCCGACATCGGATATTCAATTCGTGCTTTAGTGTTTTAATATACACGTGGTATCTATATTGGTACCCTCTCATATACATACTATAGTGCACAGGAAGTAGAAGCTCATTTCGTGGATGGAGTTGTTTGTGGCCCGAAAGGAAAACAATCATCCAAATGTTACCTCGTTTCTCTCCCAACCAAGCTTGGAACTGGATGAAGCGAAACAGGGAACGAGAAAAAAACCGTTCCACCACAACTGAAACGCTCAATTCAGCGTTTCTGGCAAAATTTCTCAGCCTTGGCCTTTTTTCGCTTCTCCCTTCCAAAAGGTGTTCCAATATGAAAGCAAAGAGGGCACGACTGTGGGAACTTGGAGCACTTGGAGCACTTTTGCCAGGCCATATGAAATGAGCATCTTGAAGAGCTAAATAAAGGGTTGGACCTCAGCCACCATTCAAAATGAAGGTGTTGTCGTTTCTCTTGTAGTAGCTCTCTGGCTCATCTATCAGGGCCATTTGTGGAGCGGCACGAAAAAAGGATAAGGCAAGGGGCCCAACTTCACAGTTTCAAGAGAATTGCACTTCTTCAAAGAAGAGGGAGAGAAAGAATAAAAGAAAGAGAGCGGCCCACGTCCCAGTCTTGTTCCGTAACACAAAAGGTTCCAGCAGCTCTTTCAAATGAAATGTCTTTAATTTTTGTACCCTTTCCTCTTCAAAAGGTTAGTGGCTCAAAATCACCATCCTGCGTGTTTGTAACGAATTGTACTGAAAGGAGTACAAGCAACTTCTCAACCTTTGCCCGGTTTTAGGGACCACGAGAAAAAAAATCTGAGGAACTCAGACTGTCAGATTGGGTTTGAGAAAATCCTTTCGCCTCGTAAGACTCTTTTACTCCTTCACCCACTTATTTTATTCTCAAGGTCCTCCTCTTCAGTGGATTGACTAGGGAAGTTGCCAAAAGCAAAAGCGTCCACCCCAACTCGCATGAGCGCATTCACTGTACTTCTTTCGTTCACAAGAACTACAAGAGCATGTTCCTACAGAAATGTACTGAAAAAAGCTGCGAAAAGTGTAGCCAGTCTCACTTGCAGTTCTCACATCACTCCTGAGAGTCTTACTTTGTCATGATCCTTTCGATCAACAAGTCAAGAAGAACTCGAGTGGTGGTAACTTTTTCCATTGGTGGTGGGAAAAGCCTTGGCCAAGCTTTCTTTTGTGGATCGTTTGGCCAATCTCTCTAAAGAGACGAAACACATGGTTATTTTTACTAGTGTATTGTACATTGGCTATTGAAAGTACTTCGTGTGTGCGTCAACTATAAGCTCTTCAATAGAAGACAATGACTCTCGTGCCAGAGAATGCATTCTTATGAGAGAGTAGCAAACAATCGTGACATGGCTTGAATTCAGCGGATTTGAACGAGATAGAGAGCGAGAAATAGGGCAAGGAAAAATGAGGATTGGTTATGGGGGACTGAAAGACTAGGGATCCCAGATGAGTTCGATGATTGGAATGGTGGATCAAAAAAAATATCAGATGTTAACTAGCGAGTGTCTAGACGAGTAGGAAATCCATCATATGAATAAATTTCATGGTCCCAGAGCTTCGCTTGGGCTAAGGTCCAAGTGGATCACTTCAAGTGGGGGGATTACCTCAATCACACTGGAAGACCTCTTGAGTCCTTATTAGATTCCTTCTAGACAGTTGATGAAAGAACGGAGATTAAAGAACCTTCTTCACCGCTAGCAACCAAAAAAAAGCGTCTGTTCCACTTTGGCTCCATCGGGTCGATTCGCTCAACTCTGATGCCCACCCATATGTTCTTTCCGTCCATCGTTCATAAGCTGAACGAAAGAAAACCTCTTTCCCAAACGACAGAAAGAACATATCGTTGCCATCCTGCTCTTGAATATAAATGACATTTGATATCGATTTTCAAACCATACATTCCATGCTCTTGAGAGCAGTCGTCAGATGGAGACTGTATTGTGCAGCACAGTACACTCAAGGGTATAGTTCCTCGGGATTCTTTAAACCCCCATCCTCCTTTTTGAATGGAGATCTCGAGAGAGAGAGACGTTTATGCCTTCTCTCAACCAACAATACAACATCGACAACAACAATAACAACAGTACTCACCGAGAGATGCCATGAAAAGAATGATCGACACTTATAATTTGATTAGTCCTTGTTTCATCTCCCGCTTCCTTTCTTACCCAAGGCGTTATTTGAGATGGTCCTAGATGCCAAGCAAGACTAAACACCATACACCAGAAAACTGGAACATGATGGTGAACCAAGTTGCTTGCAAGAACCAATTCCACTAAACAAGCCTTCCTCGTGTTCAAATCCTGGCAAGAGAGGTTGTCTGTTTCAAGGAGAACGATATTGAATATTTGCTCGGTAATTACAGCCCTTGGAAAGCAAAGCCGAGGTATCGAGCTCGCCAAAGTGGAACATGGGGAAGCCCCCAAGTTTATTTCCCCCTTTCTTAGCTTTCCCGATTCAATTGAGTCAGGACTCTGAAACCTTTATCTACAAGAAGACCACCCTATCTTTCGAGAATCACTTCAAAGCGGCAAATATCTTCATCAGATATGGAACCCATCCGTCCACAAGTTCTTGGTTGGAACATTATTCTCGAAACCCGAAAAGCTGAAACACTCCCTGTTCCATCATCAAGAATCCAACAGAAAAAAGGAGAGGGGGATGAGGGTTGGTAGAGGGAAACCATTCAATGAACCCTCTTGAAAAAAAAATCAGCGTTCCATTCTCTGGGACTCAATAATCGAATTGGAATTTGGAACTTTTGTGGGTCACATCCCCGTCCAGATCCAAAACAGGGTGGAAGATTTTTTCCAAAGATCCAGGACTTCGCATAAAAATCCCGACCATTTGGTTGAATGGGTCTTTGACGACGCATGAGTCAGTTCAGTTCCTCCTCTTCTTCTTGGTCTTTGGGACTCAATGCCTCGTATAAGGGACAACGTGAACCGAGCTTGTGATTGTGATCCAAGAGATGCTTTTGTATTGATACAGTTCTGATGCAATTATGGCTCTCAGCTTCATTGTCCGTGGAATCATATCCCGACTTATCCCGCTGAAGATGAGGCTAGCATGTGAAGAGAAAGAGAGATCTTTTGGAACGGATCAATGGCACGAGCTCCCGAAAAGAAAGGTTGGCTCTTGCATTCTACACATTCACATACACAAACATTCATTTACATCCAATGATCATGTTGATGACGACGATGATGATGATGATGAAAGAAAATAACGACAAGAGAAAAACTAGGTGTTTATCCCAAAGGAAGCGCATTTTCAAAACGCCGCAGGGTTTGGGGCAATATAATGAATTTGAAGCGACGTCCAAAACGCCTCCAAATATAATTAACCCGTTCTTGCTATTGTCAAAACTAATGCCTTTTTGACATGATAAGGAGGTTCTAAGGGAAACATAAACTGGAAGTGAGTCAGAAACTAGAAACTCTTTCAATACTTTGTCCTCACTTGTATAGTCGAGAATATTGCATGTGTAATCATTTTCCAAAAGCTCGTTGGCCGACAGACTTGTCGTGTTCGGGGTCGTCCCGAAAAGCAATAGAAATTAGAGTGATCCTCATCTCTGGCACAGTGGCGCAATGGCACCCCTCGTCGAAAGGGGTGGTTCCAAGAAATGACGATCCATCTTGGCGGCTATCAAGTCGGCTTTGCATTTGATCAAAGCAAAAGATAAACAAATAGATCGCTTATACTTAACGACTTGGCAGCTCTGCTTACGTAGACTTTCATTCCATACTCACTATCACAAATTTGAATGGAAAGCACTGGCTCGCTTGGGGTTCATTTAGATTTACAGCTGTATTTTATGATGGAAACGGGGAGATGGATCCGAGGCAACTCTTTGAAAGACCGGAAATCTCAGATATGGCAAATGAATGATCATGAGCTAAAAGAGCAGCAGTGTCGGTTTCCAGGAAGAGGGAAAGGAAAGAGTAATGTTACATTTTTATGGTTCATGAAGTTTTGCGAGCAAACATCGAAAACCAAACCAGTTGGGCGACCTGGATCACGGGTGAATGCCAAAACCAACAAACCAACATACTTACAGACAAAGCCAGGTCACCCGAGCCATTTGTTTTTACGTTTTTATAGCACTTTCAAAACAAGAGAAGTACAAATAACCTAGATGGATGAAGGCAATTAATTAGTCTATTAGTAAAGTAGGATCAATAATTATTGGAGCTCCCCTTGACCTTCTTTGAGGTATAAGATGAAAAGTTGATATGAGGAAAAGGAGAATTGGAAGGAAGAAAATTTTTGTTGAGTGATTTAGTTAGTAGACACGAGAAACTGTTTTTTTAACAATGGCACTTCTCATTTTCAATCCTGAATAAATTGCAAACACGTTGTTGTCCGGGTTACTAATGGAATGCTCTGAAAACTCAGGTACTGCTACTATACTTTTCTGTTCCTGTGTTGAGTTGATTACAACAATAGGAGTTTTTGGGCTCCTCACAGCTTCTTTTTTGGAAACTGAAATGCAGATAATATTTCAGTATGTAAATGCAATTCGGCGCCTCTCAGAATTTTTAGCGTATCATAATCTGGCCTCAAATTGCGCTTGTTAGTTCTGTATAAAATATCATTCCTAAATTCTAATCGCTTCGTATGAGAGAAAAGGAAGGAAAAGGGGGAAGCTTGCTATGAAAATGACTAAATGACGGGTTACATCAAACGTGTTAATAACCCACCTTTCTAATGAGTTCTAATTTAGAATTGTAAAATAATTGCTGGGTCGTCATTCATTCGGCAAGAAATAGGCCGGTAAAACACAAGAAAACACCAACACGAGTGAGGAAAAGAAATGCCACAACATATTCGAAAACTGGGACAGGGAAACGGGTTGAAAGGAAAGTGCTCCATGTTCCTTTGAGGGCAAGAAATAAATCTGGATGGGTCATGGCCAATGGGATAGAAGTTTATCTCCAAGGTTTTGGACCCAAAAGCCTCCTCAGCAAAATAATTGAATGTCTGCTGAGGCGTAGACAGAAATATATTTTGGGGGCCAAAATCCCTTGACTCATCCAATTCTGGTCAGTAGGTTTTTTGCTCAACATAAAGCAATATAACTTATATACCTCGCAAGTTGCGCAGCATTCCTAGCAACATTTTGAATAAAGCACTTGGATCAAGAGAACGTATTGTACATGTGATAATGTACGTACGAGTACACCACGGACTATTTATGTGGAAAAATGCCCGTCTCAATGATTCAAGAATGTATTTTGGAAATCCTCGTTCAATCAGAAAAGTTCGTCCAGCCGTTCGACTGTTTCCTTTGAGTCATAACTGGCTACGATTTCGACTTTGGTGCCTTTCGAGGCCTTAAAGCTGGCAAAAAGGCTGCGTTTCAAGTGACGATTCAGCAATAAAATACGTGCGAAGAATTCCCAATCCAATTGAACTCCTTCGTTTCCCCTTTTTTCTTTGCTCAGTCAAACATTGAGGAACATGGAATATGAGAAACAAAAGAATGACTAAGGAGATAAGAAGCGCCTGGATACAACCAATATTGGATGGTAGTGCATTTCCGATTCCCTAAGTTCACGTGTCTGCCTTTTTCCTTCACCTTGCCATTTCGGCTCCTAAGCTAGAATCATTGTAGTCAAAAATAATGCCAGGGTGCCCATGTCAAATACAAGAGCGGACAGACAACCTCGAACTAAGTATACCTTGTGGTAGAATGCTTTTAGCGGCGTCAAAAATGCTTCTCAATGTGGCTTGTGGAACGATTTTCTCCACGAGTCAGGTTTATTTGCGAAAAATGGACAGCCATCACAGTTGGGTTAAGTTTGGAGTAAAGCTTCAAAATGTCAGACAAATGGACACTTTCATATCTCAGAGAGGCGCACTGAACTTTGTATCTGTGTACTTTGACAATGTGATAAATGCCAAAGCCATCAAGGGTCACTCTTTTACGAGTGTCGTTTAGGAAGGAAGGTTGTTTAAGAAGTCACAAAAGCCTATTACACCTGGTGGGGAATGTCGACCTCAGGCTATAATTCGGCCAAGAGAACAAATTGCTTTAACATTACGAAAAGCTGGTTCTTTCCTCTTACCCACAACACCTAGACAATCTTTCAAAAAGAGGTCCCCTTTTGTTTCGTTCCGACGGTTCCAGCCTTAAGGCCGTGAATACGCCGTGTCTAAAGGACTGGTCTAACTAATATTGGACAATCATTGGGCCCATTTGCATATCATGTTTGAGAACAAAGATTCTTTTCAAGCCTTTCGGGAATGTGGAACAATGTCCCGATTTCTGGAACGGCTTCGGTGCATTCGGGCGCCAAAAATGGGCCAAGGCTTTCACTCATGAGCGAGCTTCTTGGGACCCTAAATTAAAGTGGTTCACAACATCTACTTCAGGGTGACCATATTGGTCATGGAGATGGGTGATAAACTCGAGCCATAATGCTCAAGGGCGCCGTATTGACTGACAGCTAGCAATAGTGAGTGAATTGTCAGAGGGCACGAAGTGGAAAAGTGCATTCGCCATAAGCTCTCTCCAAATGAATCTTGGTGGATGGGTGGGTAGTCCAAGCGTGAGATGCAGTTTCCACTCCCCTGACTAGCCTTCATCAAAAGTTATTGTTTGGACAAAGACGGAAAGTAGAAACAAGTTTGGTGAGAGCGGAAAAAACACGCAAATCACTGTATTTACCTTAAACTCGACTCATTTTCCAAGCGAAGGCTTTCGCAAATCGACTAGTCGGCGGGACATTCATCCATCCTGTAAGTATGTCCAAATGAGATTCCTTGTTTGGTACTACAATACAATCCCACAGATATATGACGTGCGGAAAGGCTCTCTTTTCGAGACCAGGGAGTTGTTTCTGGCAGTGAAAGTGATGAAAAAGACCGCATTTCACAAAAATAATATAATCCTGACATGAGCGTTGAGTGGGTTGGTTCCCACTTTTGGCGTAGAGCTTTCGCCAACGCGAATCTGGCTTTGTCACAATGCCAGGAATCTTGCTATCACGTCCATGCATATTCATAAAGTGTTTATGTTGGGCTGTGGACGACCGACGACGAGTTTGGAGTGAATGAAAATGTCTCGTGCACTAACAAAATGCCTCCATGAGTGACACATGATTAGAATGCAAAGTCCATATCTCTCGGTCGTCCATTTGAACCTTGAAGCCAATTGTGACTCCAAGTGGTCGGTTTAGCATAGCACTTGACATGCTCTTGTGGGGTTGTAAGCCAGTGTTGACGTACACATATTCAGCTCGAGGAAGTTGCTTTCATAAGAGAAGAAGAAGAAGAAGAAGAAAGAGCCCCTGTCCTCGCCAAATTGGGTTTCAAATTTCCAAATGGAACCCCGGGGACTCTCGCACTCAGTCTTATAGTGTTTCTCTCATCTTGGTTGTTGTTCTATCTTGTTCGTGGTGCCAAATTCTGATCCCCCATGCATGGTGGTGTTCCTCTCGGCTTGAAAGTAAGATATCTCTCATCTTGCCTGGTCTCAAATGTCAACTTTGCCTCACCGCATCCGGTTTCTGCAAAACCAACTTCCTCTACAGAGTGGACCTTCACAGAAATGGGATAATTGCAACTTGTCCCATATACTTTTGGCCTGACTTAATGTGATTCCCTTGCAAAGCATAACTTACCTGGAACAGCCCCGAGGGCCAAGAAATTTGATTAGGTTTGATGTGGCGAGTACTTACAAATGATAATTGGTCGACAATGGAAGGAAATAAGAACTTGAGGAAACCGTGCAAATTATATGCCGAAGTGTCATCGCCCATAACAGACAAGCCACGAGGGGAAGGAAGCGCTTACACACGAGCTCCAAAGCACAACAAAGCACTCAGGGTTGCTAGTATTCGATCTCCCTTCCAGTTTTTTCCTGATCTGCAGTGTCCCTCAAGTTTTCTCGTGACAATTCCCAAGAGATGAGAGGCCTGAATTTGAAAGACAGCCCTAAGAACCAGAAATCTTACGGCAGTGATCAATTGAACAACATCATATGTTCTTTAAACTGAATAGGATTGAGGATCCCTGATTCTTTTACTAATTGAGTTTCTGAATAATTAATGGCAAGGATCTTAAAGGGAGAAGAAGAAGCGAGTCAGTTTCTCATTGCATCAAGGTTTGGGACGAAAACTTGCTGACTCTAAAACCAAGACCGCAAGGTCATAAGTACACATGCCCGTGAGATCACTCATATATGAGACCTATTAGATTCAAATGAAGCGGGACTAGATAGGCTTTTAATGAGAGAAGGAATAACAAATCATGAGAAACAAGGCCTCGACGCGGAAGTCTTTACACAGAGTCTGAGACAAACCACCTGCATGATTAAGAATGTTGGTTATTATGCCTTCGGTCCAAGGTCTTTGAGGAGCCAAAGCGACTCGCTTACTACTCAAGGGAATAGCAGACAGATGAAGAGAGTATGTTGGAGAGTCAGAAAGACCCTCTTATTTATCTGTACCCAAGCACAAAAGAGCTTCTCCATCAACAATGTGGATTTCGTAAGGCGACTAGGACGAATCCTCAGGAGAGTTATGTTGATGAAATCCCAAAACATTTGGCTTGCTAGTCTACCATCAAGTCGTAGAAGAAGACGGAACCATCAGATACGAGGTGCCTTTATATCGATGGTCTCATCTTGATCACTGTAGTAAGAATCTGAAAAACGACTTTAGCACCCATCGACCAAGTTCAATAACAGAAAGGGATTGATTGCTTTTTGCTCCCACACACTTATTGCCACCATATGGCAACCTATTCAGTAAACATAAAGGTTTCATAATGACATGACAACTGTTTTCCTGGAGACTGGATCGCACTAATATTCCAGTGTAATGAGTTCGAGGTCTCGTCTTGGGCTCCAATTTGGACCATCAATATATCTTGCTCATATTAGATAGGAAATGATCCAGCTCCGATAGCGCTACTAAACTGATGAAGGGAATATATGCACCACCCTAAAACGTACGTTCCCTCGTACAGGCTTTTGCACCCAATGGAGTCCCGGGACAACGGATCTCCCTCTTCTGTTTCCCCCAGGGGAAATTTCCCTCTTCATCTTAGGATTGGCAGACAAGCTCCACCAAAGGGACTGCGATCAGGGCGATACGTGCTCATTTTTAAGGGGATGTTTGAGGCAATATTAGCGGCCAAACCGTCTTTTTAGCCAGTCGTATCTGTATTGACATTTGCATGATTGGAGAATGCCACGATCAAGTTCGTCTTGAATGTCAATAATACAGCTTCAGATACGTTACAACGTGAGCATTTACCGAATCATCGAGGCGAACTTACTGAAGTTTGATTTTATTCGTGTGGAAAAAGATAGATAGAATAAATCGGTTAGTTGCGCACTCTGCAAAGGTCTAAAAGGATTGCACAAGTTGAAAAACGGGGTCTTTCCCGTTAATCAATTGACTCCCGAGTTGTTTGTCTTCTCCAGATTATTCGAAGACAAATGATTCCTAGAATTGGTGGCCGTCAATAAATGTTCTACCGACAATAAAAAAGTTGTATAAACAAAGTTGGACCAATCTAAGGAAAAAAGAGAAAGATGTCCAGGGCACTTTGAAAAGCGCCAGGCTCAAAGCGACCTTTTACGAGGCTTTTTTTTCCTGAAGACTAGATAGAGGGGGAATATATACCCCTCATAAATCAAAGAAAATTGAACCACATCCGATAAATCGAGAATATAGGGGTTGGGCTCCCTTCGACCCCAATTGAACCCCATGAGATCCCTGATCCAAAAACATGTAATGGCATATCCAAAATATTGTGAATATGGGGAATGTGACTTGAAATTGAATTCGTTTTTGCTTTCAGGCTATTCCTCTCCACCGTCAGCAAATGGGCAAGTTTCTTCCTTGGTGAGCACGTCTCTAGTATATCAATCCGGAGAGACAGCCCTTCTACCTTGCGACATTTCTGTGCCAGATGAATCGAAAGGAGATGAATTGTCACTAATAATGTGGTATCGTGAGGATGTCAAGTCACCTATCTACAGTATTGGTGAGTATTCGCAGGCTTCTTATTTGTATTGTATGTTCTATCATTGGTGTAAGAGAAGTTTTTTTGGTCTGTAACAGCCCAATGTCCAAGATATTCTTAATTTGTTCTGAGACTATAAAGTTCTGGTTCGTCCATTGTTAGAGCTTCGGGCGAATTGTCTTTCGATGTTGTTGGAGGATTGAAGGCCTCCCCAGAAAAAGGTTCTCCTCTACGAGTCGCAAAAACTTTGTTCAATCTGGGTTCTTCGTTTTGGCCACCTAATAAATCTCTGGCAGACTGCATTACAGCACACAAGAAGCCGCTGAACCTTCTTGTCTGGCCAATGATTCTACAAGATACACATTGTTAGGGGTTCATTTGGCGATTTTTCTCTTGTCAGTTTCTGTTTTGCCGCAGAAGGTTAAACATTGCATTACTTCAGTTGCTGGCGATTTAGTTACAAAGCCAATCATCTTCCAGCATGCTCTAACGCCTTCTGAAGATAAGAATAAGGCACGGGTTATTTTCTGGTTCAGAGGGAAACTCGTAAACTTTCTCGGAGAGTGGAAAACCTGGTTAGTTCAACTCTGTCCTCGGTAAAGTTGGCGGGGGATTCTTAAGAAGGGCTGAAACGAGATCCTTTGTTTTCCTTGTGATTTCTGGATTGTTTCCACATAAAAGCTGCCGGCCGAGGAGCCCAACGAAATTGGCCTTATTTTCATTCCTCAGCCTTCATACCCTCCTTCTCTCTCCTCCAACTTGGATTGAGTGCTCCTTTGAAGGACAGCGAACGAGAGGAAGAAGAAGTAGTCCTTGATTAGCTCTTACATGTATAGTAATTTCTGAGCCATCACAAACGAAACGAAAGCGCTGGCCTTGTTAGGATGACCCACACGAGGTAATGATAGATGGAACAACCGCATGTTCCAATTGAGATGTGTATCTTCAAGTGAGAGTTAATAACAAACATCCTGAAGACGGCAACGAACGACGAGGAGCAGGAGATGGCCGTCGTCGGTCAAGTGCTGACACAGGATTAGGTAAATGGTCCCAACTTGCACTAAAGAGCATGGAACATTTGAACGACTTTCCAATATTGGGGAACACATCTGTCTTCCTTTCTCATGTTATGACAAAGGTCTGGCACACAAAATAAGAGCTTTCAAAGTTGAATTTCAGCTAAAACATTCCTGTCTGATAATCAGGAACCAAGGTGTGAATTGGAACAACACACTTATCCAGATGTTTTTAACACGTTTCAGATGCGAGAACCGGAGTGCACATCCCGACTGTGAATGACATTCGAAGTCATTGGATTGATACCAACCTGTTTGGTCACAATCGTGTGGTCTTCGACACGAGTCCAGGTCTGGATCGAGCACGGCTAAAGATCTACAATGTCAGTGAATCCGATGATGGCCTTTATCGTTGTCGTGTGGATTTTAAGGCCTCTCAGACACGCACTTCTCGCGTGAATCTCACCGTGATAGGTAGGCTAAATCCTAGTTTGAGTTCATGACATCGACTCTTTTGGTAGAAAACAGGTATTGCAAACTGTTGAAAGTTGGCAAACACATTGATAGCGACAGTGATTAAGTTGGTGCACATGCTCTCTAACTGTTGGTTGAGAAAGAGAACCGGTGCACAATTTGCCATTGCTTTTGGACCTCCGTGGCAAAGTTTTTGCTGCCAACATTTCGAGGCAGGCTAGTATCTCTTGAAGGGGCCTGGCAAGGACTACCATAGATAGGTTTGTCTCCTACAGCCATCTATATATCTGGTCTAGTTTGATGGAGAGCCTGCATTGTCACTTTCCAGATGCATTTAGAAGTTTGCTCCTAGGTTTCATGCCTCACTCTTCTGCTCAAGTTGCAAAAAGTTGAGCCCAAAAGAGAGTCGAGCTTTATCCAATGTTGAAAAGGCATTAATTGTTGGGCTCAGTTTGTCTTGAGACCACATAAATCTTGCGGTTCTTTTACAAATCAAATGGGCACTCTGTAAATCTACAAAGACGGGTACCCAATTGATCCACTCTTGGGCTTGAGAGAGCTAATTGATGTTGATACCACATCAAAATGACTTAACATCGCAAAGTGCCGACATTAAGTGGGCGGAATTTTTCGAAGGTCGATTTAAATCTCAGAATTTTAGCCTCAGTCCATCTAAAAAATGAAAGAGGCCATATTTATGGCTTCATTACAAACAATTACACCTACATAGAACAATCTGCGGTCCAATCAAACAACTTTTAGGTCTCCCGAAAATATTCGGGTGTCGAAGCCAAGTTTGATTCGATTGCTCATTCTTCACGTTTCTTACAATTCTCTTCACTCGATTTCCACACTTTCACCATTGAGTCGTTCTGGCCAAGGTTAGCAAGGTCGAAGGCTCATCCAGAACGAGTTAGATAAGACTCCTTGGATGCACTTCCATGTGAACGTCAAATTAGTGATTCGTGCTCAAGCCTTCCTTGACTTTCCGTTTCCAAAACGGACGAAAAGAAGCCGAAGAAGGGAGAAAGAAGGAAAGAAGGCCGAGAAGAGGAGAAGGAAGAGGAGGTGTGGTAACGAATTCCTTGACAAAACGAATGGTTGAGCCGAGTGGTCCTGAATCGACACTCCCTTTCTCTCTCACTCTTATTCGCATTGAAGCTCGTTCACGAGGCTGGGAATGCATTTGGAAACGTTGAATTTTATTGCCGATGGAAATGGCTTCCAAGTTTTATGCCTCGGGATCACAAGGAATCGCCTCTTCGTCCCGTGAAGGACGTGGTTAAATCCCGGTAAAAGACTTCCAATTTGCTTCGCAACCAAATTTGAATCTAGTAGTGAGCCCATCTGGTTGGGTATTCATGGCCTTGTTCTCAAGTCCTTGATTTGATCCGAGAGCGTTCCATACTCGAAAATCCATGAACGAAGAGAGAGAATGAGAAGCTACTCGGTCGCAAGTCAATGCTATCCATATTCACATCGTCGTGCATTATCAGTGATTATAGCCAAGTTGAAGGCGATCAACGAGCCTTGCTCGAACTCGGTCGACTCCTTTGGGGCTCACCATGGTGGGATAATTAAATGGATGAACATAAAATCACCATTATTCAAGGAGAAAGAGAGTAAGTAAGTGAGTGAGTGAGTGAGTGAGTGAGTGAGGACCAGCAAGTAATACATTTTCATTCTAAATGCGGAATGGCAACCAAAGCTGCCCGCCGAAGGTAGCAGCACCATTTTGGGAACAATGAGAAAAATGATGCCTATTGTAATGGCTACGAGGCGTGATTGTTCCCCAATGTATAAGGAAATGTCGACTTCAGCCTCGATTTATCAATTGCCACCGTGTTAGTAGTGGTTGGATGGGTGTGGCACCCTCATTAACCGAGAGCGTTAAGTGATTAATCGTGGTTCAATTCTCGGAGGTTGGTTGCTTTCTTTGGACCAACCACCAGCCACCACCACCACCACACATCAGGCGTTGGTTGTGTGGTCCGTTCGCTTTGGCCTTTTTCATTTGCATAGCATTCTCCCATATTCACGTTACTGACCCTCGGCAACCAAGTATGAAGTCATATATACCCAGTGGAGCTCAGCTTTGAGGATTGGAGGCTTCGAGACCTTGAGACTGGTCCAGAATTAATGATGTTACGTTATGGTTGACTGAGCCATTAGTCCGTTGAGCACTGATGTGGTCAAGTGCTTCTTGCTTGTCGGGCAATGAGTTTTCGACTCGTTGCGGTGCATACCGAGATCCTTGCAGAATAACACAGGCTTCTTCGGGTTCGGAAAGAAACAGCTTGAAAGTTTCCACAGCATATTGGGCGTGACCAGAAGGATGGACGGTGGTGCATCGGCTTTGAACACACACATAGACCAGGAGAGAGGGCCAGGTCACTGTTGCTGACGAGAGTCCATTGTAATGAAAAAAATCAAAGCTTTTGTCTGAAATCCTATGGTTGAGTGGTCTCATTGAAGGCATTCTCAATTTCAAGGTCTTCTTTCCTCCTCCTCCTTCTCTGTCTTCGTCGTATATCTCCCTCTCGTTTGCTCTTCTGGAGCAACAAAGGGGCTCCCAAGACTCTTATCGTATATCGTCGTTTCCTAGTTGTTCTCCTCCTCCTCCTCCTCTTCTTCCTCCTTTTCCTCCAATCTGCCTTGGCACCAAAGTGTAGAGGCCTCTTTCTTGGTTCCTCCAATCTCATTCCTGATAGATCCACCTTTGAAATATTGGACAACCATAAATCAATAGAAGCCGAAATGACCAGGGCTCTCGAAAAAAACATCTTATATCCTTAAGGTTCAATTTTCAAGCCACTTTTACCCAAGGCCAGATCAGATTACGATGATCGCCTATCTTCGACCTCCAAGACGCTTTTTTCGATCGTTAGGTACCTTCTGGACTACTAGGTTTGGGTTACCAATCCAAGGAACGAATTCGAAGATTGCAAAAGTCGATTGCTTTATTCGATTGCAATAAGGTATCCAATTGACCTTGCTTGAAACTCCATGAGGAAATAATTCTTTTTCACCAAGACTTCTCAGGATTTAATCCAATTACGAATCGTCGAGAAAGAATTTCACCAAAAAAGCCATCTGCAGTACATGCCTAGTGAGAAGGCTTCCTCGGGCAAGAGTTCCTCGCATGACCACGAACCAGGTAGTTAGGGTAAACAATTTCCTTTATTGTCACGCACACATCACTTGTACTTTTTAGCAACCTGAGTTGTCGTAGAGGTGTCGACACCTTTTCTCAAATACATACAGTACCAGCTTGCATGTAGTGTTGGGAACAAATGTGGACCAAGGCCAAGCGCATGAAATATGACCCACCCAAGTTTCTCACTGCACGTTCATGATGATGATCGTCATCACCATCATCATCATTTTGCAAGCATCCTTTTTCCGTGCAAAGAGGGATTGGATTGGGTTCGCTATTAGATCATCGTTCCATCCCATCTTTAGTAGGGCCTTTCGTTACCTCTCACTCCTTTTTCCATCCACACATGTTATCTTTGATTTGCTTGTCATGATGCTCTCCTGGTGTTCGTGTTATTATAACAAACTCTCATCCATCCATCCATTGAGGCAGCCTTCATTCATTGTACACGGATGAAGCGTTGGTCCAGGATGGAGCAGGAGGGTAGGAACTACTTGGTCGCCCTTGTCTTGCATTGCTGACTCAGAGCACTTTGTCTTGTCCCAAAGAGGCGGATGTGCTGCAAGTCCAAGGTTATGTATGACAATGTGCATGGGACCATTGAGCCATAGACATGAATGTAAGGCCTAAGTGCTTCATGTCAAGTGGAGCCCAGGGACCACTGAAGGCTCCTCTGGGTAGCCACTTATCGCCAAACTTTCGGCGTGGTGTCCCATTCGAGAGGCAGGATTTGAATACAGTACATAAGCCTATCCTTCCTTGAAAATCCAATCTTGGTTCCAAATCATTGGCCAATACCCATTAGACTATCTGTCAACCACGGTGGATGTCCGTTGTGTCTCTGGGCTTCCATATATGAATATTAACTTGGCACATGCTCTGCAGGGGGATTTCCAAAAGCGGGTCCCACAATGACATAGTCGACAATGGGCCTCTCTCTCACTCTCTGTGCAGTTCCTGACGGCAGAATTGTCGCCGTCCTTGCTCTGCAGATCTGTTCAAGACAGGAAACGTTACCGGTCTCTCAATCTTCGTCCTTGTCGAGCAACAGGGTTGTGCGAGTATCTTATTTCGGAATGGACCAAATGGAAGATCTCACCATGTCACTCGGGGGATATCAAAATTCTCCTCGCTCCTCTCATATCTCAGAACATTATTAAGGAAACAAAGATTCGCCTTACCTTCTTGCTAACCTTTCTGTTTGTTGTGGGAAACAGCTGCCGTTTTGGCAGTAAATATGGAAATTTGTTAGCGCCAATTTTGAATGCATTTTCTATCAGGTTGAGGATACAATGCAGGATGATCCATATGGCTTAAGAGAAATTTGGCCGATGCATTTCAGCTTTGTCAAAAAAGTGCGCTGATGTTGGGAAGGCAAGAAGAAAAACAAAAGATCAAACACCTCCTCGTGAAAACTTTCACCCGAGCCTTTAATGTCGGGCCAGCCAATTCTTTTGATAAGAAGAAATGTTAAATGGTGCGTTTTGAATCTTCAACTTTGTTTTCCGCGGCAAAATGCACCAATGAAATGATTAATGGAGATGTGTCCTTGGCGAAAGCCGAGATGCATGTATGCTACACGAATGTGTATCTGTACCAGTCTTCGCCTCCAAAAATCCTTTCCCTCGCAGCATGACAACCACCAAAAATGCGTGCTAAAAACTAAAAAAACATTGGTGGCACTTCACCAGGATCTTTTTTCATTTTTTGTTGTTAGGGAGTTGGTTGCAGGACACCCAAGTAACTTTGCAAATCGTAAGCGCAAAATTACGTTTATTAACATTTTTGTTAAAGGTATACGTTTCCTTCTCATATACATTAGGGAATAAGGAAGGGGATACTTCAATATCATTAGGACTCGTCATTTCTGACATGCTAATGTGATCATCAATGACCTCACATTTGATCACTTTAGTCTGTTGAAGGAAAAAAAAATAAAGGACATTATGTGTCGACATTATGTGTATTTCTTCTTTTGACATTTTGTCTTTCTTTTTGTCTTCGTCCACTTGAAGACGATTTCTGATTAATTTTTCAGTGAGCACAACCGAAACACATTGGATGCTTCAGTTGGCACCAACTAAAAGTTCTTAAACGTCCTTTGGTGCTATTTTTCTATTGCACGACTTTTCTTTCCACTTAACCTTCAACGTCATGGAACAAAAATTGCTTCAATTTTTTGTCCCAAGGAGCCACTCCAGATCGAGTGAAGTTCCCAATTTTGATATTAAATCACCTCTGCATCGTTCGTAATTTCACGCTCCCAGACAAAATCCACGCCTCCTCCACTGACAAAACTAGCCTTTTCAATGATCTCGACGAGAGCCCCGGATTTCAATAAAATACTAATGCAATTGGAAGTCATTATTTCTTATCTTCATCCAGTTTCGTGGAGGTCGCTATTCATGAAGCCATATGGACCATGACTAGGCAAGATGGAACCGCCATATTGGCATGAACCACTTTGGCTAAGAAGTTTTAGGCTTGAGTCAGGAGGTCCCCTTTTTCTGGCAGTGGTACTTAAGATGGTGTTCCACTAAACTTCGTCCCAGATAACCCATTTCCCACTGCACCAAAGTGGAGTATGCGTTCCTCTTTGTGCCCTCTCGGAGTGCGTACACAAGCACAAAAGCGACGGGGGTCCAAAAGTTGAGGCTATTTTTAAGAGACATGTTTCTTTCCTTCTTTTAATGTCTCATTTCGGAAGACTTATGTCTCCTTATTAGCAACACTCTAAGCTGAAAAGAATCCTGGGACTCGGGGCGACAATGCCCACGGCTTTTCACTGATCACAGATGTGTACACACTACACACACATGAGTCATGGAGGCATTTCACCTAGAGGGCGTTGAATGATCCTATATTCCTGATTTGAATCGTAGATTGGCGATCTCTTTCAAAGACTTTTCGAGAATCGGAAAGAGCACAATACTCGAAATGGTTTTAATTCTAAAACAAAACTACTCCCTGTTTTTACATCTGTGAACAATGGTGAACGAGATGGGGAAGCTGAGACGGAAGATGGAGGAAAAGCCATTGTTTCTGGTTTGAAGCCGTGGAAAGAACTCAAACGTGGTGCCTCCTCTAGTTTTAATGAGCCTATTGTTAATCACAAAAGAACTCTCTGGATAAAGTCTGCACTTTTGAAGATTCCAAACCTTGAGATTGGGCAGAGTCAAATAGAAGCACATCCTTGAATTGAGAAGGAATTCACTTTTTGCCGTAAACATAACGGGAAAGATAAAGAACAAAGTAGCACGCATACCAACCCTGATTACACTGAACTCTTAAATTGGTCGCCACACGAATCACAATGGTTGGTGGAAAGGTTTTTTTTCAAAAGTCCTGAGTGTTCTTTTTCCTCTTTCTCTCTCTCTCATTTTCGTGGAAAGGAAACCCGTCCAACGGATGCTAAATTATGACATTGATAAAGGGGTTAGCCGTTTTTCGTTCATTTAAATAATTTCAAAGGACGCTTTGAAAAAAAAACACCATATACGTCAAGTAGGAAACAAAATCCAATATTCAATATTTTTCAATCCAAATCATTTTCTTTGTTGTTGATAAATAGTGAAGCTCTATTATGAATGTCCCCCAAAGTATCGGCAAACAATACCATTCGTTGTTAAATACTGAAAGGAAAATGCCAGTCAATACTATCTTTGTGTGTCTTGTACTTCCTCCACACCATCATGGAACGCCAGCCAATCTAATCATATTAAACATGACATTGCAGCAAGTTTTGGGTGAATGATTGCGAAAAAAGTATCGTTGTTGGTCGGGATTTTGGCATGTTTCTCTTACGTTATGAGTGGACGTTTTTTCCCCTGCAATTTCGTGTCCAATTGTGAACTCCTTCAAGGTTTTTCTTGGCTCAACGAGTTCCCCTTCTTTTCCCCACTTTTGCCTCCAATCCACGAGAATTTGATGAAGTGACGAATTACTGAGCAAGTAATGCATGGATTACTTACTCATTTGCCAATTCTTAATGACGGCCTTTCATTGTTGACGTCTATTGGCAAAGAATTCCTTGTCACGAGGCTAATCATGTGACCAATAATTTTGATCCTCCCACCGAGAAAGAGTTTACGAACATGCACGAAAAGTCAAAAAGCGAACTTTTAAATCAATAATTGTTTGGTTGATACAACACGATCAGTTTTGGGAACATGAGATTGTATCGATATGAGGTTGGACAGAATTCATTTATTAGGTTGACCACATTTTAGGATGGTAGGATCAAGGCATGTTAAAAGAGGGACATTTTAAAGGTTAGGCTGCAAACTGGATTGAACTGGATGGGGTTTTGTGAAAGTTCAAATGGTTGCTAATTGAAGTTTCGATCAAAGTTCGTTCTTTTTGAGACACGCCTACGTTCAATCAATAGTCAAAGGTCAACTTAACATTTACGCGAAGGTTCGAAATCCTTGAAAATTTGTTTTTTGGCGTTATTTCCTGATCTTTTGTTCGATTGTTTTTGCTATTCAGTAACAAAAAACGTACTTTGACGTTGCTATTTCCAACTTCAGGGGGAATATAATCAATAAAAAAATAATTCGTACAATGATATACGCTAAAATTAATGAAACATCTCCATATTTACCCATGACATTTCAAAAAATGAAAGCAACCTTTTTTATGCGATGACAATGCAAAATATTGTGTCATTTTCCAAATGTCAAACTGTCTTTTGCATGATTGGAACAGTTCTGAGTTTATGCCCCTGATGAAAATTGAGCCATGTGAGCCCCAATCACATAAAAGTCGGGAATCATAAGTGGTTTGATAAGATCAACCATCATTCGAGCGACTTCCAAGAATTTTGGCCGTTTTAATCCGTTTTCCATTGGTTGATGGATAAAATTCAACAAGGATTATAAAAGAGGGGAGAGGCCTTCAAATCCTGCTGAATCAGTTAGGCTTCAAGGCCTTAGAGCTCAAGAACCTTGAGTTCCTCAATGGTTGTTTAGATACCTAGAGAGCCCTTCAGCACTAGTGTACGCTTCTGTGGTACACATCTTTAGAATAGCTCAATCCTTTTAGGATGAGAACCTCAAGAGGCTGCTAAATCAAGGAAATGACCTCAGCTCGAGTTCACTTTCAGAGAGTCGTTGTCGGTCGTGAGTTCCATTGAGGTTCATGTGTGCCCTCGACCTCGTCTATCTATCTCTCTATGTACGTAGTACGTAGAGAAAAAAGGCAGTTCCCTGTCAAACGAAGAGGCCTCCGTCCAAACCTCATGAATATTTTTATCGGTCGATTTTGCATTATATGGCCTATAAAGTGGACAGCAACGCCACCAAAGAGCTCAAGGTCTCGTATGCATAACATTCGCAATGCCATACCTACTCACAAACATATCAACCTATGTTTTCTTATCTCAATGGGTAACCGGTCTTCATGCTAAAGATTGACTTAACAAAGAGCTGTTCCTAAAATGAATAATTTGGTTCTTGATGAAGTAACTTGAAAGCTCGTTTAAAAGAAGGTCCTGTGCTCATCTGTTGGCATCCAAGGCATCTCTCTCTTTCTTCTACCCCCTCTAAAAGTACGACCTTTTGGCCTTAGAGCGAGCAAACAATGTGAAAATTTGAGAGCTGAATTCATAAATGTCTCTTTTATGGCATCCCTATGATTCAGGCTCATCGGATTTCCTGTGGTCTTAAGAGTTATGGAACCCAAAAGTACAAAAATGTACTGTCAGACGCAATAGTATTCTGGGCCCATTCATCAGTTCAGTTTGATATAAAATGATCGAATAAGTCAATATTGTGACAAGAATTTCATCAACGTCCTTTTCTAAGAGCATTGAAGATGAGATGCGTTGCGACACTAGTGCTTTTCAATCGATTTGAACTTCTTACGCAAGGTGCAATTCCAATCAAAGAGCCTGTCAACCTTATATTTTCCAGGAATTTGTTTGTTATAGTCAGCCCTTGAATGTTGAGAACGAGAACGAAGCTCTAAGGACATTTGGGATGGAGCTTTATTTGGTTCGGAAGCATGTCAACTCTGATGCTTCTGCACAAATTCCAGAAATGACTGAAAGCCTCAAATTTCGCTCAGTCATTTCCAGACGGCGTAAATTGCAACATCAGTCTCTTCTTATCGACAACTCATTTACCTTAGACACGGTTTTATGCAATTGCACGGTTCCACCATGCACTTTCGCAACTCCTTTTTTATTCAGCAAAATCTAACTTAATACTTTATGAGCATGAAGCGATAAAAAAGGGGTTCGTTCGTCTTCCTCGTTCCGACTGGCCCTGATGTGACTTTTTCGCCCCAATTCTCTAATCATGGATCTTAATTCTCAGCCTAGGAAAGCGCAAGTTTTCACCCAAAGTTGGCAAAGTTTCCCTCCTCGGAAACTTCGCTCATCTTTTAATCATGTAGATTTGTCTTCCTGTATCCCCTTTCGTTTTAAGTCTCGGTCCCACTCGCCTTAAAAGTGCACTCGCAAATATTGTGAAGAAATATTGCCATTTCAGTGTGACTCCCTGTCTCTCTGATGAAAAGGCTGGCGTTGTTCAATGTAGTGAAGGGATACTACTCTTTCTATCGTGGAAATGGGGTACACCCGAGTTGCCAAGAACAAATGAAGATTATATGAAAGTCTAGCCAGGACATTAAGTAACACATTTGGCCACAAAATAAGCGAGATGTCTTGACGTTTGGGAGACGCTTTCGGGGTTCATTTCCAAGCGCTAGCGAGCGGGCAATCGTCTCGCTCCACAAGCTCTGTGTTTCCATCACCACTTAAAAAAGCATCCCCAATATAAGAAGGCCTGGAACCAACCGAGGAACCTTGGTTCAAAAAGGACCACAACCCGAGACAATAATGACACGAGTGAATTCAAACCAGATGGCTCATAAGTGGAGGAAGCGATTCATTTTAAGCACCTTGGTACAAGTGAGGAAAAACAGTGCTTGAATGTGGAAAAAAACTTTGCTTGCACTTTGGTGCCAAGAGGCTCTTTTGAACAGGAAAAAGTGAAACAAAGTTTATCAATAAAGGCTGCTTTTGCAATAAAGGCTGATGTACCTATCTTTTTCCACTCAATAACTAGTTAGGGCTCAGTTAATGTGCATTCTTGGAACAAAGGCAAAAAGATCCATGGTGGAATGAAATGACTTGTCTTGGATGCCAAGTCCATTTGTGGAACAATGAGTGGCGAGGAAAGTTCCAGCATCAAATGCATCTCATCCTTTGCTTCCTCTACATTTATTGAACACAAATCGATATTCGAAATATCAAATGTTTACACTCGCCTAACCATGTCAATCACTTCAAAACATCAGTCATCATACTAATATAACTGATACGATACGTACATTACCTGGGAACATTAAGTACTATGGTCTAAAAGTACGAAGCCTTCAGTTCCTCTCCATTTTTTCTTGGAAAGCCAACACCCAAAAAATGGTTTTGACCGAGGGACCAACGAATCAGGAACAGAAACCAAAGCACATCTTTTCCAGTCCCAACAGCCGGTCAAAAATCAGTGGAAATACCCAATGTCAAAACAAAAATCTCTCCACTTGATCCTCCAAACTTGCTTAGTGTTATCCGCATGTTGTTTATCTTTCTCTGTGTCGAGACTGTTTGTGTCTCATTTGGGAATGGGCAACAACGTTTGAAGTTTGAAGTTGTTTGGCCTACATATGAGTGAAGCTTGAATAACCAAGTATTCTAGCAACCTAGCTAGCTAGTAAGCAAGCATGTGAATGTGAGTGTTAGGTAGACAGCGACGAGAAAGATGAGCGAGGCAGAGACGAACGAACAGGGGAGTGAATGCATGAAAAACGAAGTGAGCCAGTTGAGCCTCCGTTATATCCGGTGTGTCGCTAGATAACTAACCAACCAGCAAGCTGGGTCTCATTGAATGTGGATGTAGTCAGAGCTAACGGGTGAAATGTGGTTTCAAAAAAGCGAGATCGAGGCGACGACATGTCAACCGAGGCTCTACCTCGAAAGTGCTGCGATACGGTTCCCGGGTAGACATTGGCAAACTAACTTGTCAAGAGACACAGAGGTTTTTGATAGATAATCAGGGAATGGAAACTTGAAAGCACACACGAGGCCTTCTTGGGATCCAGCAGATTAGCCCAGTCAATGGAGACCACCACGGTGTGGGAAGACCAAGACTGACTGCACTACTGACAGCTCAACTGACTTTTAGCCATGGCGTCTTGGAAAAAAGTACACTCGATGCCGTATTGTGGGTAGAAAACTTTCTCTGCATATTTTTTATGTCTGTCATCTTTATATTCTGTCCAAAAGCTCGGGGAAAGGAAGGGAAAAAAGTTTCCTCGCTTCCCCCTATACTGTCGTCGCCAAGATCAAACAAGCATAAAATAAGAAAAGCACTTCCAGCCTCAGACCTCAAACCAACGACCAACCAACCAACCATCGAAGAAGCAATGGCTTGCCAACAAGTACTGAAACACTCAGGCATACTCTTCACGCATCATGGGGGCTATCGAGGGAAGAAAGGCTGGTGTTCCTTTTCCCTGGAAAACCCGTGTTTCTTTTGAGGTGTGAAACAAAAATCCTAGTTCAATTCTGGTAATGTATCGGGCTTGAAAATCGAGCTGACCTTCACAATACTGTAGACCTTTGATGGCGGCGACAAGTCCAAGCAGGACCACCGCAGCAGCTGTCATGCCCATGTGAAAAGGCACACGATATTTCTTGATCTCACTGGGGTTTCTTTTCTTTGGCTATATTTCATTGCTCTGTGCAGAAAACCGAGGAACCTACGTACTTGTTATACTTTTGAATGCTCAATAACCAAGGCCGGTTTAGCAGGCCTTTTAAGACTGACGGCAACAGCTTCAAATGCAAATGCCCAATGTTTTATTGACATTCAGAAATGTGTTTTAATTGTACCAAATTGAACAAAAGCTATAAGTGCATCATTAAAGGAGCATTTAGAACCAACAATAACAAAATGCCAACAACCCTATGGTGGTTTCCTTTTAGTCAACACTAAAATAATAGGCTATAAGCATTTTATCATTTTCGTAAGAAGTCAAGTATGGTTTTTTTTCGACAAAACGTTGTCAAGTTCTTTGTTGTTAACAGTTTCATTGGAATTGTTTTCATATTTGGCCACCGTGACAATCAACTAATACAAAAATCAGACACCATGTGAAGAGAGAAAAAAGAGTAACAAATTAACAATTTGTGGCAGAGTCATTAGACAACATGTGTTGCAGTTAAGAATTAATGACAAAGATCTCTATCAGTGACAATATTTCCTGTTCAATATATCAGGTGTCTGTTCCCTAAATGAAATCACGTGTCGTTTGTGGAAATCGCTTTCCCACAAATCGCGAGTTTTTGAATAGTATTTTCCAATGCAAAGCGCACACATTTTTTTCGTTGGGATTGAGTCTTTGTCGCCGGTCCTGTTTTGTTTGGCTTCGAAATGAAAATATATCGAAGAAAAGCAAACATTGCGCTCAAGATTTTCCCAGCCACTTTCTCGGCTAAAACTTGTTGCGACAACACACAAGGCTGAATGAAGAAGTACAAGTCTTTGAAAGTGATACAATATCCTCAACATATGTGTAAAGTTCAAGCCCGCATTCACCATCACACTGCTTCAACCTTCCAAGGCTCATAGCTTTCAACCGAAAAGATATCGTATTCAACATTTTGGTCGCTAGAACTTTCATCCATTTTTCTGGCGATGCTTCGAGTCATGTTGCAGATCGTGGGCACTGACCTCGTTTCTTATATTGATAGAAGAGTCTCTCTCTCTCCCCTTCAAATCATCCCAGATCAAGTCATTCATCATGATATTGTGCCCTCTCACTCATTGTTCTTTCCAATGACTCTTGAGAATACTTCTAACCCGTTGGAAATGGAAAACAAGAAAGGACTTTCAAGAACACTTTCCGATTAGATTCCTCCTCAGGCTACACGATTCTCTTCTGATAAAACTCGGAACAAGTGGAACAATCAATCGGAGTTCAATAAGGCGCACCTGTCTCAAGTGAAAGAAGAAGGCCTCTTGTTTCAAGAGAGAAAGGTCCTTTTCCAAAGTGGAATGTCCTGATAAGTGGCTAAGTCTCTATTGTTGGCCTTATTAGAGCTCTTTGCTGACAAGGGAGAGCTTTGTATGATCTTTTTTCAATCATTCTTGTACTCACTTATTTATATACCTTCAATGCAAAGGTTATTGGAAAGTCTCCGTGGGAATTTGGTGAACCTTGACTTAGAAAGTGGAGAACAAAAAAAAACAGCTTTTTATCTCCAAACAAAAGTTTACTCATGGCTTTTCCATCCATTTTGTGTTCTCGGGAATAGTTTTTTCTGGTTAATTGTTTTTTCCAAGCTCAGGCCAAATTTAACTTAATGTTCAATTACAATTTGTTCATTTGTCATTCTTCTCAGGAAGTCAATTCTTTAATTGGCTTTCGTTCCAAATATAATAACGTAATGTCCAAGGGAAAATTAGAGTGTATTTTTTCCTTGTTTCAAGGAAAAGAGCAACGGAAAAGCAACGAATGAATCAAAACTTGCGAGACAATCTGCAGTGTGTTCTTTGAGAAAACTGTTGGGCTGGTTTGACTGCCTTTATTCACTTTCAAGACAAAGCGATGGACGAGGAAGGAAGGAAGCCTTTTCGGGTTTGCGAATGTGCACTTAACCATGAATCTGATTTGCAAAGAAGACGACCAAGCAAGTTTGGCGTTTTCTACCAATCATTTCCTCTCTCGCTAGCTCTTTTGCGCATACAGAAAACCTTGGAATCCTTCGCGCAAAAAATCACCCCCAATAGCTCTCAAGCCTGACGAAATTATTCACAAGCTCATCCTTAATTGAATCATCGACAAAGATACAGATTCATAAGAATTGGGAAGATGACTTGGAGATTGTTACCATCTTGTATAGGAACGTCTGGACCCAAGGCTGCTGCAATTATGCTTTTGTCAGTGTGCCAACTACAGATCTTGAGGTGTGCTTCAATCTCATTTCTTCCATTCACACCCTCGCCAAGAGCGAAGCAATTGATACACATTTTCTCACCAGAACATGGATGTCTTGCCGGTTTTGGGTAGTACATAAGCTGGTTTATCCAGGGATGCGTGTCAAGGTGTCATCAAATTCTTGTCAACACTTGCCCAACACCCAACCAACAACCTCCTTGAGACAGGGTGACTCAATAATACCGAAGAGAGGAACTGTGGTTCGACAATATTTGGTACGTGCCATCAAGTCAACCTGTTGTGAAAAAGGACGTCATCCTGATTATTCATGACAACGTCCAGGTTTGCTCGCCTCCGAATTTGGAGCGACGAGGGTTAAGTGGAGTGAGGCCCCAAAATACGTAGATGGAACAACTCATCCATTTGGAAAGGCTCGTGTTGGTAGGCATGGCCTCGTTTGGCACCGGGTGCTAAATGCAAATCAAAATGAATAGGTCTCCAACAAAAGGTTTACTGGAAGTCAAGCCCGAAGGCAACGTTTGGAGAGATTGGATTTCCTGAAAACATGTTGATTTGAAAGAGAGGAATCCAAGTTTGGCATCCCTGATAACGGTATGAACACACTGTTTGGAGCTGGAAAACCTGTTTCAAAAATTTCCCATCCGCTCAGGGCTATTGTGAACTTGTGACGTACTACTTGAGGGCGGTGGCGGGAAAAAAGAAAGAGCAAGAAGAAAGAGAGGAAAAGTCTGTTTTTGTCAAAATTGAAAAAGTTACCCTTCTTCTAAACAGGCGCCTCTTGGGTCTTCCATGTGAGCTCAAGCGTTTTATCCAAAGTTCACTCGCAAGCTTTCAAAGAATTCATATCCTGCTTCAACTAATTTTGCGGAATATGCCGTTGTACATTCTGCTAAGCCCATGGGTCTTTGGGGAGGCAGCCTTGCCTGGTGCAAGATTATTTTTGCCAAGGCAAATTCCTTTCCAATCAAGCGAAAAGCCAAGCAAGCCAGTAGGCACATGGGCCGATTGTATAACATGAAAGCCACGGCGATGCGATTACAAGAACCCCTGAAACAAATATAAATCTTCCAATTCTTGCAACTGAGGAAACAAGTTTCTTCAACCGGAGCTATGCGTGTTTGAAGGCCAGCATACTGAAAGATGAATTAATTCTTGCAATAATTGCCTTGTCTCTCAAACCAAGGGGCATCAATTGAATCTCACGCTTTGGCTGCCAACTTCGTGGGGTTGGCTATTTGGCAATGTTTTGGCACGTAAATGCCAAAAACAATAAAGGCCAACAAGTCAAGGGCTGACTTTCTTGTTCCATTGGTCTGGTTTGTTTTCTCCAGCTTGCTTATCGAGATCAAATTGGGTGGATGAGGAGGAGGAAAAGAAGAGGGGAGCAGAAAAGTACAATGTAGTACAAAGCAAAGCATGGAATGGGCTGAGACCATCACATACGCCCATGGAGTCTAGTGAGAGGAGTCAAGGCGAAGAAAACGACTTTCATCTCTCATTCCCATACAATGGGATTTGCTGCAGAGCCCATTCTTTCACCAAAGGGTCCGAGTAGCTCACTGATCCTTTGGCCATGCACCAACTAGTTCCATCTTCATCTGAAGGCAACTGAATATTTATGGAGAAGCAACGTCCCCGACTTAATATTCGGTAATCACTTATCACCTGAGACATAAGTTTCCTTTAGACTGCCAACTTTGGAACATCCATTCAGGGTGGAATATACAAAGTCCTAATCGGACCCCAAACCCAATCGAAGAGAAGGGCCAAGTCGTGTTTTACGAGAAGATTATCGCCTAGCTAGGTCGCTCCTCTGACCTAATTAGCTATCCACTACCCACTCTCCTTTGCCCCAGGTTTCGCTTCAAGATTAATCAGTTCCTATCTTTGATCCAGGCACACGGTCCAACCTAATTTAGAGCACCAAATGGTAGTAGCCTTCAGCTATTTGCGAAATCAGTCAATGTCGAGCAACCCCAGCTGTCTTCGCTCCAAGTGGGAACAGGAAACTCCCTGAGAACCTTTCAATCCAGACTCCTGGGAAGGGCAAGCAAGGATCATGAGGAAAATGGCATGCTAGAGCTTGGGTATGCATACATTGTTACCGCACCTCTTTGGGTTGCCTCATTACAAAATGACTGATTGAGTCGCGTCATTCAATTTGACGCTTGATGATAAAATGCCCTGATGTGACTTTGAATCTAAAATGTAGTTGCTATTCATTGGTACGCACCGTATGCACAAGCCATTTCTGGTAAATTTTAAGACCAAGATCTCCACTAAGAATATAATTTAACGAAAGAATAAGTCCACCGAGTGCAAGAACAAAGGTGTGGACAACTTTAATAACTTCCTGGCTACAGGTCATTATTGTATCTGGTTGAGTTGAGAGTCTTATTTAAGAGGAAGTGGTCCTTCTTGGACTTAATCCACCGTCCACTCACGCTCTCGTCTAAGGGATCTTTTCTAAGTCAAAAGTTGGAGAGTTTCTTTAAATGAATCACTCAATGTCGGAGAGAGAAAGAAGTGCAATTAGGGAGATAGCTTGCTCGACTCTCCAGTTAAAAAGTCACCTAATTCAATTTGAGAAAAGTTTGTCCACAGTCCGCTTGCCATCCCTCAACAACCGGAAATCAGGCGAAATTTGCCTTACAAACTTTTTCCCTTCAGTCAATTCGATCATTCCGAGGAATTCAAGCCCTGAAAACGGGAAAGGATTCAATTTGAAACCAAGCCAAATAACCCACTGGACCAAAACCGTTGGTTGCTGGCCACAACTTTATTGATTTTTTGGCATCCCTGAAAACAAAAGCAAATCTCAATGACCACAAAAACAAGTTACGGGCGTGATAATTATCAGGTCCAGAGGTAATGGACCTTGAAAGCAATGGATTCGGATAGATCTTGGTAATGGTTTTGAGGCCAGGTGTTGGCAAATTACCTCAAGTTTTTCTTTACGAAGGCCAAGGAAATGGGGTCAGTTCGTTCTTTATTTGCTTTCCTCTTTTGGGTGGGCACAGATTTCCTCTCTCAGAGTCGCAGAAAAAAAACACTTCACTTACCATTGCCAAAGGATTGCGTCATCTTTTAGAGCAGGGGTCGGCAACAGCTTTTGAGTAAAGGCCCACCAAATTTGACTTTGTGTAGTCAGGGGCCCTGCAGATAGATCCTGGTAGGTTCATGGGCCCACATTCCAACTATCCAAGAGCTCTGGGTGCACGACTACAGTTGCTCTCGGACCCACTATTTTGGACTTTCCCCATAGCTCCTGGGCCCATCAACGACCACCCTTTGTCCACTGGTTCCTGACCCCTGTTTTAGAGGGTCCATCTAATACCCGAAACTTTTGAATCCAACTGGTGCTAGTAGATCCATGGAATATTCGATCCCATTGCAAAATCCGCAAAAAAAAACTTTCTATTCAATTAAGGATGATGCTTTGTCTCTAGCATGATGGTGATGACGCCAAAAGTAACATAATTGCGCTTGGTTCTTGTTAAAAGATTCCGACCACTTGTCGTTGCTTTTTTGCTCAACGAGTGTTTTTGATGAATTAATGTGTTTTGCGGATTTCTCGACAAAACTCATTAATCATATACATCATCAAGACTTGAAAGACTACCTTTTCCTCAAGTACTTACCTCATGAAGGAGTGAGTAGGGAGTAACTACCTAAAAAATACGTAACCCAAGTGAACTCACTGATGATTTGATGTAAAGACGGACAGGAGTACACGTAAAGAAAGCTCTTTTGAAAATGCCCTTTTTGCGAAGAAAGTTCACCATCCCTACAAGAGGTAACAAAAATAAACCTTGCGGAGAAAAATAAAATTGTGCCACATTTCGGTATTTTTTTGCTTTCAACGGCCATTATGTCGAGGATGTTATTACGGTTTCTCAGTCACGAAGACGTGAAAGTTTTTGATGATATTTCACAAGAGATTCGACGGACAAAAGTTACACTAATACGTTTACTCACGCTGAATCACGCTCTCTTCCAGGTAAGAAAATCTGCAACGGCCCTTTTTGCGGGATGATCTGACCTTCAATTTGACATGTTCAATTGGGAAATGGTGGTGACCTATTTATTCTCCATCAAAAGATCAATGTATTACTGTACACATACTAGAAATCGGACGCACGAGATCATCAATAATCCAGATCATGGAACAACAAATCCTAGGAGTCATCCTCCTACGTTTTGTGGTCGTGAAGGATTCTACGTAGAACATGAGTGAGCGGTCTTCTGGTACTAAAGTTGTTGGAAACCTTGAATTAGAAAACGAGCAAGATATGATTGTCAAGAGGAAAACGGCATTGGCCTAATATCGATCGCTTTTGGAATCTTGAGAATTGAAGCCTCATTTTTCCACTCACCAGTCTTGTACAAGATTGAGATACATTCATATTCGATATGCCATACCTCATTGAGAGGATAGCGGAGAAGGAACCAAATATCTCTTTGGAATGAATGTGTACGCTCTTGGTCCTATCTTCTTTTGGCTCTCAAACTTGGTGCACAACCTCTATCTACAATAGTAAAAAAGAGGAATACTTTTCTCCGAATACAAGAGGGATCTTGAGGGAATCACTTGATTGTTCGGATTTTTTTAGGCAAAACGCGAGCAAAAGAGCCAAGACGACCTTCGTGTCTTTAATATATAATTTTGAGCGAGTAATCTTCCAAGGTTATCACCTCACCCAGCGGGAGATATGGCATTATCCCACTAGAACTGAATGTATAGGGCTGTATTTTGTCTGGTTACATATGATGGCTCGTGCCGAAGACTCCTTGGAGAGCTTGAAATGAGTGTGGAACATTCGGTCTCTTGATACTCATCTCACGAACGAGAATACCCCAAGACCCAAAAGGTACTCTGCAAACAGGCACTACGTAGCACTATCACCACCTCGCTCTCTGGCATTCAACTTGGTAGAATGTAGTTGGGAATTCTAGTATCTCCATCGTTTGTTCAGACTCAAGGACAGTTCCATAATCTTTCTCAAGATCTTCCGGTTCTTTTCGAGGGCTAATTCCAAGATTGGTTGGACCTCTTCCCAGGCTTTTCGCCACAGGACCAAATGAAAGTAATTTTAAGCGCCCAGACACTCAGAACGGCGTTGAAGAGATAATTTTACAACCAATGGCATATTTTTCCACCGGAGCTAAGTACGAGCCTAAATCAACGAGCAAACATAATTGCTTGGTGCTCGAGAATAGCGGCCTTTTCCACTTCCCACAAAGTTTTTGCCTCCTCAATTTCATTTACTTTGAAGTGGCTGAGCTCGAAAGTCTGCGGAAAGGGTTTCACTTTGGGATGGAGGAGTCAACACTCAACGAGTGCCAAGGCAACATTGGTACTACTTATACCAAAAGAGGGAAACACTAGAAAAATCAGCCACAAGAAACACAACAAAGCGAAAGAAAACAAAACCAAGTTATCCCACTTGTAATCAACTGGTTTGAGGAATGCATTGGTCAATTAGAAGCAATGAAAGAGTGATATTGCTTTTGTAGACCACCATATTTGAAAGATAGTATCCATGACGGTGCACTCCTTTATTGAAAATAAAAGCCATTTGGAATTTTATGACCTTGGCCACATTGTGGTCCTGTCAAGGGCAAATCATAAAACGCACACGAAACACAACGATTGAAACTTGAAACATTGCCACTCTGAATCATGCTTTATTAGATGGCTCAATATGATGCCCGACCAAATTTTACAGATAAAAATCCATTTAAAGACCAAGAACACACAAGAAGCCATTTTGAAAGTCAGTGCGGAAATGGTGAGCAAATGTTTTCTGTGTCCAGACAATCCAATTTTTCAAAACACACCGCCTTTTCCATTACAAAGAAGGCAAGTATCAAGGAGTTTTGGCACAAAACTTCAACTTACATTAAGTTGGATGGAGGATCTCAAGAATTTTTGTTACCATCAAGGGGGGAAATAAAACTAAGAAAAACTGAGACTCATCAAAACTTCCCACAAACTCTAGAAGCCTTTGCCAAAAAAAATAAAAGCTTTTTGCTGGAGCTTTAACATCACGATGTCTTGGTCTTGTGATGGCATACCACCATACCAATAAACAGACGGGTCTCAGGGTGAATTTGGGCACACTCCCCACACTAATGGTCATATCAGAAGTGTATACAATTATTGAAAGCACTCGAGAAAGCTTCAAATTTTCCTTTGACAGAGGATGTTTGAGAGAAGGTCCCAGTTTTCCTTTCTCTTCATGTCCAAATAGGAGGGCGTTTAATGTTTAACGAGACAGGTCATAAAGAGCTCTCTCTCTCACGTTTCCCTTGGGGTGTGTATATGAGTGGGAGCCTTTTGTCTTAACGTTCCTAGGGATAACTCATAAACCCGTTCCAATGTTCCTTCTCTCCTTCAGGCTTAGAAAAACTGCACAAACGAACCAAAGCCCAGCTTTTCACGGCTTTGAAGTTGCATTTTCTTAATTTGCTCCTCATTCCTCAGAGAAACTAGGCCACAGAGAAATCAGAACAATACAATAGGGGGAAGGACTGTGGGGATTGCCGGTTTGGTTCTGAGTACCCCGAGCAAACTCATTTTGATTTTCTTTATGACCTCCACCCCTTCGGTCTAAAGTTATGGTGGTCTGGGATAAGACAAGACCCTCTTTTACTATCGTGTGTGGACAATTCCACTAGTTTATTGTTTGTCGTCTTGTGATTCGCCCTTTAATCTCTCTGACCGTTACCTCGTACTGGGGGTGGTGAATGGCCGAAAAAGCTTTCATTACTTAACAGTGGCGCCTGACGACGGTTTGTCGTACTAATATTTGACCAGAGCTTATACATCCTGATCTCTTTTACGTGCATTGAAGAACTTGAGCTCTATCTAGCGAGAATCTGCGAAATTTGTGTAAGAAGGTTCTCTGAGTTGTGTGTCAGTGTATGTTGGTTTCTTATGTACTTCATATAATGATTGGTTTCCTGGATCTCCTCAGTTGAGTGGCGAATCTTAGGGTCTCGCCTGGAATATGTTGGCACAAGAGCTTAAGCAAGTCGTGATTAGTTTTATGGAGTAGTAAACTGCATGTGAAAATCCCCCGGGGGTGTCTAAATCACGTTTTTAAATCAGAGTTTACAACCGTTTCTCCAATGGAAGTACATCTTTGCATGCAAATTGCCCAATTCACCAATGAGAAGAGACGCCAAGGCCCAGACTGCCAATGGACCTAATTCGATTTGAGTTTCTCGTCGAGTCAAACTACTGTGTTGAAAGAACAAGCAAACCTACCAACACACTGTAGTCACCAACTCCGTTTGAGTGACTGCCAGGAATATTGGAGACGGAAAACTTGCGACATTTCTTGTTCCACTCCCATGGTTTCATGACTAGAATCTTGGCTGTGAGAAGCTCGTTCACAAGCAATCTTCCCAAGAGCCTTACATAGAACGTAAAATGAGAACCTGAGACGACATCATGAGCCAAGCAAAATCGTTCGAATCTGCACTAACCTGCTCATTTGAGCCTGGCTATTACTTTGAATGAAGCAATTTGCAAAGCAACATTTTTGGTCATGAAGTACCTGCTTATCGTCACTCATGCATCGGGTTCGTTTGGCAACGTTCGATGAAGGAGGCTAAGAAATGAACTTGGGGAAAAATAGTGGAACACAGTGTGCCCATCAATGACTAATGACAATGTTCCATGTGATCACTCTTGGCCAACAACTTTCACTTTGGGAGAGAGAAAAGTGAGAGAAAGAGAGACCCTGAGAAGCTTCTCAACCTTGTTACTGTGACTGTGATATCGATTATCTCTTTGTTGTTCAATTATAGTCACAGAAATGTATCAGAATTGTGACCTTTCTTTCTGTCAGACAAAAATTGCGTAGCTCAAAAATTATTCCCAAAGGTTTTCAAAGAGTCAAGCACATTTGACTCTACAAAATGTAGTACACAATACATCACAATGTATTTTTGTGATGAAATCATTAATCTAGCGAGTGTTTCTGTTGGACCAATCAGTTCAGAGGTTAGGTAAACGAAATTATGGGTGTCTACGCGTAAAAATGATAATGAGACTTGTTCCACGTTTTAATGTGGGAATGAAAAAAGGCCAGATTCAGTGGCTGAACAAGTCACGGTTCCTCGTAACATACCTAAACATAATGGCATTGTATTACCATGGAAACTTGGCTAACGAGGCTTGACAATGCTCAAGTATCTCTTCTCTTCAAGGTCGATGCACATTTGCTAAAGCTTTATCATAATATAGCATCAATTCGCTCGGACTCTAGCATGTATAATGCACAGAGGGAATAACCAAGCAATGTATAAGGAAGTATTGCAAATGGATTGCGTTTCAAATTAGTGCATTGATCACTTCTTTGATGACTGTAAAAAGTGAGACACTATTGTTTCCTAATGGAACAAAGACAACATATAAACATTTCAACGCTTTTTTCGAGGAATGACAAAAACTTTTTTCGCCACCCGTTCTTGAGATTTACTTTTTTTAAAAACATACTGTATCTTGAGCACTATTATCTGGGTGAAGATGACTTGTTTGCTATCCTGGTTATGATATATGGGTTATTCAAGAAGTAAGGACATTTTGGTTGGTAATAATGATCAATCGGAACATGGGAGAGCAAGGAGCGATTTTTTGCCCAGATAATTAACTTGGCACCCACATGCAAGGTCCTTTGCCGCCCATCTATTCCCCTTGTGGTTCGTTGGGGGGTTTATTGAGGTCTCTTCCCAAGAGGCAACCATATGGAAAGCTCCGCCCAAAGTCCCATGGTTCAATGGTTTGTGAACCACTCATTTGAGACGAGACCCAGGAAGGCAAAGAAGTGACCATCCTCCGTATCCTGTGTCTCTCTTTCTCCGTGAGATTTCCGTGTAGGTTTCTTCATTGGAAAACACTGCTTACCCCAAAGAGTCCACCATCCATCTTGGCTATCTACGTATTCAAGACACTTCAAGAATTGGTCCATATGATGGATCCATTCCGTTGCAATCTTAGCTCTCGAATAATCGAATTGACCATCGTGCAATCCCAACCAAGTGCTGGAACCAACCAAAGATGGGAGGATGTCTCAAGGGGTCCACGTTTTTCTGCCAGTGGTCAGTTACTATATTTTTGTGCAGAACGAACTGACCAACTAACTGACATGATGAGAAGAGTCCGAAATACGTCTGGAACAGACAGATAAAAAACCTCTCGCTCTCCACGGTACGTCCAAGCCTCAACCAACAGATATAGAGAACACAAAGCCCATTCCAGCTCATTCCCTTCAAGTATTCAGATCCTCTTAGTTGTCTGCAAACAAACACAAATGAGCCTTATTCCATCTTAGCGCGCGGCTCAACGCAGACTCCAACCAACGTTCCATCCGTGGATGATGTCATCCCAGTAGAATATGTAGTTCCTTTTTCGTACTTGTCCCTGAAGCCCTCTCTCTCTATCTTACTAGCTCGCTTCATCTCCTGCTGACCTTGGCATGGTTGGTTTAATTATGCCTGGCTTGTTCCAAAGGAACATGGATTACCGAACATTCCCATAGTTCCAAATACGCGGAACCAAAGCAACAACTTGGACCTCGAACGACCATATGTATACACACAAGCACGCATGTATGTATGTAGTACTTGGAACGGAGGGAGAAGGAGATCTTTGCTCAATATTTAATGAGATTGCTGGGAAGCCTCACACTCCCTCTGTTTGACCAGAACATTGCCTATGACCCGATTAATTATCAAAGCTCGTCGGTTCACTCATCTTTGTACTGTATGTATACATGCTAGTTCAATTGGGGAACAAAATTCCACCCGCGGAAAATGACAGGGAACAAATGGCCTTGTAATATCTCTTGATGGACTACTTGAACTTGAAAATAGCACGAGAATTTGGAACAAACATGTAGCTGAGGAGAAAATGTAACATAGAAGAGCAACCTTTACAAACAAAGAAAACGACCGATATCGGCCGAAAGAGGTGAGAAATTAGATTGGCTAATTGCTGATTGGATTCATCGAATCGACGCAATGAGATTGATCTAAACATAGCATCAAAACCTAATTTTCTTGAGACGTTCGGATTGAATTACGCACAAATTAGTGAGACCCGTGGGATTTCTAGTTTATTTTCAGTGGTTTTGGCGAGCTGATGCGATGGTAACAATAGGAAACATGGGTTTCTCATCAACAATAACTTTTATTACTTCCTAGTGTTGGCTTTAGAGCTTACAAAGAAGCACAACTATTTTTGGAAATAAGTAATGGCCGCTCTCCCAATCTCAGTCGATCGAAACAAAAGGCGCCAAAAGAATATATTAAATGACTAAACCCTGGTTCACTAGGGTGGCTTGACAATCCGATTTCAAAACAATATGGTTTCTGTCCTCATCAACGCATATCTTCCAATCCAATTGCATTTAAAAGAATGTATTGTTCACTTCTGTTATTGTCTTAGAAGTCATAAATATTACTGGTTTATCAAAACCCCTTTTTAACACGGAAGAAGCCATAATCCAATTCAGCTGTTGATATGAAAAGTGTCTTTGGCCCAAATCTTTTCCACGCTCCAAATGATCCAGTAAAACCTTTGGTTCTGCTACCTATTCAATCAGTTGAAAAGCTCCCCCCAAAGCGATCTATTTTCTTTGCCCGAATGTCACTCCTACCACATAATCCTTACACAACGGTAACTGTTGGAGTTGCCGCAAGAAAGGCTGTTTTGAGAATCGAACCATAGTTTCACAATCATAAATCAGAACGACACGAGGAGCTCCATCAACGTTCATTTTCAGGAGAAAGCGTTCCAACGATGTTCCATATTATCCCCCTAAAAGAGGCACTTGCATCCAATTATCGAGGTGATTATCCAGCTGTTTAGACCGATTATGTGGGGTCATCAAAGGACCAGACATTTTTGAACCTATGTGAGGTGTCTGGCTGTGCTCAAGTATGTCAGACCTCCGACAGACTGATCATTTCTCTTTGTCAAGGGAAAACTGAAGAAAAGAAACACACAGAGACGCCACCCCATGGAGAGTTAGAGCGGATCGAAATTTAATCCATTAACAGAAGTGCTTTCCAACTCCTAGACTTTCCCATTTCCGCCATTTCAGGCTACTATCCAAATCTAAGCCCCCACATTTGCTATTGTCATGAGTGAAGGCTAAACTGTGAGTGTAATTGCTGCAATCTGTTGCTGCGACTCCAAGGCCGTTTTCCAAATTGTCATGCATCCAATGGGCGGTTCCAATCTAATCTTCAGGGGAATAAACGCTTTGAAATGGCTTCTTTACTTGAGATGGAAGATGAAACGAGGCTAACCAAACTGCAGTTTATGTTACGGGAAATGCAACCCCTAGTAAACAACATAAAAAGGCCAGTAAATCAAATTACACGCGGAACACGACAAGGCCGCTACGAAAATTAAAAGGAAACCTCCCCAAAACACCATTGGGATTTACAAGTTCGTTCGAGCTAGGGATATTTGGTTGGTGGCTATGTAAATCTTCGAGCAGAGTAGAAGTGTCATTGACTCATTCCCGGAAGTGAGGTCTTAGAAACATGGCAAGGGAAGTGTTCCAGATTCGCGTCCTTGAGTGTTCCAATGCAGATTTCATCCGTGAGTCTTCCTCTCTCTCTCTTAGAGAAGCTTTGTCGCGTACTTAGCGTTGGCTTTGAGCCTTGGTTGTGTGGTAGTATGCAAATGCCTCATTCCGCATGCAAATCGAAAAGTGAAACCAATGGTTTCGAGAAAATCCTCGTAACTACATAAGGGTGTATGTAGCAACGAGTACGCACCAACCATTTGGGCTCGTGTACATTAGAGTGTTCCACCGTTTCAAGAGCTGTGTATCTCGTATTTACGCAGTCATGAAAGGAGTCTAGCCTCAGGAAATGGTTCTCACACCCATTTCAGACAGGGTAGGATTTGTGATGGTTCCAAGGAAATGTGTTCCCCTAATGCTTTGCAGTAAAACCAGATTGCTTCAACCGCTCTGTACTGCAATCCTTGCAAATTAAAATGATGACAGTAAGATAGTGTAGTCTTAAAGTCTTTTTCTCACTTCTTTCCCCATTCAAGAGACAATTTGTTGTTCCACGTGTTCCACCTCCAAATTCGTGGAACAAGACTTTCTTTGCGAAATCCTCAACTATTAAATTTCATTATGGTAATCAGTTCGTGAAAGGGTCTGCTTGAAACAACTTGAAACTGGATTTGAAGCCCAATTTCGCCCATGTACGTAGTCCATGATGAAGATCCAAAGTGACCCTGAAGGCACTGAAGGTACTGTACGAAACTGAAGGCCACGAAAATATTGGCGTGAAAGGGGAAATGGGTGCTACCAACACAGGAGAATTAGGGCGGGCAATTTTGCAGTAGTTACCCTCATAAAGAGTGGAAATGACCTTGTCTGTGTGTGTCCCTGTGTCTGCAAGATAAGCGTGGAACATAGGCTGTTCCAATGGATGGTCCATGGAGCAGCTTACACTTGGTTGTTGTGTTGTTGACTAGTGCATCAACCGGGTTTTATTTCACAGATCGTGAGAGCACACGATCCTCTCAAATACACAAACTGTAGTTTATGCTCACGCCAGGAAGTTATTTCCATGGAACATGGAACACATCCATACTTACTCGGAACGAAAAAAACGAGTGCCACGCGGATCCCGTCCAGAAAATTCATTCCACGAGAAGCATGTGCATGAAGTTCCTTCTCGAGGGAACTCTCTATTCTCATTTTCTATAACGGCCTCGCTTTCCCGTTCTGTGAATTACGTGAAGGTGTTCCAGGAATGGGTCCAGTCTCGGCTTCAAGGCTTAGTGATCCCTGCCGTGTAATTAAGCGCATAATGATCTGCAATGTTACACGGGCGAACAAGACCCCGATTTCATTCTACCCTTTCCTCTTGGAGAAGCCCATGTGTTTTGAAAGAGGTATCAAATCGAGACCTTGGCCGACCTTCTCCCCCAGATGACCTTGGCAATAAGCGATCGTTGCAACGGAATTCATTATTCATGTTGTTCATCTTAATTTCAACGGTCAAATCTATGTTTACAAATGCCTCTCAAGCTTGAACGTTTACATGTTTTCTCATAATAGGATAAGTAGGCTTGTCAGGCTGAACACTATTAGGGCGGTCTGTTTGAAAGCGTAAAATCCCTTTGATCTCAGGGGATCATCTGTTAATGGAAAATATTACTTAGATTCTCTCCGCAGTACAACAACCCCAAGGCCTGAAATCACTGTAGTCTTTGTTAAGGCCGTGGTCAGTTCCACTCTCACGCCGCGTACGCCACTCATTGTTGGATTTCCACACCCAAATGTGTTTGTAGACGTCTTAATCCTTCCATCGTTGAATAAAAGTAATTGAAGTCGGGATCAATCATGGACGGCCTCCACATTCCTCATACATGAGATTCAATCCCAGACGATATGTGCTCCTTTGGGTTTTGGAGGATAAGATGGAACATTCGGAAGGAAGGAAGCGTTTCGGGCGCAATGCATCCAAGTTTGGCTCAGACCATGAATGCCCTTACAAATATTGGCCAAAGGGACATGTTTCGTCAGGTGAGGAGGTGCCTTGAAGATTCCTTTGGCATTGATTAATGGTTGATCCTATCCAACTAAAAAATGATGCCAACACAGGAAGTATGGCAAAGATGTCGTTGAAACTTGTTCCCAGAGGGCGGGGGCGGAACATTTAGGGGTATTTGCCACGTGGAATGCAATATGTAATTGTTCCAAACAATTTGAAGAACGTACTAGAGTGCATGGCTGGTGCAGATTGGAAGTCTGTTCGTCTGTTTGTATGGTTGTGTGTCTGTTAGTACGGTAGGGTTCCGCGAATGCATTGGGGACTACGAACTTTGCCAATTTCCAAGCGACCCAACTTTTTGTCCAAGCTTGTTGAGTTTGAGTGGAGTCGCCCATCAAAGATTAATCCATCATGCAACGCTATTTTAAGAAAGAAAACGAAGTCAGACCAAGGCATTCAGCATCGCTCCATTTTGGAACGAGGTTATTGCATTTTAGGATAAATGGTTCCTCTTGTTGTTGTTGATGTAGTAGTAGTAGTAGTTCCTCCACTTTGAACTGGATTTTGATTCAATTTTGCTCGTAAAAAATAGTAAGTTATGGTAAAGTGGGCATTTAAATTCAGTTGCTGCACTTCAATGTCGACCCTAAATGTTTTGAAATTGCCTTCTTCTAACGCCTTTAGGCATAAAAAAGTTGGACTTCAGATGTCAATTAAAGCGTTTGGTACTCGACGAAAAAGACAAATAAAAAGCATCAAAACTTGGTTTTTATGTACAGTTCCATGCAAACAGAGTCAGATCCTTCGTGTTAGTTTTGCCAAACATTATGAGAGTGTCTTCGTATGTTGTTTTTTAAATCTTTGCAACCAACCAGTACTTTTCTGAAGGTTCACTCGCATTTCCAGGAGTGCTTCTTTTTGAGTCGCTCGCTCTGTAAATATGGCCAGGTTTGAATGGACCCAGAAGGTCGAGACTGGTTTCTTTTTCTCCGTTGACCATGATCAAGTTGGTAAATCCTTGACAGGCCACTGCAGAATTTCGAAAGAAGTCTCGTCTCCAAAACGATGTCTGTAACCCAATGTCCGCAGTCTCACCTCACACGTGATATGCTAGAAAACCCTATGACACTAATATTTAGCAATCAAAAATCCCTTATTTGCCCATGCAGGCAGGCCTTATTCGCCATATGAGCTTTTCTGCAATGTTCTTGAGGAGCCAGATGGAATCCAAAAGGAGAGAAACGTCTTCAAAGTCAGGAACATAATGTGTATCAAAAGCTTCTTGAAAGCAAGCAAGCAAACCCTTCCCAATGGGTTTGTGTGGTTCCAACTTCGACGTGAACTTGTTCCCAAAAAAGGCAGCATCTCAACAGCAGCAGCATCCGCTTAAAGCGACGAAAAAAAGAAATGGACAAAGAGCTTTGATGGTCACCATATTGCACAACTCAAAAATCGACCCCATATTAAGCGCAGATGGACGTCTCGAGTGCATGAGATATAGAAACGCTCAAGAACTTGAATAGGGTACACATTACACAAGGTCAAAAGTCGGTTTTGGAATCATTGGTAACATAGTTCCTTCGTTTCTTTGGAGGAAGTTCCATAAAAATGTTGTTGTTGAAGATTGAAGACTTCAGGGAGCCTTTCTATTTGAAAGGTACGGGAGACATTTAGTGCATTAAACCATTGTTGGAGTTTTTTTTTTTCACTGGAGCCAGCACGTACATGAGTCAAGCAATGACTGACAACTGATCTACCAGAGGGAAAAGAAATGCAAGGCTTGTGTTGAAAAAAAGAACCATCGGGAAAGGCCACCAATATTTCATTGGAGTTCCCTTGGTTGTTGCAAGATTGGTCGGGTTTCAAAGTTGGTTGAGCTTATGGTTTTAGAATTCAGGTCCCGTAAAAGACACATGCTACTGCCGTTGAGCAAAAGGCCGAAGAGAGCTCCACAGACATGTTTGGAACATATTAGGCATCTCTTTCCTTGGAAAAAATTCCAAAAGGCAAGGTCTGTTCCACTGGATTTCGTGGACCAGAGGATCAAGAACACTTAAACAAGAGAGCCATACGAACGAACGTACGTCTCTCTTTCTCTGAACTTTGCTTTCCGTTTCCTTTAAAATCCACTCCTAAAACTTGGAACTTCCACTTGTTTCCCGAGCGAAAGACCCTCTTCTCTTCTTTGTTCATTGGATCCTTGTGAGAAAATGTTCATCGTCAAACACCCTTATCTCTGGCTGGTTGTTCCAGTGCTTGGGCATTAGGGTCAAATTCCTGATCGACTTGTATTAGAACTCTGATCTTAGCATCTTCTCCTATCGCCTTGAATGCCTCAATGCAATGGTCTAACGCCGGGATGTTATTTTTCCCCAGATATGTACTAGGTTTTCCTTGCATTCCATTGAGTAGCGACCGTTTCCAGGCTAGACAACGTTAGATCTTCCGGATCAAGGAATTTGAAGCATTAAATACCGAGCACACACTTTTCACCTCTTTGATCATTTTGGAACAACACCCAAATGCAACTGTACCTGTGTACCATGCACACAACGCCTCCAGACGTTTGTTTTGTTGTTGACTCATTGCTTGTTCCACCTTGTTGGATTTGGAACATTGCATGGCTTTGTAGCCTTGTCTTCACTTGGGGGCTAGGAACTTGGAACGAGTCTAAACAAGACCTGATGTCATGCCATATCATTTGGAACCTACAGTAGGTAGCGTAGGTCTAATGATTTATACCGCTCCTTTCCACTACCTCCAGTCTTTTCCTCAACAACTTGGAACATGATCCAAGTTCATTAGGTTGTTAGAATCTCATCAGACGGTGAAATATGAATAAAGTGCCAGAATGCATGCTGCTAATATGCACTCGGAGACAAATCTGGAACTTCTTAAGCCTGTTGGAGAAAACTTTCAGGAGCCCTTGACATTGAACTGATGAGTACTTAAGACCTTTGCACCTTCTTTGTGGTTTGATTGCGCCTGTTTTCCTTTTTCAGACACGTCAGAATCATTCGAGGTCTAAAACGCTTCTCAGAACTACTAAAACCTCAAATGGCTCCCTATTTTCATTCAAGCACGAGAAGTGTATATTTGCCTCATTTGGTGTTTGGAACACGTCTCGATGGAAACGCAGCGTTCATGATCCCTTTTAGGATCTTTGAAGTTGCAAATCTCATCCAAGGAATGGAACATGGAAATAGAATGGTCCGAACGTTTTTTTTTTGTTGGCCAGGAACCGACCTGGAACGAAGCAGAAACCTGCCACCGTTTCCTCCATATAATGAATCTCGTCACGCGACAAGAATTTTAATCGAGAACCCGACTCATTGGTTTGAATGGTTTTCCCAGGGTTCTCGGTCTAGAACTGGTAGAATATTTTATCAGCCAGGCGGTACTTTCAGCCCTACCATCTCAAGACGCGTGAGGGAACGTTGTCGGCGTGGGTTTTGCTTTGGTTAAGTTTGTTAGTGTACGAACGTACGTATGTGGTTCCAAGACTCATAAGAGGGAAGATTTTTCTTCATAATGCGAGCCGCGTTATACTATTTGGCCCCGGATTGCAACTTTTTCCGCCTTTTCCAACAAAATGAATGAATAATTAAGGCCGAGCTCGAGTTGACTTCGCACACAGAGTGAAACGGAGGTTTGGCGGATGCCAAATTGCCGTGTTTACTTACTCGTCACTCTGTTTGCCTAGACGGGTCTGCAAAACCATCAAGAGGGGGCCCAAGTAATCAGTTTACGAGCGCTGCATTTTTTGCTCCACTTTCATGTCAAGTTGGTCCTGACAAAACAACTTTCGCGAGACCTGATAAGGCCAAATATGGCTCAGGGCAATTATCAATGTCTGGCCTGCCGAAAATAGCGCACGTTTTGGCATTTGGCAAGGATCGGTTTTTGTGATGAGGTTGCGAGAGTCACAAAAAACTATGCGATGCTCGCCAACGGGATAGTTCCGGTTTGAACCCATCCAACATACAAAGTCTTTTAAGAAACTACAAAAGCCATTCCATATGACACTAAAAGAAGTTCCTACTAAGCCCAGAGATTAGGATTTAATGTGGAGCGAAACCAAAGTTCTGGCTCTTCAAGTACATTTGCCGAAATAATCAAGTCAAGACCATAGCCTGGGCCTTCTTGGGAGCACTTGTGTTGCACGGGGCTTGGCCTTATTTAATAGCCGCTCAGAAGTGCATTCATTTGCATGTGTCGTGGCCGTTCTTCTTGGTGAACAACTTGAACAGCCTGAAAAGCTTAATGAGTTTCGTCGTTTCTGTTCCAAGACTCAAAATTCAATTACTAATCCCCTGTCGCCAACTCAAGCGTCTAGGGGGTTCGAGTATTAACAGACACAGTCGTGCACACCAAATCTATGTAGATTGGCATAATGTTCCTTAACAAGAATTTAACCTAGCAACCTTGAGAAGTTCTTCTTCAATTTCAGTGGAGACGCTTTCGCGAGTTCAATTCCATAAATCATTCCCTGAAAGAGCTTTGTTGGTTGAGTTCGAGTTTTTCATGCTCATGTATGGATGGAATGTAGTAGCAAATTGTATTGAATGAAAGGGAGAAACCATTAGTCTTTGAAAAATACCTCTCTAGGAATACACACCAAGAGAACTGGCAAAGAATTTATCCAAAAAACCGCCAAGCCCACAAAGAAAAAAGTGAGGTTGTGAGTCCTTTAGTTTTATGTTCCATTGAGCTTGATCCGGGACCCAAAGAAAAGTAGTGTCGATCATAATTCATGGGCAATTAAGGGGTGTAAAAGGGGGTCAGAGTCGTTTCAAGGTATCATGGCATCCAATTAAGTGACCCCATTTCCACCCTGCCGTTAAATATCACTTGGACAACACTGACTAGCAAGAAAGTTGGAACATGGAATCTGGGGAAGGTGGAAATTCGCATTGGTGAGAATGAGGGTCAACAACTTCCGCGGTTTCCCGAGGTGAAATGAGGTTAGATGTGGGGAACCCGGAACACTTTTATGGTTGGCCAAGATCTTTCCTGGGACTGAATCATTTACGTGAGTTGGGTTCACCCATAAGAAAGCGCTGCAACCAGCCCAATGTTCCTTTGCCAGTCTCTACCGTGTTCATGACGTAGTCGATTTATCAGCAAATTATTACCAATTTTCTCGACCTACCGTGTTCAAGGTATACCACGTAGCATAGTAAGGTCATGTCATGGCTAAAGAAAGATCCCTGAGTGGATAAGTAGTAGGTGCAGTGTTCAAGTAAGTTATGGCCCAATTGGTTAACCTGATCAAGAGTGTCATAACCGGTGGCAAGAAACACTATCCAACGCCAATATTACTTACTGGCAAGGCAATAAGGTATTTCCTAACATTAACTGCTCCAACCACCATTATTCTCTCCCTTTTGTGTGACTCCTCGTTCCTCCCGGATATTTATTTTCGGGAGGGGTGGAAATCTGTGAGCGTTAATGAATGAGGGGACCAGTCTCACCACCCACCACAAACGCCACCCACAATTGTGAATGAATGTTTCCTACAATGACGAGGATTTAAGAGGGAGGGTGGTGAAGGAGATCATTAAGGTGATTTTCACACTTGTTGGACCTCGAGAGGATGCCGAACTCGCAGTTTAAGGGATTAGAGCGAGGTCTCCTGCTGGGATTATCTTTTGTAATGAGACCTTTAAGGATTGTTAACCATACTCTACACCTTTTCGTTCATCTCGTGATATTTACGAGATATGTAAAATCATAGTAAATTGTTTTAAAAAAACTTGCACCTTTTCGATGTTCCTCTTGAGATATATGTAAGCTCCGTAAAATTGCGGTATTAACTATGGGATGTTTCCAAGATGCCATGTTAAATGCTGAATTCTTTAGGATTGAAAGGGTTTGCCAATTCATGTTTTGGGTACTTTAAAGAAAGAAAAATATGAAAACACTAAGGAAAATAGAGAAACTAAGGCGAATTACCACGTAAAGAAACGTTTATATTTTCAATCTATTCTGCTGCGAAAAAATTGCTGGTACAAACTCTCGGTTTTTTTTTTCTACAATTTCATCGCTGTTCTCAACTCTGTAGAGATGGTTGAATGGTTGGGTAAACAAAGAAATGCAGAATCTGTCATTTCCATCCAGCAAGTCCCAACGTTTTCTGCTCAGGGTGGTCTGGCAATCCTTTTCACTGACGGTGTTTGTTTGTCTTCGCTTTCAGTTCGGCCTCAGAAACCTCTGATCAGGAACTTCGACTCCGGAGACATCGTCCAGGGCTATTTGGGACCTTATCAGATTGGAACACGTCTTTCACTTCTCTGCCAAGTGATTGGAGGTAAGATTATTAGGCCCCTCCGGCTCCAATGCGGAGCTAGCTTAATTATGCCATAATTTTCACATCTCAAGCACACGAGACCCTTCAAACCAGAGACACTCAACAAAAGCGTGGTATAATTTTTGCTTTGCGTGTCTCATAATGACGTCTCTAATTTAAAACCATTCCAATCCAAATCTCTGCCAGTCTTTGACTTCATGACTAGCGAGGCGAGTACATAATTGCACTCTCAAAGTAAGGAAAAAGTACCACTAACCATTTCTGACAATGATCCTTTCTCAATGGTGCTTGAAAAGGGCTTAATCCCTCCGAATGAACTGCAACTAATTGAGGGGTACCGCGTATTGTAAATGCAATGCTACACAACAATGGAATACAATGCAGAGAGGAATTGCGTGTCAAGGTGTAATGTCCGGATACCACTAGGAGGCAGGTTGTTTTCGGGAAATTAAAAAGTACCCTTCTAAATAAAAGAGTCACTATCGTACAAGCATGGGATTCGTGTTCCTGAAATCTACTCTACCACGTGCATAAGCAACCTTAATTTGACGCATTCATACTATTTCAGGCAAACCACGACCTCAAGTGATTTGGTATCGGAATGACCGACCCCTGAACTCAATCTCTTGGTCAAGCACCGATCCAGACACGGGATTTGATATCATGAATAACAATATCACCATCGAGGCTCTGACTCGCAAAGACGTTCATAGCGAATTCACTTGCGAGGCCACCAATTTTGACAACATCGTTCTTCGGACATCTGTGGAGCTGGACTTGAAATGTGAGTTGGTCAGCTTCGATGAGAAGGTTTTGACCAAAGTCCCCGTGGTTGTTTTCTTTTACCATGGGAAGATCTTGTGTGTTATTGTTACGTTTGACAACACGTGGGTTCTCGTTTTTTTCGGGGGGGCGACTTTTGAAGGTCAGCGTGGCCAGTTTTAGATATACAAAAATGAGTTACAAGAGATTTCCAAAGATCTCCTTCATTTGGAAGACGAGCATCATCGACTTCTTTTTTAGAGGGTCCAATTTCTTTGGAGTGGAGCAACATTCCGCTTCGTCATTTCTGTCAACAAATCGATAATGGATTTTCTTGAAAAGAGCTTGAAAGCGAGACTCTATGATGAAAGATTCTCCTCACGCAAAAAAATCCACTCATTTTCTTTTACTTTCTTCCACAGATCAAGCTCATAACGTGAGCATTCTCAGGAAGAACACGCCTCTTCGAGCAGGGTCTCAGCACGAGTTCACATGCCAGGCCTTTGGTTCGAGACCCGCTGCATCTTTAACATGGTGGTTTGGCGACACTCAGATCCGCCCTGATTACGACAACGTTCATATTGTGAGTCCTGATTAAAAAAGGATCTTGATGGTATTTAGAAGTGAAAAGCTGCTCTAATATTAGACCTACTTTAGCTCTTGATTGGACATCTTTTTGTCAGTCTTTTTTCTTGAGCGTATCTGGTACAAATAATTGCATTCATTATGGTTAAACCAGTGGAAAGTTTCGTTCAGGTCCTAGAATGATCCCCTTGCCGTTCTAAAACGACCCTTCAGGCTAAAGTGTGGACTTCAAAAGTTTGGACCTGTCATCACTCAAATTATCTTCGCGACACTAAAACTTCGGTATTTCTCAAACCAGGAATTAGGAATAGGATAGGATATCATTCATTCGCCAAGACCTTGAGATTGTGCAATGGAACAAAGCTCAATTGCCTCTGTTTCCTGCTCAGCGAATGACCTCAAGTCCATTGTTTTTGAGGTCTAGAGTGGAACACCGCGAAAAGTTTTCCTTTACTCCTTTCACAAGAAAGGCGAAGTAGTTTTAGACCAGAGTTTGGCAGCCTTTCATTCGAACCTTGGACGGGTGGGAACTAGGATCACAAAACCCTAAATACCTTGAACTTCTTTTCATGTGGGGTGGACAAACCAAATCAATTCTTTACAAAACAGGACGACGAGTTTGCTTGGCCCCACTGATCAACCTAACCAGAGAGTCGGAAAAGAAGAGGATCTCCTCTCTCTCTTTTCTTAAGCTCCTCAGACAGAATGCATTCCCATTTTCAATTGGAACAGTTCCACCTCCCACCAAAGTTGTTCCAGAGTGAGTGGCAGCACTGAAGGTCAAAAAAAGAAACTTTTTCTTTATCCTCTCCTCCTTGTGATCGTCCCTCTTCTTCTTCTACAACGACTCTTTTCACGGTCGCCACAGCTGTGGAGGGGTTCATTTGCCGTCTCTGCTTTTGTCCATTCAAGGGCATTATTGCGCCTCTTCCAACCCGATTTCGTTGTCCCCATCCCACTTTTTCGAGAGACCCTTACTCTCTACCTACGGACAACTCTCACTCATACCATACACACGTACTCATATATTGTTCCACGAGTACATTAGAGAGAACAAGATGGTGCCGCTTGAGCTTTGACCACGAGGGCAAACACCGCTTTCTTGCCTTGGAAGCACGTGGAAAAAGTAATTTTGACGATGCCTTTTATTAAGTACTGCTTCTTCTTTCTTCTACGGCACCTTCATTAGAGTAAGGCGAGGATGTATTAATAGTAAATGTCTCTGGTTTTTGAGCGATTACCTTTATTTACCTTGACTCGAAAATGACGCTTTGGATCCACACAAATCTCGTTTGTTTAAGATGGTCGTGTTGGCACTTCTCCCAAATTGAAACACATTGTGATGCGAAAACCGTTAGCAAAGTCAAACTTTCCCCTCAAGGTGTGTTACAATTGTTTGAAAACGGCCTCTGTTTTCCAGACTTCGTCGGCCTCTGGAGAGACCTCGATTTCTACACTCACTTACACACCCAAACATGAGGATAATGGGCAGACCTTGCGATGTCGTTCCACCAATCCGGAGATTCACCGCGGAGTTTTGGAGGATAACTGGATCCTGGACGTCCAATGTGAGTAACCCTTTTTGTTTCCTTGGAGGCACTCTCGTGGAATTGGCCTTTGATCTTGTCGTTGCAGATCCTCCAATTGTGGAAATTCGATTGGGTAAGAGCTTGGTGGCTTCTGCCATCAGACAAGGAGTGGATGTCTACTTTGATTGTCTCATCAAAGCTAATCCATCACCCAAGACCAAAATTGTCACTTGGCTTCATAACGTGAGTACAGACAACAAAGCCAATTTTCAGTCCCTTTTGGGACGTATTTATTACGCTTTAGTGGGGGAAAAAGTTTGCTCTGAATGCGTGTTTAATTACGAGAAAGTTTCGGAAGGTTTTACTGTAATTTAAGACTAATGGGCGCTTTTATGGCAAAGAAATAATGAGCTCATAGGCCTGTTTGATCTACTTTTATCCCTTTTTTTAATTTGGTTCCCTAATTCTCCGGGGCACGTGTGATATTTCGTGCAACTCACTCCAATATGTTATTGAGTACCTCCAACCTTCAGCTTCATCCTGATATTGTGTTCCAAAATGACGGACCTTCAGTGGTCCTTCAGTACCTTTGCAAGGGTCGCTTTTGATTGATTGTTTCGTAATGATAGTTTACAAGAGCCTTACAAATGACAAATCGAAAGGTCAAACCTTGAAAACTCGAGTAATCTATCACTGACCCTCATCCAAGTTAAAAATTGTTCTTGACACGGTCCAACTTCCAAAGCATGGCATACCGACCGTAGAATAGGAAGAAGGCGAAGGCGCTCTCTTGATCTCTATATACTGTATCCATTGGATGGTTTATGCATGGTGTTGGGGCTCGAGGGAATACTTTGATGTCTCAATGCCCCGCTCTTAAGCCTTTTTGTTGTTGTGATGCTATCAAAAAGCAGCGCAAAAGTTTTTGATCTTTCTCTCCTCCGAGAGCGAGAGCAAAGAAACTTGGCTCCCCTCTCTCACACTGCTTCAAGCTTCGAAGAACAGTTAAATATAGAAGTGGTCTTTCACAAATCGTAGAGAAGACAATTTTCGGACACTAGAATATTCCATAGCTACCACGTGCGAAGTTTGGCGTTTCATTTATTCCGACGAAACATATAATAATATTTGTTAATAACTATATCCGTGAGAATTTCAAGTTTTCAAAAAGCCTCAACGTTTACGAGCTCGTATTTCATGTGAATTTGACTTGTCAACAAGGTTTATTTGAGCTACTAGTCACAAAACCTAGTTCACCTACAAACTTATGTGTCTCTATATGTAGTATGAAAATACAAGTTTTTTTAAGTAGACTTTTTCCCAAAAATAATGAAAATAAAGTTGGATATGCTTCACGGCATTATACTCTCTCTATAGAAAACTCAGAGTTCAGGGAAAAGAGGAGCTAAAATCAAAACTCCCCAATATCCACTACCCTACATGCGCGGTAGTCAAGCCCTGCAGCTGCAGTCAGTTCGTCTTGGTTGGTACACAGCGCCCAAACACACTGGGTGACGAATGGGAGGCCGTGAGCTTTCATCTCCAGTGGGCCTTTCAATGGATGAAAAGAATTTTTGATGCCTGTTCTCAACCCATAAATATTTCAATTGAGCCCAGGTTTTTCTCACAAACTCAAAGTGGGAATTAGGGGCATTAAGATCGATGGGTCTCGGCAACGATCATCTCGTTTCCATCGGTACGGCCAATAAATTTCATACCGCTCATCAATGATGCAAGCAGCTCCAGGAAAACGCCCAACCTCCATTGAACGTGCGTTCCTTCACAGTCATATTTCGGAATAATGTCCCATTACAAGGCTGGGCTAACCAGAAGAACAATGGGATAGAAAAAGACCAAGTTCCTTGTTTGTGTGGCAAGTGCATATTGCCTTTCTTTGAAAAACTAGGACACACTTTGTGGCGCCTCTCGCGAAAACACCATGTGGAAAAAGCCTTTTTTTTACTTGGCGAGCGGAAGGAAATGACATCAAGCTTAGAAGAAAGGGGCTTTATTCCAGCCTTGCAAATACTCACACGAGAATGAAGGAAATTTTTATTAAACAAAGATATTTTGGCGCGAGTTTCGTTTGGTTCCTAAAAGCTGTTAATGTGATTGAATGCACTTTTTATCGTGTCTCCTCGACAACCTTCATGTTTTGAGGCGCGAAATACGAAATAAAGTACAAACTCAATGGTCCATTTCTTCAGTCACGAAATTGAGAGGGAACATTGGGAAATGAATTTGGAACAGGTGATTATTCAGCTCTTCAGTTTCGAGCTAGGAAAGGAGTGCACTTTTTGTCCACGGGGAAACTCAATTTGAAGGCCTATTCTTTTTCGTCTTGCTTCTGAGAAAAGCCCAAAAAGTGTGTGGGTTGACACGATGGGACGATGCAGACGAAGAAAAAATATCTATCCAAGGACGACTCGAACATTGGACGGGCATGTTGATCATCTGTAAACACAAGAAGCCAGTTCAAACTAAGGGTGACCAAATGCAGCAGATCAAAATGAGGAAGCACATATTCAAATGACTTTTAGGGGGGGTCTTTTTTAGTTGTTTTTGTTCCAAAGCCAAACAGATGAATTGTAAAAAGACCGAGGGTTTTCTTGAGGATTGTTTCTTGTGGACTTGGGGGGGGGATAAGAAAATTGGTAGCGACGTGTTGGTCTGACAGAGACCCACTTCCACTTAGTTTTAGAACAACTCTTCTGGCTTTCTGGCCTTCATTGGAGTCCCAACAGTAAATTTTATGGCTCTGAACTGTAGATTCAAGGGCTGCAAAGGTTAGACTAAGGCTTTTTGGTCGTAAAGTGTCCTACGGGGTGTGCAGTGTGTACACATTTGTCTGTTCAGGATTTTAGTTGCCCTTCCCCAACTCAGATGCAGCCCTTCTGAATGAAGATTATTACATGGAAGACCGTTAACCTTGCTTGCTCCTGTTAGCCTATTCTTTCTGCAATAGTAGTACAGTATTACGCTTTGGCCTTTGCGGAGACAAGAGAGTGTTCGTGTGTGTGGTAACTCGGAAAGTCCAAAGACCAAGCAAAGTCTTTCCTCGTCAGAATTCATTTCCCCAAGAGAAAAGAACATTAGTTGGTTCCTGCTTCCAAAATCAGATTTGCTTCCACTTCTAAAGCTCGGCTACACTCGATAATGGCAGTATGTTTCTTCATAGAAAGATGGTTTGAGTGACATCAAATGCATTCCTGTCCCTGCAACCACCGACACTTTGATGCCATTTGATAATGTTTTAAACAATAATGTCTCCCCCCATTATTCATGATTCGGGATAAAAAAACACCCACCTAATCTTGAAGACGTGAAAGTTTAGTTGTTTGCAATGTTTGCGATCTTTTGGTGCTAGCCGATGAATGCAAGATAAGCAAATTGAAATTGAAAACTTTAATTTGATGCAACATTAGCCAACCTTTAATGGCAAGCTTTATGGACAATAGGCTAACATGCAAGAGCTTTTGACTTTCTCAGAATGGCACATTCTATTCCTTTTTAACAATGGAGGAATTATCTTGATGAGCAGTTGAATACCCGTTTTAGTTTTCGAGTTTCTACTTCCTTTGGTTTCACGAGACTTAATTTTGTTACACGTTTCAAATTCTTATTCATTTTTTACCAAGATTTCTTACTATTGCTACAAGAGATGGGATTCCCTGAAAATAAATCGGTCTTAAATACTCTATTCAAGTAATAGTTACTCGAAATTTGATCTACCAAATCGTTATTTTTGACAGTTCTGAACAAGAAAAACAGCTATTGATAGAAACGACAAAACTATTGAACCTCTTTGTCAACACCACTTGTGTTTTACGCACAAACTATTCAACAAAAACCCTTGAACGAGTTTATATTACCAGATAGTCCTCGGTCACTACAATTTTCCCCTAAAAATACATTACAAAAGAAATAATATCATTTACCCAACCAAATCCTATTCAACGCCCATTTAGTCCATTTTCACACTGTGTAGCTGGAAGTGAACGGCTTTGTCCTAGCGTTCATTTGCATAATTATTCTAATTCCTTTTGTTGTAGGGCCAAATCCTGAAGCAGAATCGCCATGATGACCCCCGGGCTCGAATGGTTCTCCCGAGTGTAAATGACCCCAATAGTCTGGTTCTCCAAGGGGTCAAGAAGGCGGCCAGAGGAAACTACAGCTGCAGAGTGGGAAATGGAATACCTACTCACGACTACGAAGTTCAAGCCCAGCCCAAGTTTCTTGACGTCAAATGTAAGTCTGCCTGCTCAACGGGCGATCAAAACATGTGTACCTTGAACATTCCATGGAGAACTCCCGCTTATGTTGATTAAGGTTGTAAATTGATAATGACTAGAACTGTTAGGAAAAGGCAAATCATATAAGCAGAAGTGTGCCAAAGATGTAATAGAGGTAAAAGAGAAACATGATATATCTTTTGTGAGTTTTTAGCCACAAAAGGGAAAAGCAATTGGACCTTTTTTCCCACAAAAAGGGTTTTGCTGTTTTAGAAATGCCTCTAAAAAAGATACGATGGGACCAAAATTAGTGTCAATAAAAATGTAACTCATCGGAAAAAGGTTTATTCGGGATATTCTCAAAATAGCATTATTTGCAATTACAATAGTTGTGTTATCCTTCATCTGTTCCCAATCACCCTATTTTTATCATCCAGTTGTTCAAATTGTTTAATAATTTAGTTGATTTGCCCATCCTGTTGCACTTTCTCACAATCTATCCTATGTGTACTGCAAAACGATTCGAATTTCGATAGTTCTTTGAGTATATCGTACTGACCAATACCTTGTAATACTTGGAACAAAAAATAACAAGAAGGTTCCAGAAACCAGAGTGTATCAATTATGGCTTGGGAAAGTTGTCCTTTGAGATTGAAATGGACTGATTAAGAGAGCATTGACCGAGGGCGTTAGTTAGTCGAGAACATCCATTGCCCTCTGTTTGGTAAGTTGGGGACAAAAAAGTTATGTTCCACCCTCTTTGTGTCCCACATGATTGTCATTGCGAACTAATCCTCCCCATTGCTGAGTGGGGATGAAGACAAGACCATTTCATCGGCAAACGTGGTTCCACTCAATCTGCATCCCTTGGAGCACAATGAGCAAGCCAAAAAAGGCTTGTTCCATTTGGAAATGTATCTTTTTGGACCCTTTGAATATGGAATGACTTCCAATTTGAAAGCGTATTTGAAAATAGATCTTGACCTCATTTCCTTGGGTGGCTCGCTCAACTAGGTGATGAAGAGTTTTTCCTCTGGGATCACGGGGTAAAAGGGAGGCCATTTTCTAAATAAATATAAATGGTCCATGTGTGTGAAGAGGAATTCCAAACCCTCTTTCTTCTTTTCTCGGGTCCCTCGAGTACTTTGGACTGATGTCCAGTGCTTTTCGAGCCTCCTTCCATCATGGATCATACTTAGTAAATACCGCCCACATACACGCACGCACACACGCACGCACACTTTTTTACCCACGCCCATTTCAACTCCGCGGAACTTTTTGTTGAGAAGAGAGGTCAGAGCCAAAATCCAATATGGAACGAGTGGCCTCGCAACTTTTTTGAACTAGCAAAAAGCCACAACGACTTTCTTCTTCTTCATAAAAAACTTTGTCCAGGCGTCCATTTGATTCAATTCTTGGAAATCGCTTTCATGACGTGCGAGTGACCGAATTCCAAGGTCAAAAATTAGGGGGCTTCCAATGA
>CM021315.1:7733125-7808653 GCA_010645155.1 Tigriopus japonicus | reverse complement strand
ACGCTTAGTTTTGGTCTTATGGTCAAGAATCGCTCTGTGTGGCTCCCTTTAAGACCGTCGAGTAAGAGATACCGTTAATCCAATTTGGTTCCCAGAATTTCTGACCAAGTTCCATTGGCTTCCTCTAAAGTTCTCTATAAGCCATCGTAACTCTTTTTTTTCGATGAGAAGTTCACAATAAAGATGAAAGAGCAAAAAAAAAGTCAATAGGGGACAAAGTGCTGACGTTTCTCTACGTAATGACTCAAAACATTCCCCTCCTGATCTTGTGCTGAATTTTGGCAACCTCAATCGAGTAATACGATCCTAAAGGCAATTGAGAAATAAGTCACATCATTTGTTCAGGAAGTGAATGAACTTGACGTTTATAGCCATTTTCAAATCACAGCCTCGTAATAAAAAACGCACAAAACTACAAATTTGAAATTGAAAGCGTAATGTAAAGCTCAAAATACTTTTATATTTTTGTTCCAATGACGAAATCAATACAGTTCTGACAGAACTTTTGTGTTCAATTCCGGTCAAACCTAATGAAACCCAAAAAATGACTATGCTTCTATTTGTGTCTGTTATGTTGTGTCATATAAGCAATAATTCTGAAAGCTATTATTTTTTTGGTTGTGATGTCTTTGAATCAGAACATGTTAAGTCCTTTTGATTCATCACTATTCTTTGGCATTCATGTGAAATTGACCCAGAAAGCTAAACTATGGGTCGCATGTTAACGCATATTAGATTTATTTTAGAGTATAGCAAAATCAAGTCAGATTAACGTTTGTTGAGTGTAAACTCAGCTCAGTTGCTGCGTTTCAAACACAGCAGCTGTCGCGAGTATATACTTAAGGAACGTCGATCTGACTTGATTTTGCTATACTCTAAAATAAATCTAATATGCGTTAACATGCGACCCATGACTACACGTTCTACACAATTATTTCGTGGTGCTTTGCATTAATTGTCTTGAAACATCTGTGATGGTAACTAGATCTGGAGAGACAAAGAAAGGCTTCCTCGCTTCAAATTTCAAAGGCTTGTGATCCGTGTGTGATGTCACTTGTCTCATGGGTGGAAGTTTGTTAGCAAAAAGCGTTTCTCTTTGTAGCCTTCAACTGAAGCCAACGAAGGCAAGAAGTGGCGTCTTTATCGCAAGCCATGAGATGGAGAAGTTTTCCTTTAATTTCCCTTTAGGCATGTTTAATTTCCATGAGAATGAACTAGCTTGATGTTGGTTATTCATTTCCGAAATTCATCCCACATAGAAAGAGATCCGGGACTTCTTCCCCCTTCATCCCTCAGCTGCAGTCATAATCATATGTCCATTGTGAAATTTCCAACGTGCTATTTTTGTCAATAACACTTGTGACAAGGGTGCATTTGATTGGATCAAAAATACATATAGGAGTTATGTATTTACGTCAACAATATCCAGCACAGGTGTGGTTCCACTTTAGGACAGAAAGGTGTGCTCAAATCTGGGATGACCCATTTTTGTGATTGTTAAGGAGGGGTTCGTACCCTTCATCTTCAGACTTCAATGGACCAATCCCTCCATGCAATTTGGAAACTACATGCAACCTAGTTGACGTAGTGGTCCTGTAGCCAGAGCTCCTTCCTTCAATTTGGATTCAATTTAATCCCTCGTTTGTCGGTGTTCCAACCTCTCGCGACAAATCTGATTCATCATCATGTTGATCATTGTAGTAGCTCTCGATGGTTTTCCGTTCGTTGCTCCGAAGTTCGTGTTGTTTGTTTTTCCCCGATTCCTCTTGTCAAAAAAGTTTTGTGTTGTTCCCATTTTATGGGGATTGTTTGATTGGTTGGAAAGGGAATAAGGGATTGATTGGCTCCTCATTTCACGTCGGGGGATCATGATGGAACCAATGACAAAAAGGACAACATAAGGCCAGGCATTTTTGCATTTCCACGAGAAATGGGGTCCCCATTGTGTGTGAGTGGCCTTTCTTTAATGATTGGACGGAAAGTGCGAGCTCTGGATCGGAGTGGAATTCCTGGAGAAGCCCCTCGTAAATCAGGAACACCACAAAGTCCAATAACTGGCCAAGAGTTATGGCAATGTGAGCACTTCTTAATGGAGAAACTCAAATTTGTCCCACAAAGAGACATGACAAGGGTATCCCAAACAAAAGCTTTAAGGAGCTTCGCGTATGCTCCTAGGAGTAATGTGTGTGTGTGGGGTGGTTCATTGAGATAATCAGCCCATAAATCATGTTCCACGGAAGCGAGACTCTGGTGCATCTGGAACAACGAATTGCTGGCCGTTCACTTTGGTAAGACATTAGGAATATCTCGAATCTGAATATTGGTTAGAAATCTGTACAGTAAAGTATGACCGAATGGTGCCAGGAAGACAGTGAACCCATTGGATCAAGTGGAACACTCTTGTACTGTGCACTACAATGTGCCGTTTCGTTCATGTTTCCACGTTGGTTTTGTTGTTTCTAAGACATCACTGAGATATTTGGATTGTCATGTTTGAACTGTTCTATTCGGACATGTTCAGTTTTAGCTCTTATTAAGAAATGTTGGATATCGAGGAAAGTGCAAAACAGGTCCTTGGAAGCAAACATGATATTAAACCAGCAATATTTATAGCAACCTTTTCCATTAAACCAAATTTATTTTTACTCGTCCTAGTTGAAAGACAGCGACTCTAAAAACAGATTTCCAATACACATTTGACTTGTGTGGGAAGAAAGGCGGAGGTTTCCACGAATCAGTGTAAAATGTCATGGATATGTTTTTCATGGATCAAATTTAGGCTTGGCAATTTTTGCCAGTGAGTCCTCTCAATCTGAGGCTTGTTGGCAAAAGGTGTCAAGGATTTGGATCGAAAAGATGGAAGACACACTCAAGGCACGCTCTATTGTTCCATCACATTCACAATCCTCTCCCACATATTTTATTCTTAGCCCAAGAGAGATTTCCAGTGGAGGGTAACATCTGCTTGAGGATTAGCTTTGGCTAGATATGTAGCATGGATAGCTTTCTTGGAGTTGGTTTGCCATTGCTCAAGTTTTCCAATCCAAGTCATGAAGTGCGAAAGGTCCAGTTTTTTCCTGATGACGAGAGAAGCAAGTGTTTTGGAAAAGGGATTCTTCTGAAGCTCTGAGGCGAACCCTGTAAAACATCCATTACACTTCTTCTTGATGGTTGGATCGGAAGGAAAGCGTTGTTCATTCCTCCCATTGTGGCACAGTGGGGCATGGTTCCGGTTCCAATCTCTCTCCTGCCGAGAAATGGAACAAAAATGAACTGCAGACTAAAGACACGCATACGGACAAGTGGTTCAGTAGTAGCTTCTGGGTGGGCTTCATCCTTTTCCTGCCCACTTTGTGCCTTCCGTATCAACAACAACAACAACGAACACACTACTACACTCAAGAGTTAAGATCCATCAGACCATGGACACCAGAAGTCGGGAGTGGAACAATCCGAACAAGTTGAAAGCATAAGACTTGAGATTGAGTCACCGTTGTCTAAATGATGCCCAAAAGTTTCCCTCTCATCCCCATTCGACTCTTTCTTGAGCGTTCAGATGTCTCCAAGATTTCCCCCTGGCTTTCTGCACCTGTAACTCGCTTAGAAAAGGGGCGAAAACTAGCAATCTTTTTATTTTCGGACCAAGTTTCCTCTGGAAATCCAACCCTCGTCGTTTCTTTCCCTCGCAATCCTTATCTAGTTACCTAGCTAGTTAGAGACAAATTTTTATTCTCACGTGTCTTAAAGCCCAGCCTTTCTTTACGGCTTCTATGTACAGGTAATCAACCTTTTCCTCTTCAAATCATTAACATCAAAAGGCCGTCGTGATTCGAAAAAAATATATATAAACAATTCATTGAAATCAATCCCATTTCGGCTACTCCGAGATGTCGGATTTCTAAAGAGCGCCCTCACCGGCATCAAATAACCTGGAACTGTAACAATGAGAAACGAAGGATGTCTTCTGACTCAAGGAGTAAGAAGAGAAGACAACAACTCAGAGTGACATCTGGAGTTTTGGACGACGAACGAGAAGTTACGTCGAAAGGGATGAGATAAACTGAATGGGGTCCTTTTTTAAGGGGGGATAGGGAGGGAGACAAAGAGAAAAGTGAGGGGGTTTCTTTATTTTTCTGGTCGCCTGAGCAATTTATATCCTCCTTAGTGTTCCCCACCCTTCTCCTTAATTTCTGCTTCCAAAACGGCCCCAACATCGAAAGGAGGTTGAGGAATCTTTAGGCGATCTTTGATGCAGGAGTTTCCTTCTAGCTAATCGACTAAAAACCAAGCGTTTCACCATGACTAATCAAGGACCCATCTTCCCAAGTACATTGGAACAATTACCTGATTACTAGCCTCCATGACTTGCTGTGGGAAGAGCAAAGAGTTCTTCCGACAACGAAGGCATAATCTACCAATAATAGGCTAGCATAGCATGACACGCGCAAATGCTCGTCGCTCTCTTTCCCTCTAATCGGATCTGTTCTCAAGGTTATGGCCATTGTCGTACAACATTGACAGACTCCCCCTCTCCAAATTTGATCTCATCTTTCCCGTTGCCTCCATTTGATTGCAGTTCCCCCCGTGTGCACCCCCAAGGGAGTCAAGGTGTACGGTGTGGCTAAAATGGAGACTGCCCACATTGCGTGCATGGTGGAGGCCAATCCTCCAGAGGTCAATTTCAGGTAAGCGGTCACGTGTCCATCTTGCTCGTTCGTGAATGAGGTGAAAGCATTTGACTTGAGTGGAACGAATCACTCACCGAGTTCCATGGAACGGAATCAATGATTGAAACCTAACTGATCCAATTTATTGATTTCCACGATGACAGGTGGACCTTTAATAATTCTGCCGAGGCGAAACAAGTGGAACAGCGGTTCATTCATACAAACGCTTCCAGAAGTATTTTGACCTTCACTCCCACGCGAACTTTGGAATATGGAACACTCATGTGTTGGAGTCGAAATTCCGTGGGAGAACAACGAGATCCTTGTGTTTTTCACATCATTGCCGCAGGTGGTAACATTTCACCGTGTTTGTACAACACACAAAACTGACTTTTTTTCTAATCAACCCCTCAATTTGGAACTGTTCCAGGCAAACCAGAGGCCGTGCAAAATTGTACCGTGGTAAATGAGTCCACGGATTCGTTTCAAGTCCATTGCTCCCCAGGATTTAATGGAGGGTTACCGCAACAATTCCGATTGGCGGTTTACAAAGTCCATGGGACAATGTCGGACCGAATGTTGGTGGCCAATTTGACCTCTCCAGTTCCAAGTTTTAGTGTGACCGGGCTTTTACCTGGATCTCATTATCTAGGCGAGATCTATGGGTTCAATGTAAAAGGAGTGGGTGTGCCCTTCATGATTCGGGTATACACCCTCAAGTTACCAGAGAAGCTCATTCCTCCAATTGCCGCTGAACCATCGCCAAGTAAGTTCATTTTTAGAGCATAAATGGAGGGGAACAGCTTTGAATGTATAAACTCAGATAAGTAAATGAATGGAGAAAACGCAAGGTGATCTAATCGAACCAATGCCAAAAGGGTGTTAAAGTCCGACTTCAAGGGATGAATACTTCCAAAGTTTGACGGAGACATTTTCTAATCCAATCGAAATACGGGACAGTTGAACTTATGAGGAAATCTCTTTGTTTTTATAATAGGATTTGTCAGAGGACGTAATTCTTACCTTAGGTTCTTTCTTCATTCATGTTCTTTCGCTCGAAGGACATTTGACCAATAGCTAAAATTCTTGTTCGTTGTAGATCCTGATCTTCATGTTTTTTTTCTTTTTTTCTGTGCTCTTTGGCTTTCAAATCACGGATTTATCGCTCAGTGCAAAAAATAAATATTAGTATCTTTATTTTTATAAAAAGAGTACTTTCCCCGTTTCTTTCAAGAATGAGAAAAAGGCGAAAGAAAGGAGAATCTCTTTGGATATTCTTTAAAGGAGGCTTGCTTGATGTACTCATGAAAGCATTTGAGAGGTAGCATAGAAGAAAAATACAAAAGGGTCAACGAGATCAACTAGTACTTTCACGGAAATGTTTAGGAGACTTGAAAAAAGTTTCGCGTGTTACCATGAGGAAACATTAGGGTACTCAAGCCATGAAGGACATAGTGCTCGTGTAAAAAGGTTTTTTTTCTTCTACTAGGTGAATGAATGCAATTCCCAAAAGGATTTGTTCGTCTTTTCCAATTTCATTGGTTTTTTCCCTTAAAATATTTGATATGCCTTTGAACTGAATTTGGCATTGCCTGACAACCGCAGTTTTTTAGCTGAGCGATGTTGATATCTTCCTTGGGCATCACATTCATTTGAAAGTTGGAAAAATGAAGGGTTCCAACCCATATTTTTGAATAAACCACCTAAACCTTGGTAGATTTGAAGGTTTGTTGAATTAAACAGTGATGGACCGAAAGGGCTCAAAACCGAAACCGAAAGTTTCGGCCGAAAGATTGCTTAACCGAAACCGAAACCGACAGTAGCTGACTACAAAATTATATCAATGCAAATTCCGCCTTAAAAAATAAATTGCTCTTGTGTTCTTGTGTTCGATGTTGGTAAGTCGCAAATTTTGAAAAATCGGGAAACTTAAATTCCAGAGGTTTTTGGATGAAATTTTTTTCGATATTGTTGTCAAACACCATCCTTTATGACGCATGTTTCGGTTGGCAAAACCGAAACCGAAACCGAACTTTCGGCCGAAAAAGCGCTTTCGGTCCATCACTATTATAAAGCTGTACTGTTAACACAATTGCTTCATTTCAAAGGACATTTAAGGCAGTACTTTGCTTTCACTTATGTAATTCGGTGGATAAAGTACAAACAGTATCCAATAAATGATGTTTGTGTATTCTGTAATTGTAAGCTCGTTTGATCTACAGTTTTCTTTAAATAAAATGGAAAAAAGAGAAGCTCAAACAGTCTTCCACGTTGTCAAACATGAATCGAATTGTACAAATTTTAAATTTTATCACAACATCCATTATTCAGACCTCTCAATTCAAAGGCCAAGATATAGAATTCAGCTCTAGCATACGTATTTCATAAAGGTCATAAACATGTCCACACAACAAGAGCACACATGACATGAGTCACAAAAAGTACAGCCTTATTCAAAATTGGAGACCCAACGAATCGAAATAATGTCCAAAGCACGCGAATCGTTAATAGGACTTTTTTTCTCGCTCGCCAAATTGTGACATGAAGGCCATCCAAAAGCAGGCATGTGACAAGTTCTCGCGATCAAACATGTGGAATGTGGATGGCATCCTGTCAAGGCACATCCTTGGCCATATTTTCCCCCTATTCTCCATGGATTGACAGGGGCCTTATCTATTGAGAGCCAAGTATCCGTCTCGAGCCCGAAGGCTCTTTTCCTTCAACTGACCTTGGACAAGCTAATGCAAACGATACACACACACTCACAAAAAGAAGAAGGACGTCTAAGTGAAGTGTGAAGCAATATCACGCTCTCTCTATCTCCAAGGCTGTTAAGCTCTCAAAAGTATCTTCCAAGATTATTGGCTCACTTGCAACGTTAAATTTGGCCACAGATGATTGAAGCGAAGGTTCCTGAACCTCTGAACAAGAGCAAGCTGGATATGAGTTCCAAATTGGAACCAGATAACTTGGTCATGAAGGGGTGTGGGAAAGCTTTTAGCCACTTTATCTTGAGTCTCAATTGACTTTGAAATGGGATGAAGAGATACGCTGAAATTGGAGAGGATATTCATTAAACCATGTGATAAGCCATTGTTCGAGCTTGCTTCTTACGTCGTGGTTCTTCTTCTAATTCTACTCCTTGGCACTTTAATCCGATGTTCCAGTTCAGACCCAAGCCCTCCCTTCGAGAGGATCAGTCTGGAATAGAAATGAAAAGGGGAGAGAAAAGGCTACAGAAACCGCTGATTAAGGGATTAAACTATCTCAAATTGAAGTTCCTTGGCTTCACCTGACTTCAGCACAGAATACATTAAACAGATCAGGGGAGAAAAGCCGGTATAAATGAACAGAACACTGTGCTCAACAGGATTCATTAAAGCGACCTTTTCAATGAAATTGGAAATCCCAAGAATTTGAGCACACATGTGGCCAAATATCGTTTCCTTTTCCAACCATCGGCCCAGGATTCTTCTGATTCTCAGAAGCAGGAATATAACAATTTATTCCAGTTTTCCCCAAGAGCACCAAGAAATCGTGTAAATCAAGCCGCCCAAATGGTGGTTTCCAAACCTCATGGCAATTTCACATTTCGTTGCAACTTAAAAGAGATGGAATCGTACAGCAAATGAAAGTCATTGTCGATGCCCATTCTAGTGCAGATTCTTTGGGAGGCAATGCTTGAAGATAGAGAAGCAATTATTCTCTTCAATGGCGAGCTCGGAGGCAAGTAATGGAACATTTCCTTGAACCGACCTCCCGCCAGGGATTTTCCCTCGGGTCTGAGAATATCTAATCGTAGGGTCTATTTTTCCCTCCTCCATTACCTGCTTTGGCCAAATATACCTTTTTCGGAGGGTAAAAGTGATAGGAAATATTTTGGAAACCTTAGAGAAAGTAGAAGGTCGTGGTGCCCTGAAAACATGTCTAGATTTTGAGCCTTTCCTTTATCAGTGGAACAAGTGAAAGGTTATTTCTGAGGGTGTCATATTTCTCCGTTGGAAATCCGAATCATTGAACTTGTCAAAGCCTAGCAATCGAAGACGAGGATGAGAACGGGAAGGAGGAGGAAAGGAAACGGAACTTCTGCGGTCAGAGCCATAAAGCCATTTGGTCCAGAAACATGCGAGAGTGAGGGTTCCCCAAACTCGTAGCCTTTTGGCCTTTTGTGGTCCTTTAATATCCTCGAGCCCATTTTCAATTTGGCAATGATCACTTCGCTCGCTTCCGAGGAGCAGATATGGAGTGAATAGTCATTAATTGAATTTAGGATCCCACCACCCTTTCCAAGTGATTTCCGGGAAAAATAAAACGGAACATTGGCTCCTTGTTCGTTACGAATTACGTAGATGGATCTCGTATCTGGCCAATGATGATAATGTTTTAAAAGGCACCTATTTCACAATTCCCAAACGTTTTAAAGGTACAAGTCGATAAGCAATTACCTCCTCTGAGACATTTGTGATCCCAACTCAAAAATGTCATGAATACTAAAAGTAAGTCAGAGGAACACACCGAATTGTTATTGTGTTTGCGCAAACAAATGTTTACGACGTATTTTTCTTTCTCATCTGGCTCGACCACATGTTCAACATTATTTTGTCGACACATATTATGCTACTAATGAATGACAACGCCTTGAAATCTGAATAATTATGTTCGCCTCTTTTTCACTAAAACTTCCAGTACAATGAAAATTATTCTATTCTTGGTTGTCAGTACTTGGTATATGGAGTCATCTAAGGAGACCTGTCCGAAATAAATCATCTCCATTCCTCTCGTGGTACCTGCCTGAAAGGTCCCATAAGGAATATTCACTTGAAATATGAGCCAGACCTTACCATAAATGTAGACCACTCCTCCACCTCCTCAACCACAACCAGCGTTAGTCAGAACTATCGGCCAATCTACTGTTACATGCATGGGGGAAAGAAAAAAGAACCCTTGGGAGGAACTTTGAAGAGGGGGAAAAGGGAGTCGAATCGACAGCAGACCAACGAACATGATCCGATTGTTCCCCAATAATAAAAAAGCGAACTTGAAAACGAACCGTAATAATGTGAAGAATCGAAACTCTGGCCTGCGAGTTTCAAAAGAAAAAAGCAATAAAAGAAAGCTACCGTTTCGAGAAATGTGATGATGAAAAATAAAGATTTGTGAAGTTGGGGGTTCAAGCATTTTGTTGGAGCAGGAATCCACCTTGTACGAATGTCTATCGATCTGTTCCAACAACCAAAAAATACGGTCGTTCCAAGAAGTCTGATGCAGATTTTAATGCCACTTTGTCGAATTAGATTTATCCCTTTACGAAAGATGGAAGTCTGAAGATGGAACTTGCCAATCTTCGAGAGCTTTAGAAGTGCTTAATGGGATTCTTTTCTGGAGAATAAGCGGCTAGTGGTAAAACAGAACGCTCTCGTAATGACGTTGGAGGTCAAAGTCAAGCCAAGAGGCCATTTAATAGCTTCACCATTTTCAACTATACTCCCAAATCTCCATACAATGTTTGGCTTGAAATCAAGCTGTTTTCCGTGATCAGGAGTCTTCTAAGAGTTTAGAGGATAGTTCCTAAGGCACGCTTGGTCTTTGATTGGAAACGCCGAATCTGTGGTTCCCAGTACCTTCAATAGGGGGTATTGGCACCCAAAGCCCTGGACATGACCGCCAAATAGAAATAGGGGAAGTCCTCTTTTGCCTGGGGAAAAATGCAAATTACTTTCACACTCAAAGGCTCAATGGCCTTGTGATCTGGCATGCCACCACTGTCTCTTAAGACCCCGAATTCTCCAAAGAAAATTGCCCAAACCTGGCTTCCTCGATCAGCGCTAGGAAGTCCTTGGGTCTGTCTCTTTTTCACTTGGCCCTCGTTCGTTTTAGAACAAATGTGGAAAATGGCGCCGCTCATTCACCACTCAAAGCGAAGTAGGGGTGAAAAGAAGCTGTCATGGGAGAAAAAGACATTCAATCAATATCCTTGATGACAAATTGGTCATGATCAGTGCAAGGATGGGTGGGAGCTGGAGAGATAATTCTAAGGCCGATGAGGAAAGCGGTGGGCGGGAGAAAATGAAATTGACGGTCGCCTCCTCCTCCTCCTCGATTCTTTTCATCTTCTCGGTGAACAATGTCCGGATCCACTTTTTACATCTGGATGATCTATCTTTGCAGATAATAAGCTCCATCAAATATCCGAGCTAAATCCCTGGATGCTCACCCTTTTGGGTATTGGGGCGGGTGTCCTGGTGGTAATTGTTCTGGTGGCGATTGCCATTCGATTTCACGTGGGCCGAGGTTCTCGGAGTTGTCGAAGTCGATGCACGGAATCCGCTACAAATCGAGTGGTGGTGACTACAATCGAAGATGAGATGGACTTGGATCAAAACGCCCAACGATTGATGCTCTTGGAATCTCGAAACGGAGGAAGTCTTAGTGGCAAAGGCTGGGGAGATGATGGTAAGGACACATTGTTGACCAAAATATTTCCAACTTTCAATTGTATTTTGATTTTTCCAGATTCGCAAGACTTCGACGAGTTTATCACAGCGCCGGATATCCATCATCACCAACATGTACAAACCCAACAAGCTCAGCATCAAGGCCAGTCTCAGAATCAACAACAAAGACCCCCTGATCCCTTGTCCAAGATGGTGACCATTCGTCATTCAGGTAGCAAAGACTGTCTCAGTCGTCGCGGAAGCGGAGGGCTTCCACCGCCAAATCTAAATAATCCAAGTGGCCAATCCATGAGGCCCACTGATTTTTGTACCTTAAGACGAGCTCATCCCACAAATGGATCACAAATGAATAATAATACTCTGGGTAATCGGCGGAATGTCCAATTTGCCGATCAGAATCCCCCTCCCAATATGGGTGGATCCACTAGCGAGGTAATGGGTCCAATCACTCTTCATTATAAGGCACTCACGGGATCGGGGACCGACGCTGACTTCCACCTCTTAATTTCAGGTCATTCATGGCTCTCCAAGAAAGCAAGCGCCACACTTGTTGCCTGATAAACCTCACATGATCATCGGTCCACCGGCTTATCCCAATCCGCCTCCCGTGGGGGCTCCTCGTCATCCTCATCCCGCTTTCATGTATGCAACCCTAAGGCCTGGTCAGCACAGGAAGGAAAGCGGGACCTTTCACGAATTCATTCCTCCACCCCCTCCGCCCATGTTTGAAACCGGGGCCAGCATGGGGATCCTACCCCCACCTCCTCCTCTGACGAGTGATGAGAAGAAAGAAAAGAAAAAGCGGGAAAGCACAGTGTGACAGAAAACGACCCCCACCCCTCTGTAGTTTGTCATTGCTCTGAAATGAGGGCACGAACGAGAAATGGCGCGGTGAAACGAAATGCTCAATTTTCATCGGAGGACGGGTCTAGCTATTGGAAATGGTGTCGCACGTGCGATGCCTTTATTGAGCGAGAGTTATCGTTCCAAATGTGATGATCAAATTCGTTTGATTCATGAGATGATCACATTGATCCAAGCTGTCAATTCCTTGTTATTGAGACCAATTAGTTCAACCAAAATACAAGCTAGTTACCATGCGATTCACATGAGAGTTGTTAAGAATCAAAATTTGAGAATTGTGCAATTAAAATATAAGAACAAAACCCTTTTTTACTTGACTCTATTTTTTACAGTATTCACCAAGGAATAATTACACTAAAGGCCAACGGAACTTGATTCTAGATTCACTAAACCTCTGAAATGTCTGACGGAAGCTTTAAAACCTTTGACGGAGATTTAGACTAGAGGTCTAAAAGACCAAAATTATTAGCACATTTATTCTAAGCCACGATAACTAAAGGGGTGGTAAAATCACAAAAGGCGGAACTCGCTGGTGTGAGGCTCTTTGGTGCCCAAGATATGGTTGACAAACGGCAATATCACACTTTCTGGTCCAAAATGGGCTGTGCACTGTTTGATGGCGACATCAGGCAATTCGTCTCTTCATGACCTGATCCTGAGTGGGTCATGAGGGGCGTACCTAGGGGTTTTCCATCGCACGAAGAGCTACAACATGGATCAATGCTTTGGCCAAGATCGGAGTTGATATTGAAAATGGCGTGGCCAATTACAAAGCCAATAATGACAAACAAAAATAGCTCAAACGAGTAAGTCATCGCCACTAACATAGCTAGGTACCCCAGAACTAATTTCAGTCCAAATATGGTGATGATCAATGATTTTCGCGAAAGTGGCCGCAATCGATGAAAGGGTGGACCTCGTTTCAAGATTTTCCTTCTCATTGCCATTAGAGCCTCTATACAGAATCCCATGCCTGCGACCCCTATGAGGGCAAGGACAAATTTCAATGGGGTGTCCAGGGTCCAGGCTTCAAAGAAAAGCACGATGCATGGGTTGTTTTTGTTGCCGGAGAAATCAAATCCAAACATTAACATTCCCATGCGTCCATTACAGAAATCTTTGGGTTGAATTGCCTTGGCAGATTCCGGGAGGCATGCCCATTTGCAAGTGGGGTCCATTGGTTTTCCACCTTTTTCTGTGCTACATGTGACATTGGTGACTTCACTAAAGCAAGTGGCAAGGGCTGGATCAGGACACTCCTTTGGCAACGGATAACAGCCCATCCAACAAAAGGCATCCCCATTGTCACATAAGGTGTCCATGGCTTTCAACCAAGGATCCCTGCTTTTCATGGTGCCATTTGAGTCTAAACTTGCAGAGCAAATTTGTGAGTCTTCGTTTTCTGTTGGTTTCTTTTGCATGAATATCTCCTCAAAAGTGGCCAAGTGGTGTGCATGGTCGGTCTCGGGTGTGGCCATTGGCGGTGCCACTTTCATTCGTGCAAACACTGATCTGACCTTCACTCCTGCAAAGGCCATGGAGGGTACTGCATGGGGTGTGGGATAGAATAGGTCAGCCTTTTTGTCCCCTTGCAACATCCATTGGGTCATGGCAAGACCAAAGAGAACTAGGACATCTTGGCTCCTTAATTCATCGGTTTTAAGTACGCTTCCGTCACTAAGTTGAAGCTGGAGCCCGTGACCTGGAAATGGAGTAATGAGGAGAAAGAGTCCATTGTCCACGTGATACGGAACCATGTACTCCTCTCCCTTTGGGTTGGACTGAGAATTGTTTGAGGACTCATACACGTGGATATGGTCTTTGTAAGGGGCATCGGACAATTCAATGGCCTGAAGTTGCCCAGGTACTTGATAAACGAGATCTCTGTTCACTACAATTTGAGCCACTTGAGTCACAAGATCCTCGAGGTACGAAAAGTGCTGACCAAGAATCTGAGTCGTCGAATTTAGACACCCTGGATATTGGGAGCCATTCACGGAGGCAAAAGTTGTTCTGACGGAGCCGTCGGACAACTCCATTTGCGGAAGATGGTCAAGGCTTTGTATACATTTTGGAGCTTCTGTCCGGAAGGCCTCCACTGCCTGACCATATTTGTCACTCGAACCGATCACAAACGCACTCAATTTACCTCCTTCGTCCATGAGACTGTGGATCTTGTCTAGAGTCCTAGATTTGATTGCCTGGAACAAGTCTTTCTCCTCGATTCTAGGCAAAAGATTCCCTTGAACTAAACTCAATCGGAGTAAAAGACTCACAACAACCACAGCCCTCATGTTGTGACCCCACCCCGAACCGGATACAAGATCCCAATCACTGCCAAATTGGGTCCAATGTGTTTTGAACAAGGTCGTCTGTTCCACTTCAGCTGTTCCTTCCCTTAGCTTTCTTGTTACTTTGATGGAGGACGACGTCGTTCCTTGACAGCTGTTTCACATACACGGCTTTCTAGAGGCCTCCAAAATACGAGGTCTCACCACATTTTGGCATACTCTGCTGTGTGTATGTAGTCTTCCTTCGCTTTTGCCTCCAAATGGTATGATTGCGACACTCGCTGATCAAGTTTCAAACAGCAAGTGAGCAGCATGGCATTTCTCATCACATAAATTACAGACTAAAATACCGCTGGCCCACAAGCACGTTACCTCTAAAGTTCGAGAGTGAGTAAGTTAGAGAGAGACAGCATTGCGAGGACATGCATACCGAGCTTGAGATGAATGCCAGTACAGACGAGCTCGAACACAACTCCCTTGCTGTTTTTGGTATCCATTGAACCGATTGAACCACAGTTAATAAGGGACCTCAGATGCGTTGTTAATCCAGATCTGGGATTACAGATTTTTAGATAATGGCAAGAGTTGAATACTTAGCAAGGATTATTTCTAGTTTTAGGCTTGACTTGCTGTAGAGTTGACTAGATGGTTCCCTGGTTGGTTGGATGGTACACGGACTGCTTCATGCGTGACGTGAGAGAGAGCATTCAATGAATGCGGTTCTAAGAGGGTGACAGAGCTAAGGTAAGTATTTCCACTACAATGATCTAGAATAGCAAGTAAGAAGTCTTCTTTTGGTCAATCTTAACAAAAGTTGACGTTTATTCATGGGATGGAGAGGATACAAGATTGTCACTAGGGGTAGATTGCGATCAAAGCGACCACCATAGTAAAGTAATGAAACAAATGAAGAAATAAGTATGCAACAATAGTAATGAATTGGAAATGCTAGATATAGATTTATCACATCTTGGCATGAGATACAAGAGTATATCTCCCTCTCTATGTCTTGGCAACTCAACATTGGTGGCCTTCTTTTTAATGATTCGCACTTAATTTTGATTCTTTCTTCGGGAAGGCAAAGTCTGTTTTGGTCTTTAGGGCGGCCAAATCGTCTTTCATTCACAGCACTGGTGATCGTGTTCAATACACATCAATTAAAATCGTTAACGGATCCATAATCCATTGGAAGAAGAAGCAAGGTGTGAGTCCACGTGTTTCTACACCTTCTTGCTGCTTCCATTGACTCCGTTCATTTCGAAGCTATTTCCATTCTCCATGTTCTGAGCTCTTCGAGCCTGGAAAGCGAAAAGAAGACCAGAGCTTTAGCCTTCATCAAGGTCTGATATGAACGTTATTTATACCTTGGAAGGACGATCATTGGTAGCTACGGAAGAATGGCCTTTGCCTCCGTGCCCCGATATGATGGCCTTGTAAGTGGTGGTTCTCTTTAAATACAAGGCTGTGACAACGAATAAGGCCAAAAGAGCAAAGGCCGCTACGATGGCGGCCACAACCATTGCATTGTAGTAGGAATCGCCTTCCAAGGAATTTGCGCTATTTCCTGGGGGGCTTGATGAAGATCCACGGCTTGGAGAGGCCATTTCTAAAAATAGGAAGAGGCCAGCATTATTGATCGCATCCAAGTCAAGTTTTTGATAAGCAACCGATTTTTTTCAGTAACATTTTTACAATTTATAACCAGGTTCGAGCCCATAATCAAATCGCATTTTTGTCATAAAGAAATATAATCTGGTAAGACAAAAAATATTTAATTAACTGGAAAATAACAACGAAATTTATGTTTTAATCAGCTACTACAAAGGATAACTTTATTTAAGAATTAAAGTTGATTTGCCATGCGCTCACAATCCTATTTTTTCACCTGTAACACTCTAGTTTCATTTCTGATGTGGAAAAAAATAAAAATGATGCACTGTAAAACCATCGTTTTTTAATCTAACGCAAAGACTAAAAAAGAGCCTCTGACTTTCAAGTATGGAAAAGAAGATACAATCATTTGCATGCAAATTGTAATTCATTTTATCTTACCCTTTGGATCTTCAACATCAGTGGTTTTTAGATCGACCACATTGGATTGGAACACCTTGCCATTTCGGAGATACGCTTCCAACCAAACTTGGTACCTTTTTGACGAAAAAAAAAAGAGATCGGTTAATGTCAAATTTTACAATTCATCCATGAAATAAGAAGGTTCTTACTTGGTTTCCGGTTTTAAGTTTGAAATCACAACCGACTTATTGGCGTCAATCTTAGCAATTTTAAACACAGATTGCGTCTCGACCGCATTCAAATGCGGATGATGCGGTTCACCCGTGTCTTCGGCATAAAGAATGCGGTACAGGTTAACATATTTCTGGTGTGGACTCGGGATTCCGGACCAAACAAGCTCGAGTGAATTTCCACTCACTCGTCCAGGATTCAGATGGACCGTGAACTGATACGGATCTAGAGAAAAGAGTGGAGATTATAAGGGTTAATCCCTGCAAAAAAGTTAGTTCCATTAAGAAAAGGGCCTTTGAGGACATCGCACCTAATTCTGGTTTTTCTGTTCGGAAAACCTGGCTCTTCTCCGAGATATACTCCTTCTTGCTCTTGGGTATTGGAATGATATACAGGTCGATTTCGTATTCCGTGTCTGATTTTAAATCCTCCAAAGAGAAGAAGTTCGTGTCCCTATGAATAAAGGGTGAAGTTCCAGGAACTCCAGATCCGGGAGAGCCATCACCGTTCAAGATCACGAACCTAAGGTAGCATGGTCCAAGAGTTATCATTAGATTACCACGAGAATTTTTTGATGGGCTCAGTTTTATTGTAACCTCGGCAAGAAAACAAATCTCTTACCTAATTTGGACACCATCAATCGATTTCTTCTCTTCAGCCGAAAAAATTCTCCAGGATACAAAAGCCGAGCCCGAAGTAATGTCCTTGATGGCCAATTCGACGTTTATGGGAATGATGGAAGTTTCGGGTTCCACAACTTCAACAGGGAGCGTTTTTGCCGACTTCACATCACTCGAGATGATGACCTATATAAAATGCAAGGTTTAGGGGGCCTTTTCTATCCAATAAAAGAAATAACTTTAGGAATTGATGTCTCACCTCTCCAGGTTCATCGTCTTTGCGAATATGAACGTCGACCCGTAAGAAATACTGTTGATTTGGTAAGAGCTCAGACAAAATCAAATTGGCTTCTTCGTTTTCCGAGACCACCAATTTGCCATTAGGGGGAGTAATAATCGTTTTAGGCCACTGATTTGGATCCGGATGACCACTACAAGAGAAAAAGTTTGTTGGTGAAATTTCCTTATTCAACCGCAAAATAAATGCCTTTAAATACTTGAATCCAGAAGTGTAGAATATTTCATAGAATCCCATCATGCCATCCAAGAGTCTCGGTACTTTCACGTTGAACATTAATGAAGTGGAATTGAGAGGCTCAGTTTGCACCGAGTCCAATTTCTTAGGTAGGTCTGCCAAATCCGGACCTGAGAAAGGAACACAAATTTATGAGGTTCAAAGTCTCGAACCAAAGAATGAGAAATATCAACTCACATCCCCATTGCAAGCAACACGGGCGTTCCTCTTGAGGAATTTTAATGGCAATGGCAGGGTTGCAGGACAAATAGTTCGGCGGATTCGGTTCGAGGTCGTAACATGCCTTTTGGCACAGCACTTCGCTGTTTTCGCAATAACATCGATCCTCACAACCCGTCATATTCGCCGGGATGTTGTCATAGTTGTTAAATCTGCAACATGGGCACACGTTCCGTTAGTAAAAAAAATATAATTCAAGGTTGCGAGACCACAGATATCCACTCACTTTTGTCCCTCATACAAACAGGATCCGTCATTCTTACAAACCGGAACTGGTGGACAACACATTGGAGCAAGAGGAACGAAGTCCTTGTGTTCGTCCCATTCCAGACAAAACGGGTTGATTACATCCAATCCAAATTTCGAAGGGCACTTGATCTTATGGCATACGACATCTCCATTGGCCGTACACATGCAGAATGCATCGCACCCATCGTGAAATTCTGTTCCCAATTCGTAGGCCTCGTTATTAAAGAGGCACACGGATGATGGGGAAGGTTGTGGACCCACGACTTCGGAAGAGTCTGAAACACTCAACTCAATGAGATTTGAGCCATAAGTTTAAAGATCCAAACCCTTACCTGGAAGGATGCCTGGAGAAGGTAAAGAATCCTCTTGGACATCCTCAGGAGTTGAGGGACTTGTAGAAATGATAACGTGGTCTTGAGACCAAATGGCGTCCTCGAGGCTTTGATTCAAGGCCTTGGACCAAACGGAAAGCTTTTGAAGTTGATTGATGGTGACTTTTGGGGGTAAGGGAAGAATGATGGGCGGCTGACTGCCGCTCAGTTCACCAAGAATGGGGGCATTTCGGTCAACGTAATCAAAAAATTGCCCGTGGAATGGATAGGGAAGAATAGTCGAACCCTTTGGGAAGGGGCTTGAAGGATCGGTTTCAGCCAGAAAAACAACATCTGGACCGTTCCCGTCATACGTGAAGTCTTGAAGCAACAAGGTGGTGTCATTGAGGGCAAAAATCTTGCCTGATATTCCATTATTGCCTGAATTTGGGAAGTCACCCAGATGAAGACCCGTGAATGGGAGTCCTGAAACAGCAGATTTTTGGTTGAAAATCCGCATTTCCAATAGAGGTTTACTTCATGGCTCAAGCGACATTCGAATTAGTACACTGTAGAACCTTGTGTTATAGTGCTCTGATTCGAACTACGCACATGTACAAATCTAACAAAAGTGGGAGAGAGAGTACATGGGAACAACAAATACTGACTATTTCATAAATGTAACCAAAAGTTGGAACTGAACCGAAGACATCCTCTTATTAATGAGAGTGCCACTGGAAATATAGTTCACTCTTTAATCTTGATGTTAGTGATAAATCCGTGACTCTAAGTTAAGCTTTGAGAGGTGAAGTAGTGTGGTAAAGCTGGTGCGTAAATTAGTTAGCAGGTTTAGGATGTGCTGAGGGATTTTGAGGACACATTGGCACCAAGCCCCAAACCGATCCGTGAGAGGGTGCATCAACAAGTTTTCCGAACATACGGTACGGTTCAGATCATCTAACTACCTCCATCCTCAGGTGGGGACAAGCCAAGGACATCCTGGTTCTCTTCCTGTTCCACTTCCCTCTTGGGAACAAAGCTTTCCACGAAGCTGCCTTTGTGATTATTCACAAGAAACGCATCTACGAAAGACATCTGATCTTCTTTGTGTTGCTCTTCACATTGGGGAATGGAACAACAGTCATCCCGCGGATCTTGCACCATAACGCAACGTTCATGGGGAAATAGTATGTTAGAACATCGTTTTCTACACGTGATCGTCCCGGTTTCGAGGCAAGTGCAAGTGAGATAGCACACTCCTTGATGGAAACTTTCTCCCACGGCTACCGGGAAGTTGTTGTAGACACATCCTGGATTGGGCGTGGCTGCAACCACCCCTGGAACTGAAGAGGTGGTGGGAAGGGAACGAGAGAAACGGGAAAAGGCTATTTCATGGGTAAGGGAGGTGTGGAAATAATTAACTTATTAGTTTCCTAAGCATGACTCAAATGACTTGTTGGCTATACAGATTGTGTTGAGACCAGGATTAAAAAAGCAAAATTTGAACAGAGCCCCAGGGTGGTTTAAGTATTCCATTTAAAGGGAGAGTGTTAAAGAAAACAGAAGAGGAAGACGGGAACCTTGATTGAATCTGAAATCATTGCGCTAGGTGTTATTAAAACAAGCAGCCTTACCTGGGATGGGTTGGGCAAATTCGGGCGCGTTCACAATCCGAGATTCCTTCAAGGGACCATTCACCCCTTGAGTTGTGGTATCCAGTTCTTCAGAACGCTCAGTCTCCTCCACAACATCTTCCAAAGATGGAACTGGAGTGGAATCAATTTCGCTCCCATCTTTCAACACCTCTTCGATAGTGATATCCTCCTTGGCCACATTTTGAGATGGGTCCAGAAAAGGTTTATCGCAAACCGTAATATTACAACAAGGATCTGATGCATCCGGTAAAGTGTAACAATTTTGTCCTGGAGCTGGGGCTGTCGGTGGACATCGAGACAAACACACCATATCCCCGTAACCCATGCACTGACATTGTTGCTCACACCCATCATAGAACCGCTCCCCTTGGTTGTACGATTCGTTCTTGAATTCACAACCATCAAATGGCAAAGCCACAGGCTTCAAATCCTGATCTCCAATGGCACTGGGATCAGGACAATACATGACTTTGCAACATTCATCTTCGGCGTCAGGTCGAAGTTCGCACTTCTCTTCGGTGGCTGCGGGTAATGGCTTACATCTTGGTTGGCAGACCACCTCCAGTTTTTCTGAACACGAGCACATGTACTCGCAACCATCTGCCCATTCCTCGCCCACAGTGAAGAAATTGCCCTTCTCAAGACAACCCGCTTGGGTTCCATTTTGTCCTGGAGAGGCCGAGGAAGGATTCGAACCGAGTCTATTGGCCGTTGAGCAGCCTACTGAACTGTCAGGATCTCCCGTGAAGCCATCTTTACATACACAAATGGTTTCAGCAGCCTGCTCTCCTCGAAATACCTCATGGCGACATTCAGCATTTTGACCACACTGAAAAGCAATGGAGCACAATGAAATAACCCCGTCAGATTTAGGTTTTAGTAAATGAGGAAAGCTTCGTCAAAATCTAAATCTAATGAATAATCCATAAAATACACCCGATCCACTTTTTTTTAATGTTTCAAAGACATCAAACAATAATTTCGAGGTGTATTTGCAATGCCAAACATTTCCTTGAATTTTGTTTATTTGGTCACAAGCAAAGAAACTGCTGTGTGTCGCATAAAACATACATCCTTCGAGAATCTTAGAAAAAAGGCCGCTTAAAGAGTAAACCAAGAAATAAGGGCTTTTTGTTCATTCACAAGAGACTTTAGAAGTAACAGGTTTCGTGTTGACGAAACCTTATAGTTCCTAGTGCTTCTACTTGGCCAGGGGTAGGCAAGCGGTGGATCGCGGCCCATATGTGGGACCAAGGGTCGTTGGGGAAAGCTCAAAATAGTGGGCCCGCGAGACATCCAAATTACTGTACTCGTTGGCAAAAAGCTCTTTGATCGTTTATTTGTGGGCCCCTGAACCTATCAACGTCTTTTTGGTGGGCCTCTGACAATATGGAATCAAACTTGGTGGGCCTTGACCCAAAAGTGGTTGCCGACGCCTGCACTTTGCTCTTTCTTCCAGAAAAACAACTGTTCATTGTTTTCCGAGTAAGGAACTTCGAAGCCCGCTCTCTCCACCCGATTTCGATATCCCTCTGTTAAGGTTACTACCGAGGCCGGGCTAAAAGGGTTGGTTGCTCCACCAGATCTTAGAATCGCTGCCTCTTGCTGACCTTCAAGGCCTTCACACGGGTCGCCTATTCATACTAATTCCTAATCTAATCCTTCTTCCCCCGTATAGCCAAAATAGCAGAGTGGTATGTTACACAATATCCTTAGGTAAGTGATATTCTTCGCCTTCAAAAAGATGAAGATGAATGAAAAAAAGCTGTTCTTCTTTAATGCATATAACAACACATAAAAAGAAATAATCCCCCAATATTTTAGAACAATCCTGCCTTGAGTGCATCTAACACTTTAATTGAGAATGAGAGATGACATCTCAAACTTGAATTAACGAAATGTTCATGGAGGTTTTTCCTCCTAATCCAACATTCCAATACTTGATTTTAGCGTTGCTTTTCAAGGTGACGTTAGAATACTTAATATATAGCAGCCGCAGGTTGAAAGGGTAAAAAGTCCTAATCATAAAGCTCAAATTCAGTTTTCTAAATTTAACCATAGCTTCACCCACGGGTGATATTTCTCCGATGTGGAACGTCTCGGCCATCCTATATACTCACTGTGATTCCACTGCAAGGTCCTTCAGGGTTTTCGCCCTCTGCGTTTCCAGCGCAAGTTATCACCACACAACAATCGTCATCGTCAACAAATTGTTCCACGCAAAGTGGATCATTGGCCCAAGCTCCAGATCGATGCAGTGGGGGTTCACAACGATCGCTGCAGGCCACAGACCCATCACGATTACATTGACACGTGGCCTCACAACCCAACGTAAAAATACCCACTGGGTAACTGAGTCCGTCGTGCATACATCCCACTAAAATGTTTTTGAAGGAAAATTATTCATAGAAGAATAATCATCGTTAGCGTAAAAACCGTACAATCTGTGACAAAATCGATGGTGCCAGTGGATTTGCCAAAGCTTCTTAGCGAGAAATCTTCATAGATGGCAATCCTGGCTGTGTACTTCTTGTCGGGCTCTAGTCCTCGAATGGTTATTGAAGGAAGGTCAAACCCATTCAAATCCGCAGTCCCCATTCCCTCCTGACTTTGCCAACGACTCCCTTCTTTCCGCTCTTTGTACTAAAATATTGCATAAACATAATTATTACGAATGATGCCCATTAACCTTCTTGACAAAATGCAATCGTACCATGGCAACATAACCATATTGGTAGTCATCTGGAGCGAAATGATCGAACGACAAAGTCACACTGTCGAAGGTTTTGCCGGTGATAATCACTTTGGGTTGCTTGGCATTGTAAGCTAAAAGAAAGGAAAACAGAGTCCGCCCACTCAAAACCACGTTTCGTGCTTTGAAAAAGAAAACCTAAAAACTTTCTCACAATGGGTTGAAACCATCACATCCGGGTATTGTCGATCAGGTGTCTGCCATCGCAATCGATATCTCGTTCCCGGCGTCATTCCCGTGAGGGTAAAAATCTTATTGCCCTCCAGAATAATTGCGTTTTCCCATGGAGTCTCCGAATGAAGACTAGACTTGCCACCACGAAAAAGTCGTTCCTCGACATACATAAGGTTACCACCCGTGATTCCAGGGAATTGGACCTGGATAGAAGTGGGTGTGATTTGGAGGAACTCCAAGTTACCGCCTTCCGACGTTGGAGGTCGAACTAGAGAAGGTTCGGCGGATTCCGGAGATTCGCTCTTTTCTGACTTGGTTGATGACTCGACCAATTCGGTTTGGGTGTTGGGCTCGTCAGTTTCGGAATTTTTGAGCATGGTTGTGGTTGGAGCTAATGATGGCTCACTAGAAGATGTCGGGAACAAAATCCGGCCTGAAACACGAAACATCATATCCAAGTTTGTACAGGGTTAACACATACTTGAGTTCCTTATCGAACCAAGAATGGCTCTTGACACACTTAAACCAATGGCAGAACATAAGTAGTTTGGTGTCTCTTAAGGCAAGGTATTGTAATAATTGATCCTCTGTTGTGGAACTATTATTTTGTTTTCAAGGCAGGAATTTTGGTTAAACGCTAATAATTTTTATGTTATTTTGGTTAAACGCTAATAATTTTTATGTAATTTTTTAAATAAATTCATCTTGAAAGTTTTCCGAGTTTGCTTGATGGCATCCCCGTATCTTGATTGACAAGGACATAATTTGAGAATGCTTACCAGTCTGAGGAGTGGATTCAATCACGATGAATCCCTCTTGAGAAGATGGTGATAAAGATGAAGATGTGGAAGATGAAGGTGAAGGTGGTGCTTCTTCCACTGAAAACTTATCCCGAGTTCCTGAGACAGTTTGGTCCAAGTTGGATTCTGACGAGGATGAGGAAGAGCAAAGCACCAAGGAACAGCACACATTTTCCGGATCTTCAGAGATTTCTGTACAAAACGGATCATCATCATGTGTTCCTAAGCAAACGAAGAATTCGCATGAGAAAATTGCAAGAACTGTTGCATTTCCAGAAGGAGTCCAAAACCAGGTCAAGAAGTTACCATTACGAATTAGCCTCCAGTCAAAGTGATTCTATCCCCCTTAATCAGTGTTCTCCTGAGGCAAACCTAACCAAGCTTCGACTTTTTTAACTCGTGACCAAGTTTTGGTGGGACCATTTTTTGTGCTCATAGCAAGAACTATCGAGCTGGTTCGAAGTTTTTACATGTCATATGTAAGAGGAAATCAAACCTACCGGATCTGACGAATCCTGGTCTGCATTCCATGGGTGAGCAGACTGTGGCTCCATTCTCCATACAATGGCACATCAATTCGCAATTCGAAGTGGCAAACTTGTGACCTATTGGGTGAACCTCACCCTCGAAGTTACACACGGTCACATTACCCACTGAAAGAAAGAAGTGCAAAGAAAAGCATTAAAACACACATAACGAGCACCTCTTTTTATGATCTAAACCAGCCTCAGGCTAATGAGACAACGTGGGTTTACGTAGACGTCAAAGGGCCATATTGAAAACCAGTTGGTCTGGTTGGCTGGTCAGATCCACGGAGGAGCTCAAACTAGTCAATTCGAGAGGGTAAAAATGGTCAAGGCCCTGGACAAGTGCTACCAGGAAAATGATTGTTCAACTAGGATACGATAAATGGACAATCTTACCAGAAATGGGTCAAAACGTCACAAAATTTTAAGATTGCGCTACTTCTCTTGTTCAATAACACAAGTGAAGTTCAAACCTCAATTTGCGCATAAAGTACTTAAGAAGTGCCTGATTGGAGCAATTTATAATATAATTTTATATTCGTTCCAAAAATGTGTCTTACGTTAGACTAAGGATGTATTCAATACTGAACAAATCTCTGAAGGCACATTTTCACATCCCCAGACGACAGTTTGAAATCCTGATTTGTCTCAACATAGAAGTTAAAAGAATCTTGTGTATTATTTGCATCACTTGAGCATAAGTAATGGGAACTCACTAAGGGCCTAAAGTCAATAAATGTATCAGGGCGCAAACGAAAAGTTGCCTGTTGTTCAGTTAATGTGAAAAGATACATGGTCACAATACACACTCTTTGAACATTCCAATTAACTTGAGAACATTTCGGAGGCCAACGAATGCTTTGTAATTCGCAACGGCGGTAAATTGACGGGTGTGTGTAGTTCCTGTTGATGTCCTTTTAAAACGAATAAAAATCTTGCGGAATTAGAAAAGAAGTTGTCATGGGATGCCCTCATCAGTTTTTAGGGAAGCTTTAAAAGGTGTAAATGTAACTTTTAAATTCTTTCATGACCTATTCCAAATCTCTCTCCAACCAAAGCGATCTTCAAAATGAAGGAAAAATCTCACGTCCCCAAATTGAAATCCAGGATTCATGCTTAACAACTCTTTTTTGTGAAAATACATAAAAGATAATCATTTACGCTTTCACTGTAAAGGCCTTGAACATCTCAACCCTATGCTATCTCAAACGTGAGAGTGCGAAGCAACGTTCAATTTTCAATCCTAGTGTACGTAGATTCATTCAAGTGGATTCAGACAAATAACACCTTTTCCGAGGTCAATCTCTTCCCGATGATCCCCTTCACCTCCATGAATGGTTCTTCAAAGAAAGAGGAAGAATTCAAAGCCAGGTGAACGAGAATCGAAATCAAGAGAAAACGAGAAACCCATAAAATTGCACTTGGCTCTCATCAAAAAACCTTGGGCACATGTGAATGACGATTTGAAGTGCACGGTGTATTGTCGAATGGCAGATGATGATGATGGTGACGACCACGAGCCGTCGCACTTTCTAAAAAAAAGATTCCATGCGGATCATCCGGACCCCCTCTCTTAGTATTGCCTCTATTAATCAGTGTCCTCGTCGTCAGTCGTCGTCATTATTATCATTATAAATATTATACATGCTCAATTGCGCTTGCGGGTCACGTGCATGAAGAATCGCACTTTCGAAATCAGACCCCCTCGTTTCTTTACTCACATCCATTCTCTCGCGAAATCGTCGAAGCGAATCGACTCAAAAAGAAGTGGCGCAATCGCATCTTGAGAAACAAGACGAGTCCTAGTTTTTTCCAGTGAGGCGCATCCAATCCTAATTTAGGCCCGAATAGTCAGTCCTGTAGCTTAGTCAGGAAGCTGAGAGGGGTGATGGATTCATTTTGACGGGGGTTTTCAAGGAGTGTCTCGGAAAAGAGGAAATTAATTCCACCCGGACATGTCGACAAGTTTTCTAAAGGCATTAGGAGTTCGAATTGGCACTTGTCATTCACGTGAGATTTGCAATCAAAGCTCAGAAGGCATCATACAGTTGTGGATTCGACTGACCTGTCCTCAAAGAATTGACCAGCTCAAATGTCCTTAACTTACATAGACCGATCATGAAGAATTGTGAACCATTCTTTTGGATTGGACCAAGTTGATGGGAGATACTGGTTTTCAATGAATTCTTTCCAATTCTCGAGTCCATTTTTTCCGCTTCATGAAAACCTGTTCGGTGTGTTTGCTATCATTTTGTTTCCATCTTTCCCAGATAGAGAAGTGAAATCTTCTGTCTTTTGGAATTGCTCACCTTTACTTGACAATGGTAAATGGAATTCCAAGATTGGAGATGAAAAAGCACGAAGCGTCTTATTTTTTTCCATTGATCGTCGTCTTCCTGTGATTGAGCAGCATCATGCGCCAGCAATTACACATTTCATCCCTTCTGAAGGTAATTGTAGCAATTAAATGCAGCTTACTACTGAACAAGATCAATGGCCAGCAATCACCGAAAGAGGTATCTCAATATATCTACGGGATTCGCCCTCTAGATCCGATCGTACTCACAACTCTGTACAAGGGTTTGCAAATTTTTCAACACAAATGATTCCCATTCCGCAAACGCGCTTCCTTCTTGTATTGAAAGAACCTCACGCTGAACCATAGACCAAACAATGTACAACGCTTTGAACAGTCCAGTCCATAAATGATGAAGATCTGTGTGTTCAAAGGCCTATTCAAGATTCCAAATCCAACTAACATTGCGCCAAAGGCAATGAAGTTGTCCAGCCACTAATAGACCTGTGTTCTAAGCATACATACAGTACTACTCCTTAACATTTAACCAACCGCGAGCACTGCAAGCCAGAAACGGATAGAAATGAAGCCAAGGCGTCGTTGCGAACGCAAAGTTTTCGACAAAATCAACCATGGAATAAATCCTGGTCATAAAACAATACATTGAACATGACGTGCCACGCCACTGTCATGGAAGCCAATTCCGAAATTCCATTTTCAAGGTCTCTCTCAGGCATTCATATTTCAAACGCCTGGTCAGAGCATTCTGATCTCGGAATGGAATTAGTTTACTCAATTCAAATGAAACGCGAATACGTCTAGAAATCTCTGAGTGGTTCATCCAACGTTCAACAACGGTTGTAGCCCCAAGATGTCAATTAAAAAGGGCGTTAAGGGCAACCAACAGGTAGTATTTGGAGTGGCAGTGAAAATGGTGTCTGCTGAATGCCCTTAGCAACGTCAGCAGGTCAGGAGGCTGACCAGCGCTGCCCCGACCAAACCAGCTACCTGTCTTTACCACCAAACCATCCCTCAGTGGGTTCTCTGAGCAGTGATTTGGGGGTGCTATTTTCAGAAGGGCAGGTCCAAACCCCCTTCCCTATCCATGAAGAAAGTTCAGTGAAGAATTATCTTCAAATATGAGCCAATATTGTAGTGTGTTTGCTTTGTGTTTTGCGGCCATGGCCGCCATGTGTTCAGTGGCCTGTTTATCCATAGCTTTCTCAACGGATAACTGGCAACATATCTCGGTGGATCGGGCGTTCCTCAGGGCACAGTTACCGCTCCAAGAAGATCACAGGCTCTTGAAGCACTTTGAAGAGGATTTTGAGTACTTTGATCGGGTTCAAGGCATGTTTCGAGTGTGTTTCCCACATGAAGAGAAGCCTCCCTATGATAACCTTTACTTGAACCCGGTCGAGGAATGGTGCGCCAATATCGATTACTATGTCAAACTCTTAGAGTATGGTCTTCTACCCGCACGGCTCACATCTCATGCGGAGATCTGGTTCCACTTGGCTCGATCCTCCATTGCTGCGTTTTGCTTGTACTTCATGTGGATGGGCATTGGTTGCGTCACCGGACTTTTGGGATGCTGGAAGGCCTCTGGGGACCACCTGATCTCAACGGCCATCGTCATGTTACTCGCTAGTATGAGTGGAGGAGCCGGAATGGGCCTTTGGCATTGGGCCAAGTTCTATGAACTTGAGAAGGTAAGATTGCTTGGAACTGTCTCATGGTCCCTGAACTAACCTATCACATGTTTCAGGTCCATGATGAACGCCTTGGGTTTTTTCTATCGTGGCCAGAAATTCTCCAAAACTCGACGGCCTTTACTTTGGGTTGGTCGTATATTATAGCTTGGATCGGCGTGGGCTTGGCAATGGTTGCTAGTGTGCTCTTTATGGGCTCAGCTGTTTGCTTCAAGATCGAATTTCGTGAGTTGGAACAACGGGAGATGATGCTCCGCCTCCAAATGGCATATCCCACGCACTCTATTTTGAAGCAACCCAATGGAAGTAGTGTGAGTTTACAATTCAAGCTCCAAGCATGTGGGATGAAAGATTGAAGTCTTTAAATGGCAACTTTATGATTGCAGATTCCGCCAACGCCAATGAGCCGGAGAAGCTCGATGTACTCGCAGCACTATTTTCCTGTTGGATATCCAATCCAAGATGATATTTTGAACGATACAAGAACCCTTCAGTACAAGAACGTTGTCAAAGAGCTTGAGGACTCCAAAGTTTAAGCTCAATCAACCTCAAACAAAGATTTAGTAAATCATATCAAAGCCAAACAAAACCGGACTTTTTTTTTTAGTTTTACCTCTCGTCAGCTTTCGAACTTATCTTCAGTAGAGCAAAGCTAGGACGCTCAAAAACTCATTTAGCTAACTCTACCGTCCTCTTTGACATTAAATGGCAGTTTTGTAAGATATTTCATTCATTGCACACCTTGAAGGCAAGGGAATAGGTCAACTTGGGCAACTTCTGCCCTGATGAACGAATCTAACCTTTCCGAACTTGCAGTCTTGAGATCTTCGTGCACTTCTTATGGCGATAACCATAAATCGAACTCCAAGCAGTGCTCGATTACTACAATCATGACATTTCGCCCTTTATTCCCATGCCAACCATGGTCACTTTTGGACGGTCAATTAGCACTTGATATTTTTGCACTTTGACCACCACTTGAGTATATCAAGTATCTTTCAACAATCCGTTACAGAATCGACTTCCTTCAAGACATCTGAGAGAGCAAACGGTCCAATTAAGTGCATTACCTTCATCAGCGCAGTATTAATTCATTTTACATCGACAATTTTCGATTGAAATCCTTCCTACTTCTTGGACATCTCACGAGTACCAAGGAAAAGATGGGTGTATATACCCACACAACATACATATTGGAACAAAGGCATCCCACAACGTTACCTAAAGCAACTTGGGTAAAACATGCATGCATTCATGAAAGTACATTCACTTCCATGCTGAGAGGCTCAATTGTCTTGCACGACTTTAGAGAAGAAGCATCACCAAGATCCTCTTCCTCCTCTTTCTTCTCCAGGTTCAAAACGGGCCTTCTTTTCTTCACCCTAGAAGTAGCCATTTACTGTAAATCTTTCTAAGAACCAGGCCCATGTGGGTAGTGAACGGTGGTGCTTTAGTTTGTCACAAGTAAATGAAGGGTTTCCTGGTAGTTCAGGATACAAAGAGTTCCATCTTCGGCTCAAAACGTACAGTACTATTCCGCAGAGCTGAGCGAGCAGCGGGGTCCTGCAGGGTGCCATCGTTGCGTTATTCTTGCTTCGGCATGAGGAAGTCAGGGGGCCATCGACAATCAAGGACAAGATAGATATTTGCGAACGTACTGTACCGGCAGCAGAGTAATTTCATCACACGTATGTCTTCATGTCGAAAATAGAATAGCAGGCCAAAAGGTCTTTGGTAGAAATTTCTTTCTTGACGTACCATTCGTTGCCACGTACGATGTAAAAAAACCGTCCAGGTTATGCAGTACACTGGTTCATAAGTAGATTATTGATTTTCACAAAAGTAGTTTTGCTTCAAATGCTGACCTTTAATTTTAATGATATCTTCAATTTGAAATGACAGGGACATATCTAGAATAGAACATTACACTGGACGATCATTTTCATGGTTGGGAGATTTCTCTGTGATTCTGATTGAATACCGAAGGGTCATGCCAAGTCACTTACACAACACTTCTTTGACGAAATGGTTCAATGTCAGTCGATTGCAACGCTCGCACGTGACGCAAGGAGTATTTACATATTTATGAGCAATGTCGGAAAAAGCAAGACCAATCATTTTCATGACGACAAAAACGCAGACCCAATCTTAAACCTTCTGATCTACATACTTAAATGAACGAGGTGCATATTCTGTAACTTAAAAGGGGGAAATGCAAGCGAACCCAAGATCGCGGCCAAGAAACATCCAATCTCAATCGCTCAGAATGTCGGATGTCCAAATCTTCGATTATCTTCCCCTGCTGTTCGTTCCATGATCTCACCTCTACCTCTATGGAAAGTGTCGGCACCGCCACAAGAAACCATGGGAGAAGAAATCTGAACAGTCTTTCTTCTTACTCCTTCCTTCCTTTCTTCCTTTCTTTGGTTCGCTCCGAACTGAATAGAGAGTCAAATTTGAATGCATGTTTAGTGTCAGCGAGCGGAGTAATCATGGAGTCTTTTCACGTTTCATGAGTGAGGAGGCGTGACAAAGGTGGGCGGTTTGAACTTTCGTTTCTAACCAAGAGATGAGCCATTGCCGGGAAAACTTGGACAGATGTCTATCCTTGGCATATTTCAGGATGACAACACTCTGAGCAATGTGCCGACAAATCCATCTTGGCTGGTTCAGTGAAGGTCTCTCTAAATTCAGGAGATCCTTGAGGATCAAAGCGGAAACTGATGTGGGCATAGATCCCTTGGATTTGAATGAATATCATTCTCCAATGATGAATCACCCATCACCAAGAACGAGATACTAGTTCTGAAGTACGGTACCACTCCAAAGGTTTTTGAGCACCCAACGCTCACTCTTCAAGTATGCTCACGCTATTTCCACCTACCTAGAACTGTCAGTGCAATTCCAAGTATGTCTAAAGGTGTTTGTTAAAGTCGAAAGATCCTTGTCGAGCCAAGCTGAAAGATCCTGAAGGGATGCAAGATCAACTTGTTCCAGTCAAAATACTAATTAGTTCATACAACCCTCAACGGTTTGGAGATAGGGCACAATACCGTTCGATACAAATTGCCACTACTCATTCCAACCTCAATTCACATATCACTCTACGTACGTACACATACATCCTAGTCAAAGAGTCTTCATAAGAACGGGATAAGCCAATGAGGATCTGGCGAATCATGAGGCAACAACTTTCATGGCATGCAATTAATTTCAGCGATTCTTCAAAGTTCCATGAAAAATTGAGCACGACAAATATGTTTCGTTTCGTTTCGCTAAAAACCGGCGAAATTCGGGAACGCCTCCTTTCTTCGTTGTCGAACACAATCATTCGTCATATGGCTGATGAAGACGCTTCGATTGATGGGTAAAGAATGTGAGTGTTCTTGAGTATGTGCATGCGTGGTGTTGTCTCGTATCTGATCGTCGTCAATTGATCATCAATCCATCCGACATAAGAAATTCCGTGCTTGCTTTGGTGCTTCTCTGGATGGAAAATCACTTGTTGCAATGGAGCAGAAAATGTCCAAAGCCAATAACATATTATCTTCGGATTTACGGCCGTGGCATTGTTATTGACCATGACTTTGAAATCGGTGATGCTGCGCTTCTCATCTGTTCCTCCAAACTTGCCCTTGGTTCCAGCACAAAAGGAAAATTGGATGCCATTTTTGGCTCTATCAGTGTGGGCATCCATCAATGGTCGGAAGTTTCCGAGAAGTTGGCAAAGCAATAAATACCGAAGCAGCGTTCGTTTTAGATTCCATTCCGAGATTCGACGAAAAAGGATGCCAAGTTTAGGTTTATCCAAAAATTGATCAAAAGTTGCGAGTTAAGAAAGCCGACAGAGGAAGTGGTAAAACCGCACTTTTTCCCAAAGTATCGCACTAATGAATCAAAGCCTCCATCACAGGCGTGTCTATATTTCAACCAAGATTTGCTCAAGAAACCAATTTTCTGCCATCCGACATTCATTTTTCTGAGACTCTTTTGCAATTCGGCAGCAGCCTTAACAAAGATGTTAAAGGGGCTTCAAAGGATGACTTCGAGTTTGCAAACGTCATCCCTCGACAATATCACTGATGTTCCCGATGACTGAAGCTCAGACACATATCCCAATTGGCTAACATGTTCTTTGAAGAGAACATAGAGATTGAACAAGTCTTCGCGGGCCTTTTTTCTCGAGAGAAAGTATCATGTCCATTCAGTTATTGGTTGGATATTGCCAGAGAGGCGAACCAAGGAAGACCTGCCAACGACCTGGCCATGGACGGCATGATATGATATGCTCCTTGCACAGACATTACTAGACCCACACACATACACACAAACCACCGGCATGAATAATATTTGTCTGCACTCGTGCAGTTTGTACCGGACGAAAGATGGTGATGGTGGTGGTATGGCGTCAGTAAAGGCGTGTAAAATCGCATATGATTTCATGGCATCCAAACTGGCCATATGTGAGGGCTTGATTTTCAAGTCGTAAACATTGGATTTCAGGAAATGAGGGTGCAAGAGACATCTTTGGACTTGTTTCAAGAACTCGTTCTTCTTAGTTTGGGGTGACTGGGGGAATCAGCACCAGATTCGAGGGATATGAAGAAAATCGTTTCGATATGGATTGAAAGGGAGAGGTCGAATCTTAAAAGATTTAGTCGATGTATGTGACAGATGAAACGATAACGTTAAGTGTCATGCCTGACTGAGGTCAATATAAAATTGCATCTATCTGAAGGTGACAAAAAACACCGGGTAATCTCCACAATAGACGACAACAATCAGGCTTACCTTGGCAAGTTTTGGAGTCAGGGTGGCATTCCAAACCTTGGGAAGCATCGCAAGGTTGATTCACAGGATGGCAGGGCTCACCTGCTTCACCCGCACAAACCCGACAACACGGGCAATCACTTCGAGGTATTTGCAGCCCACATGAGTTGGGATTCAACTCATCGGGGTAAATCTGACAGAGGGGATCACAAACACAAGTGGGGTCAGGTTTCAGCCTCTGAGCACTGGCTAAAGAAGCTGTACACGACACAAAGATCACTACAAAGGCCAAGCCCAAGGCCACAAGTTCCTTATTGGAACGACTGGTGTTGCTGAAGTTCTGTTGGCTCAAGAGCCATAACTTGGATTTGGTCATGGTGTCAACAAGTTTCTCAAGAGGTCACGTGTTCGTCACGCAGGGTTGCTCACATATCTCACGTTGTAAATGGCCAGAATCTGAGGAAAAATTGGAGAAAAATTAGAGAACAGACAACTCAATACACCAGGTGACTTCAACGAAGTATTTTTACGCCATCTCTCACGGCCGTTTCAATCACATTTTCTTTAATAACACGCCAAGGTCACGTAAATGACAAGGCTACACTGTCAGAGTGGCTAATGCATTAGATGATTCTGGTACAGGCTCAAACCACCTCACCTGTTGTTTGCTTCACACATGCTTAAAACCACCACTATGGCACCATTGTAAGCCAATTGAACTGTGTTTTCTTGTACGTACACCGACAATTTCTTGACTTTCTGTCTCTCAACTTCTCTGGGTTGCTCTTGTGTTCAAATGAATCCACTTGAATGCAAATTCCACCATCTCCTCCTCCGCCTTCTCCACGACGTCGTCGCTAGCTGTAATGGCAGAAGTTGAAGTAGCTCTGGTCCTGGTTGATACAGTGGAGGATTGTGGGAAGAGAGGCTCTGATTTGGAAGTGGAGATGGTGGCAGTGGAGATCTAGGAGGAGAAGAAGGTGAAGGAGGCATTGGTTCAGTCCGTTTGACTGCTCAGTTCGTGAGCGTGAGAGAGGTGAGCACGATGACGACGAATACGCGGCTTCGTCCAAAGATGAACGCCGACGACCTTTTGGCAGTTCTTAAGCTCTTCCTCCATCGATCCATCCAGGAGGGTACGTACTAGTAAATTTTGTAGCTTGCTCCAAGGGCTTAGTGGAAGTCTATCAGAAATTCCATGGAAGGTGGGTTTGCACGAGGAGAACGGAACCACGGGCCAGCTTCACGTTGATTGCCCAAAGAGCACCCACTCGATGGTTGTCGACCATTGGTACAAGAAATGTAATATTGAAATGGGAAAAGCCCAAGATGATGACGAACATCTCCAAAGGAACCGAAAAGAACAATACTGAAAATGTAATAATCAGGAAGTAATATTTGGTTGAATGAATGGAACTTCCCGAAAACTTTGCGCCGGATTTTGACAGTCTTTCGGAACTTGTGGTTGCTGTTTTTGAAAGAAATATTGTGCTTTGCTAAAAAATGAAAACAGAGCAATGAAAAGTAAGGGATTGGTCTTATGCCATTTATTCAACATGTGTTATGCTCATTTCCACACAGTCCCTCAAAAATTACGATTCGACTCGAAATTAATCTTTTACGCAACAATCAAACAACATTTTCATCAAACCTCTTCGGCCATTGTTCCAAGTCAAGGAGTACTCTACCCTGGAGGTGGACTGGCCGCAAGTTCAAGACAACGAAAGGGCGATGCCAGCAAGACATTTCTTTACAGAAAATGATGTTCAAAATCAATTTGAGCGATATTTCTGACTGAAAATTAATTGCTATATATTTGTAGGTTATTTCTAGCAAGTAAATGTCCCAAAATACCAAGAAAGTAAAACTGGACACTTACAAAACTTGAAGAAAAAGAAAGGAACATGACAAAACAACAGTATACTTTAGCAACAAATCATAACAAAAACAAGTACATATTCCAATGTCCACGAATGTTTTACGTTATCTCGGTCGTTAACTGAGACTGCAATTTATTTATTATCTTGGCCCCTGGGCTGGATTTGGAGGCGTCAAAGAACTCCTCCACAATTGATTTGCTCCAAAAAGCTCTCTCGAGGGCCATTGGAAGTTGAGGCTTTTTCATCTTCAAGGTTAAAAACTATTAAGGTTTTGCCCTGTGACACCAAGCTTGGGCATTGGGTACACTTCACTCGATGATCGCACAAGATAACCAGCAATGTAGAAACCAATACTGCTGTCTTCAATGGACTTCAAATGAGCAACGGGAAGAAACTTGAGCATCAATCGAAGTTTTATAGCGGCATCATGGATGGTTTCACCCTCGGACACTGATTTGGGGCCAAAAAATTTTTAATGTCACAAACGTGCATGTTGTCGAAGTTCACCAAGGATCAAACTTAGATTAGTTTATCCACTCCATGGCTTATCAGACTTTAGAATCTGTCGTTAAGATATAAAATAATTACCTCCCAAAAGTTGTCGGTACCAACCAAATCAGGCTGATTGAAATAATCAGATTGAAATTTCCCAAAAAGTACATTTTGGATCTCATGCCTATGTAACATATCTTTGGCATATTCTTGGAGAGTTTTGGTGGACAAAGTCATGGCAAGCATGGTGGGAGATGTGAGACCTTGTCGCTCTTTCCCCCTTTTCCCTGGCCTACTAATTTTGAATTCCAATCAGAGATCCAGAAAGAAAATTTCGAAAGGAATTTCAAGTTATCATCCTCAACTGAATAAATTGGGGCACGGGATGGATCACGTTTTTGTGTGTGAAGGACGGCACTTTTAGTGTTCACCACTTTCCACCACTTATTTATCAATTTCAGGAACTTCAATGTGTCTTTCCACGGTTTATCTGTATTGTTGATGTAAAATTCTACGTGTTTGTGTCCCACTGTATTGGAAGTCTTGGACTATTCGGTTAAGGCCTGTTTTTATCTTCATTAAAGTATTCTCCATAGCTCTTCAAGGCTGCCAAAATATTTGGTATTTCCCATGAGTATTCGATGCTATCTCGGGTTGTCACACTTGCAACACATAGGATTGGGAGAAGATCACGTTTTGGAATTGCATTTTAAAGGTGCCATCTTGAAATATTTGTTAGATGAAACAAGATATTGATCTGGCCAGTTCCTCTTTCCTCAATGTTTAGAAAAAGGAGGCAGTTTGGCTTTTTGATGACTGAGATGCCTTCTGGCAAGCCAAGGGTGTTTTGCTTGAACATGATATCCTCAAGGCACTTTAAGCATTCATCCTCAAGAAACGCCTCATACTAAGCCTTCTCCTCCTTTTGAATTTGAAGGGCTTGTTGGGCTCCTGAAGTAGCGAGCGTCTGTCTGGTTCCGTGATGGCTTTGGCGTGGTCGAAAGATATCTTGAAACTCGCTGAACGGGTCACTTGGAAGCTTGTGCATGGAGATCTGCGGATCTGGAGGTGGGTCTCCGTATCTTGGCCAGTAGCCAGACCTGCAACCAGGTGCAGCACAAGTGTTCACCATCTTCCAATTATTCGACGTGAGAAACTCTACGTTTCCAAAACACAAATCACCTAATTTCTGTTTGAGTAGACTGCACTCCCGCTGTCTCTCAACTGTCGTTTCCCAGCGTGACTGAGTCTCCAGAGTCTGAAGATCTCCTTGTCCAAGTTCACTCAAGAACCTTGAGCTTAACTTTCATGACACCAATGGGTGTTTATATTATTCATTAAAAATGTAGATCTCTAATAGATGGGAGAGTTAAATAACTTCAGAATCAACTGTTTTTTCCTTTAAAAATATCGGTTTTAGCACCAGGAAAAAATTCAGAAATCGAAAATCCTGATATTTGGTAGCGTAAATTTCAATTTTATCAATTCAGTAAAATCAATTTCAACCGTTTTTATGGTAAACAAAAATGACGCCAATGATTTTGAAGACATTGCTTACAAACTATGGATGTTAAAAACACATTTTTCTTTAAACAAATGAATGTTTTTATAAAATCGTCAAGCTTTGAATTCGTCTGACGTGAAAAAGTACCAAAGAAACCAGGAAATAGTTTTTTAAAATATATGTATTGACGCAATCACTCGACATCCGACTTTGACTAACCGAAATGAGAATGTCGTCAAAAATCTCGAAGCAATTACACAAAGAGGGCTTACCCGTTCATTATGTTTATTCTCCCGACGAAATTTAAAAGGGTTAATTTTCAATTGTTTGTCTCGATCTAACGGAAATTTTGGAGCAATTTTTGGTTATTTTTGACGCAGCTCAGAAAAGTTGAAACAATTAAAAAATATGTGCCTATTGGGTTGATTGGAAGCAAAGCGCAAAAGAAAGATTTTGCCAACATTAACAGGATGTGTTTGATGTGGCTTCACGGGATATTAATTGTAATTTGTTTTGAAATTATGACTTCTAAAGACATTCTTTCCGAATGGCTAATTTTTCGTTTTCATCTCAAAAAATCGATTCCCCAAACCAGTTAAATTTGGTTGCACAGTTTATCAACAACAACCAACTTTTTGTTGCAGAAAGTACAACAAATTATGTTATTCCTGACTTGAAATTCTTGTCCTAAAGAGATGAAAAGTTGCGTTTGGATTGGAGATGGTTTCAGTTCATGTCCTGGCAGGTTTAAGCAAGTTCAAATGAGAGTCGACTGACTGTCAAACTTCAAACCAAATTGAATAGTACAAATAAATCGGATTCATTGGTGTAAGAATTTAAAAAAAACAAGATTTACAATTTGCAGATTTTTCATACCACCATAAGGAATGAGATTCTGATGATAACAAAACAAAAATTGACAAAGACTATTGTTTTAGGAATTTTTACAATATTTGTTCTCCCGGATTGGATCCAATACATTTGAAAATTAGCACCCTCATCGATGTATTTGGAAATTGAAATGATAATGTGTAGCAATTAAGTGTCCCAATCTGGTTTGCCTACACAGACACGATTAAGCTTGGCCTGACTTTTGATTAAAAACTTCAACTCCTCCCAACTTCACAGCGCCTTATCCTCTTTAGTTCATAGTTCTAACACCCCTTGTACTATTGAAGTATTTAGTGTAGAACACTATATCAGAGGAGCACGATCATGTGACTAATCTGTTTTACAGAGCTTCTTCAATGGGTCCTACTGAAGATCAGTGTCTCCATAGGACTGGAAACAAAAAGGAAAGCCGAAAAAATATTTTTTTAAGGATTTGGTGCCGATGCAAGGATTGCAATTAGAGGCAAAAATAAGGTCAAATGGGTATAATTATAAAGGTTCTTAAAAATGAAGTGTTCTGTTTTTGATATTAAATTCTTCACTCAGTTTTGTGATCAAAAGTTGAAGGGCCCAGGAGGGGAGTTAAGTGGTGAATGGGTGAGGTCTTGTCATTCAGGTTAGACAGAAGATAAGCAGACATCCAAACTAGCTAGATAGAGCTTACAGACTTGAAAGTTTGAAAGCGCCCTCTCTAGGGCAAATTGACAAACAAGTTGCCAAGAAAGTGATTTGTTGTTGCAACAATTGTTTCATGCATTGGAATAATTCGGTGGATCCACAACTTATGATATAGATAGAGCCCTCGGTTCAGGCCGAGAAACAATAATGTTCAAACTAAGACTTTACTTAGACCGTTCAATTTTTAGAATCGTATCTTCACGCTAAAAACAACACCAATAGGACCCTTAACATTAATTAAGAGTGAAAACAAATTTTTGTCGTTGAAGTAACTGAAGTAAATACAGGCCACTAATGCCAGTAAAAAGCCAATAGATGGCATTGTAAGAATGTTTCTCTCTGGAATCCATGTTTCATGGCGATAATCAAAACTAGTATCTTAAACTAAGACGTCAAAGACGTCATTTGCATTGCCCCTCTCATTCAAACGTATTCTTGAAATCCATCAGCAATGTCAAGTTGTATGGTAGAATATAATCTCTTAGCAGAACTCGAGGTCGGGGATGAAGTGAGCAAAGATGCTTCTGATTGGTTCAGTGCCTTAAAATCGAGTGAAAGGCGGATCTATCACGAAGGAAGACCTCGACCTGGAGACCTTCTAATGCACAAGGATCGGAGGCATTTTAAACCCATGAAACAATACCGACAAAGGTAAGCTCAACCAAGTGAGCTTGCAAATATTATTGTTTTCTAAGAAAAAATACCATGTACACCCTGACAGTGACAGGAAAGTTGTGTCGTAGTCATACTTTGAAAAATAACGGCAATGCGTGGTCACTTTGGCGCAATCAAACCACCCGTGTGCCCCAACAAGTGCTTAGAATATTTTTGGGATTAGTTAGGATATGTAATTTAAGGACAAATAGGTGACAAATTATGCTTGGAAGAGCAATTGCCAACTTGATGTCCGGCGTTTTCTTTTTGCACGGTTCCATCTGCCTTTAAACCGCTGTGAAAAAAATAGTGAATGGCAGGAATCAAATTTTACTCGGTTTTGGGGAAAGGAGACTAGTTTTGGAACACCTCTAACCAAAAGTGAAGGGAAATATTACTGTCCGTCCTAATTCAAGAGCTCATGGAATCTCAACCGTTCATCAAAATTTTAGGCAAAGGGAAGACACTTGAAAAAGTGGGGGAAAACGTTGAGCCGTCCACACTTTCCACTTTGGTCGATAGCATCCAAAATATCATTTCCGAGGAAGGAGAGACTAGTTGGGGACAGATTGGATGTCAAGTCGTTTAAATCTATTCTTATGTAATGAAAATATTTTGGTTCAAAATTACGACAAAACTTTCATAACTCCAAACTTGACTCCGTAGAGTCGAGTTTGGAGAGTGGCAGTCAGCCGGGATCGAACCCCAGCCATCCGCACGACAACTGGACGCAGTACGCACTACGCCATGCCCAATTTGTACCAATGACAAGTGGCCACCATTCGCACAAATCGCGACCCCTTAATATGGACAAGTGGCCACTATTCGCGCAAAGCGCGACTCTGTACCATAGACACTTTATGTTTTGACAACGGTCCACGTTTTAGACCAAGTCCGCGGCTTCCACAGGCTCCGGAGACACAAACTGTTTTCATAACTCTTACTCGGAAAAATATATTCTATAAAATGCTCAAACCACTTTTTCTGAAATTTTTTTCACAACACACTTACTTGGCGCGAAGCGCCGTCGCCGCGGCCTAGATGGCGAAGCCAACTAGTATATTCTAATTAAGCACTTAAACTTCGAGGTCACATCCATCCCGAGACTCCCCCAAAAAATCAATCAAACAATGTTTTCTGTTACATCCAAACTATAATTTTTCATGCTCGAAACTCCACATCACACATTTCAAATGTTCCCGCATTTTTGTCCGCTCAACAGTTGGCGACGGGCGACATGTTATTACGATTACACTCCATCTAATATTTCATAGATCTCAATGAGTTCCACAACAACACTTAAAGCAAGAAATACGAGACCTTAAATCTCTAAACGATTAATGTCATTTGTGACTAAATGACATTCCAGATCTCTCCAGATGTGTTTTTTCTGAATCGAAAGGTACAAATCATCAATCATAATTTCCAATTTTATTTTTCAGATTACCGCGATGTCCTAACGAGGAGTTTCCTTTTGAAATATCATGCGTGTTGTTTATGTCACCTGAATCTACTGACGATCGAGGTGTGGCCATCAAGAAGGAATCTGGGGGCGTGTTTTGGCGCCAATTCACCTGCTTTTGCGATTCATGGGATTCTGGTCATGGGGATAGCAAAGATCCTTTCTTGGTTATGATTTTTGGTAGAAAAAATGTTGACGTGACCAACAATCAACCCTTTTCAAGTTGTGTGTTGACTTGAATGTCATAATGTCTGAATAATCATGAAATGTTAGGACTGAAGACTGAAGTGGCAACATTAATTATATTTCTATTTTTTGATTGAAAATATGGCGTTATTTCAAAGTTATTGTGCAGCGTCTCATTTCTCATTGGTTTTCAGTCATCATCAAGTCCGAACTCGTTGGTTGGCTTCTTCTGTGTTGGAATGGCACGTAAATAAGAAATACATTTGCTCAGGCTTTTCTGACATTGATCCAACCTTTGTGTTTTTATTGTTATTTGATATAGAGCTCTCAAGTATAGAGTGAAATTATGAGATGCGACCTCTTGCGGGCGCAGGGGTTTAGACCCAAGGAGTAAAATTTTGCTACAATAAATTTTGATTAAAACCCTTTTCGACCAATAAGAGTTGTCCAATCGTACCGGAGACTTTTTCAAAAATGAGAACCGTGATAAGATAAAACAGTTTGTGAGGTTTAATCAGCAGGTCAACCTCGGAAATAATTGAAGAAATTGGTGTTTAAAGTCTCCATTTTGTCAATTCGTGAAAATTCTTTGATGGATCAGTGCTTAGTTTTGCTCTATGAAAGTGTTTCAAGACTTTAAATATCATTTTTCAATGTCAAAGTATCAAAATAAAGATATTTTGTCAAGGTGTACATATCAAATTTGCTGAAATAACATTATGAACTAATGCTTTTTGTAGTTTTTAGAGATTTAATACAGTTATTTGAGCTAATCTAAAATGACCATCCTCACAAAGATATCTTCATTATGATACTTTGACATTGAAAGTCTTAAAACACTTTCACAGAGTAAAGCTAAGCACTGACACATCAAGCAATATTCAAGAATTGTCAAAATACATATTTGAACACCAATTTCTTCAATTATTTCAAAGCTAAACCCGCTGATTACACCTCACAAACTGTTAAATCTGATCATGGTCCTACTTTTCATTTGAACTAAAAACTACTTTTTTAAACTACAAAACTACTTTTCCATTGGCTAGACTACTGTTCTTCTTGGACTTGCCGAGTTTGTAATATTTTACCCACAAGTAATCAACATACTGCATGTACATAATTGAAGTTAGGGAATAGCCATCTTATCATTGGTGTTTTGCTTGCAAAGACTAATGATACCCTCAAAACTGAATAAGCTATGACCCCAAACGTAAATGTGGCTTAGAAAGCGGGACAGGCTGTTTATAAATTTATAAATCAAACCTTCCAAAATGAAAATGTGTGATTTTATCTTGAACAAATAATTTTGCTCATTTAAGGGGTGCTTCTATTTCTGCCATGAATTTTTCTACGGAAAAGAAAAATTACAAGTTAAAAAAAAACTGATACGTATCAGGATTCTTGGTGTTTTTAAGATACCAATGGTAAACACTCCAAAAAACATGTGAACAGTATCAGTCTTAATATTCTTCATTGTGGCACTTCAAACATACGTAATTGGACGAGAGTTAGGTTAAAAACTCTTTAATTTAAAAAGTATAAATTTCCTCCCACATCGCAATTAACAAAACATAGACCACGGAACTAAGAAATCCTTAAAAAAAAAACAATTTAATTGTAGAACTAGATGTATTTTGGCAAAAAGCCTTAGCAAAGTCTACGTAAATAACATTTTTACAATAAATAAGCTGAATTTAAGTTGTGTCGTCAAGTGTTGAAATGATTTTGTCGAAGTACCTAACTACTAAACCCCTGCTATTGTGAAGGAATAGCATCTTTGTTCTCAAAATATAAAACAAGATTTTTTATCGAGTATTTTCATAGTTTTGGTCCTTATTTGTCATTCATCCCTTGATCCTTCCCTTGTACATAGGATTTATTACATGGGCGGTTTTGTGTTGGACAGGAATTTTCCGCCGTACCAGAAAGGTTAGATATTTCCTTGTCCGCCAAACTGAAAGACCCTCCGTCCATGTCCATGAACCGAGAAAAAAATCAACAAAGACCTTGCGTTGTCAGACCCATTTTACGTTGATTTCCAGCATGGTTGCCAGGGCGAGATCTACGGTGCTACTTTTTTGGCAAAATCTAAAGTCCTTTTCCTTGACGATTATCTTCAGCTAAGTGGCATCATTTAGCTTAAATGGTACCCATTTTTGAGAAATGATCCTTTTCAAAAAAAAAATGAGTCATCGAAGAAACAGAGTTGACATGTGGCCAAAAAGTGGCATCAAAGATTATGTCTTGACAACCATGTTGGAAATCAACGCAAGATGGGTCTGGCAACGCTAGGTCTCCGCTGATTTTTTTTTCGGTTCATTTATAGTACTTAAATGTACTTTCAGCTTTAAAAGGCTCGACTGAAACAAAATTGCCAGCTTAAATTTGGACAGAAGGAGCTTCGGTTCATCTCTTTTAAGGAAAGGTCTTTTCATCATTTACATTTGCATTATCAACTACGTATATTATTTAAACTTAAGTCGTTTAAAGCTAATTTTTTTCTTGCAACAATCGACACAACATCCAAAGGCATTTATTTTGAACAGGTCACCGTCCGTCTAAAAAGTTAATAATTCTCTCTTTTGTAATTACCTTAAATCAAGTCTCCTTGCCAAATCGATCAACTCAGCTCAACGAGAACTGAATCATAAATAGTTTCCATGAACATCTCAGTTGTGCCATTCCAAGCAAATTTGATCAGCTCATAAAATTTGCATATACGATATTGAAGATACTAGAGACAGACTATCATAGTGGCCGAATTCTTTGCAGTTTGCTCTTTAGTTCGCATGTCAAGTTTTTAAAAGGCTAAAATACTGGCAATAAAAATCATGCATGGGCATTCAAAAGGATCTAGGACAAAATCGACTTGATATTATGTAAAACTTTTTTCCTGCCTCATCTAAAGAAGCTCATGGGAAAGAAGCGACGACAAATTCAAGTTGTTTGGCTTTTTCGAAGCTTCAAATGTTTGCCGTTGTTGTCACCTCCATCAATCAGGAAGTTCAAATAAACCAAAAATCGATTTTGCAATCAATTTGCATAAATCATGCCAGTAAAGATTGATTCAGTCATTGGATCACAAAATAAACTTTGATTCAAGACCTTCCATGGATATTTTTCGGTCAAAGGCTGGTATTTGCAGTATTTTTTTCTCTTCCACTTCCTGGTTTGTTTGGCTTTTTCAAAGCTTCATGATAAAGCCACCGTCGCCAGTGTTCTGACGACTTTTCTTTCACATGAGCTTCTGTAGCCTCATCTACCTTTTTACGATGCAGACAAACGAATAGGAACTGCGTGCGAAAAACAACCCATGTTAGTATTGAATTATGGAGTACAGTCTCAAAATAACATTTTTAACTCTCCTGTCAGGTTTTTGTGCATTCAACCTCTTCTTGAAGCATGGAAGTAAACTTTTTGTGTTGTTTTGCTGAACTTTTAATTTCCAAAGGAAAACATGTTCTTAGCATAATGAATTAACAGGACTACTTCATCAACAAGTACATTTTTTTGCAAAAAAATGGTAGAGTTAATCTTTTAGGAAATTGATTCAATTTTCACACGGAATACATAATATATTTTGTTAAAAGTTTTACTCAATTCTCTCAAATGTTGCAAGAAAATTGTCATTTTCTGGCCTGACATGGTCACTTCAGAAAAATGTCATTTGTAATTTGCCCAATTTTTTGCCTCGATCCTTGGCGAAAGTTTGTAGTCTTTTCGTATTTTTTAAAAGTTTTTATCTTCTTTAACCTATGGCTTCCTTAAGAATGCAGTTTTTTTGCACGAATTATTCTGGATTAAAAAAAACATTAAAACTTTGGAAAAGTCCAGAAAAGTACGTGTAAAATGCATATTTCGAGCAGAATCCCGCAGAATTGCAGTGATCGCAGCAAAAAATGCCAAAATTTTATGTTTGTTAAAAATATAGAAAACTGGCTAATTTTGATCAAAAAGGCCAAAAGCTGCAATTTTTGGTGCAAGTTGCATTGATTGACTTTAGCCGAGCCCTACTAATGAGAAGTAGCAAAAATACCTGAATGCATCTGCTTATTCATTCGTTTTTATTCTAAATCCATTTTTGTAAGGTATTTAAGAATATGTGCGTGCAAAACCAGTACAAATACGTAGAATACAAAAAGGAAGAAGCACAAGGATTATTCACTTTTTAGACTCCCAGAAAGGGGTTGCATCTGAACTCTTTGGTCAAAAGCCGAAGGACTAGCAAATCGTTGTAAAAGCTTCTTAAATCAAGGAAATGGCTAGATCTTGATTGATGTGTGCAAAGTTATTAAATATTTAAGAAATGCAGATATTAGCAGTTTCTTGTCTTGCTCTACAATCATTTTCCATCAAAAATAGAAGAGCAAGACGACATTCAGTTTTCCTAGAAAACTACATTTTCACATACTTAGGTTCACTTGTATCTAATCTATAAATTTCAAAGACATAGTTGAAGATGCAGACTCCAAAGCACCAATCAATCACCTTAATTTTAATAACACGAGTATCTGTTTGCTTTTCCCCACATAAACGATGTAGAGGGCGCTTTTTCCACCAATGAAAAGCACAATCAACAATGAAACAGAACGGTAAGAAAACCATTCACCTACATAAAAAACGACTCAGCCACAAACATATTGCAAGCTCATATTAAGTTGTTTATTTCACACAAGAAGCACTGAATTTCCTGGAGAGGCAGGCTTGTAATGAGAATCATGATTTCCAATTTTCGGAAAAAGCAAATTGTGTACTGAAATTGTGAACAAATTGTTCACACAAGAACTTGCTTTTTATTGGATGGCCTATCTTCTCTAATTTTCAGCTCAATTGAGTGCCAGAGTGAAAAATCACGTGTTGTCTCAAACTTATGATCTAAAGAGAGCAAAGGATGAATGCACTCGCCCTTTTGTATCAAAACTATTACCAGAAACTACTGATGTGTTTCGAGTTCGATTTTTCGCATACTTTTGCCTTTTGGGTCCTTTAGGGTAAAAAACAGCTCACCATTGCCAACTCGAAGTCCATCATCATAACTATTGATGGAACACGAACTCGATTTAATTGAAGTGTTGCCATATTGGTCCTTGTTTAGGTCTTTGGTCAAAAAGTGGAATATAATTTGCCTTTCTGAATGGTCAAAAATGGCAACACTCCCAATTCACCCATCACTACCAAAAACGAGCTGGCTCTTTCATTCTCAGGAGAATTTGGACAAAGCTTTGAGAGAGCTGTTTTGTTGGATTGAGCTAAAAATTGAAATATTTAGTTTACTGAGCACAAGCAAGCTCTCATTTGCAGAAAAATGTATTTGATTTGTACAAACTGGAAATCATAATTTTCATCGCTAGCCTCCCACTCCAGAATATTTAGTGCTTCTTAGTCCACACCGTCTGGTTTGTATGAAGCTATTTTCAGAACACTTCTCAGAAAATCTAGGCCTTTCAAATTGATCGATCTTTGTCTCGGTAGCTCAAAAGGCGACGACCAACGTTTCATTGTGCCGTTTTTCCTTCATAACTGGAAGTTGTCAAGTGGATTCAGCTGCCTGGCCTGGAAACCAGCACCACATTTCTATTCAGGCCCTAGGTACCAATCGAGACTCCAGAGCGATCTTGGCGCAGCAACTATTTTCTGATCGACTGGACTCTTCTCAACTGTATCTATTCTCAACGAGTGGACGACGTTGAAATCACTGCCACAAAAACTCAGACACTCCCAGGTTCAAAGCGCTCAACGTCGTCACCGATTGAGAAACTCTTGAACAGTTTTCGGACAGTGGCCCTTCATTCGGTCGTACCACTTCAAACCGGAGAGCTTTTATTCCAGGCCTCATTGACAAAGAAACCAGTGAGTGAGAAACATTTAGTCGTACACCAATCATGAACTCATTGGGATGGAAGAGCCTTTTGATGGTTTGCACCTTCATAACCGTGGGTGAATGTGCCACTGGAGCGGTTTCCTGTGGCAATTGTCGAGCTCCAAAGTTTCAAGATCGCGAATTCTATCTACCTTTTTGCGCTGAAGATCAAGAGGGCAACAGGGTTACTCACAATAATGTTTGTGATGCCATTTGCTCGGGGAAATTTACCAAAGGTGATAACATTTTTAAAAACTACATTCGATTTGCTGGTTTGTCGTGGGAAGATGAGATCGTGCAGTTAATGAATGGTTGTTTTTCTGATTATGTCTCTTTAGGATCTTGCGATGGTTGTGAGAAGGAGTGTGCGGCAGTATTCATGCCCGTGTGTTCCCTTGACCAAAGGCAATTATTTGCCAATGCCTGCCATGCCAAATGTTCAGGCTTGAGCGAGGAGGAGTACAAAGATTGCGAAGGATTGAACATTGTTATTCCCGGGAAAACAAAGCTCCCGCCAAACAATCTTTTGCCCAAAAGGCTCCAGAACTCCATCTTGAAGAACACCCATGACTTGAACGAGGATGACCTCGAGCAATCGGAGACAAACAAGGATCAAGACGTCTGAATGAGTCTCAAAATTTTGTTTTAACTCTTAATAAAACGTGTGTAAATATGCGAGAACGTACTTTTTCTACTTCTGTTTACTGTCGTCGCCACGATGATATGAAAATTGTGGAGTTACTCAACCTTAAGTGTCGAGTTACGTAAAAGTTCGGGATGCAAAACCACTTGGCCTGCCAAGAATCTTTAAATAGTTTGCATAGGATCAAATTATAGCCAGACCCATTAGCGATGGCCAACAAATCAGTGCTGAGTCTTGTGCAAATCTTTGCCGTCGTCAATGCCATTCTTGGCGAGTTAGTCATTGAGAAAGAATACACTGAAGGTTTCTATACGGGAGACGTGAACGAAAAGGGACAACGTCATGGACAAGGAGTTCTGCGATGGAGGAATGGAGACAAACACGCTGGAACGTTTCAGGACAACTTGCCCAATGGACCAGGCACTTACTTCTTTAAGAATGGTAATCGGACACTCTCGTACTCGAATATGACATGTCTTCACGTTTAACGTGTTCCTAGGCGATCGATTCATAGGCGAATATACGGACGGACGAAGATCCAATGGAAATGGAACACTTTTATTTTCCAACGGCAATTCCTTTGAAGGCCACTTTGAGAACGGAGTGCCTAATGGATATGGGGTTTATATTTGGAAAGATGGGTCTAAACACGACGGGGATCGATATGAGGGTGAACACAAAGACGGATTTCGACATGGTGTGGGTATGGATTCTTTATGTCATTCAATTAAATAATAAGTTCATAGATTTCGAAAATCTTTGGTCGGAACATTACACCTGTTTGTTCTTTCAGGCATTTATTATTGGGCCAATGGGAAACGCTATGAAGGTGAATTTGCGAATGGAAAGCGAGAGGGTCTTGGCGTAATGTTCACGGAGAATGGAGACAACTATGAAGGCCAATGGAAGTCAGGGCAACCTTTTGGCGAAGGAAAACTCACTGTTGGAACCCTGACGGTTGAAGTGAATTGGGTCAATGGCAAGCCAGTGCCCAAACAGAATGCGGTGTAAGAATGAATGATCTTCAAATTTCTGAGCTTTGAGACGACAAGCAAACCCAATATGTGCGTAAGGACTCATCAAATAAACCTCATTCTGCTGTCTTGATATCAATGAAAACGGTCTTTAAAATGATTGTACCACAATTGCCATATAGGAGACCAGAACACCATAAAAGGAAATGAGGGCGCTTTTGGTGAAAGCCACGTAAGATCCGGCCTTGACCGAAACTTCATCCACTACACAGCAAAAAGATTCGATCTCAAAGGCCATTTCTGACTTGAAATAACCTCGATGATATTGGACACAAAGATCACGAAACAAGATGTATTTAGCTTCCACTCCCACATCTAGAATATAACAAACAAAAATAGTTCCAGAATAAGAGGAAATATCTTTACGTACAAGTACCTTGGACTTTTCCGAAGTTGTATAATCCAATCAAAGACCGGAAAAGAAACTGTGCTCCCACACTGAGCAAGGCCAGAAGTTCCCAAATATCGGTGATCTCACCTCGAATTATGCTGAAGAAAAGGGCCACAACCATGACAAAAATTTGTACCGGGAATGCCAAGAGAATGTCATCAAAGGTATAATTGAAACCATTGAGACTTCGTTGTAGCTTCAAATGCTGTTCAATGAGAAAGTGCAGATTGTAATTGTTACCAAGTTTTGAAGGGATTGAGATGGATCTTTTCCTGAAACCAAAACAAAAACTTTCATCAGTGCATAAAAGAAAAGTAATCTTAGTATTCACAATGGTCTTACCGATTCTTTCGGTCGATTTCTTCCGAAATTGAAATTAAAATATTGTCTCGCTTAGGTGATGCGTTAACTTCTGGAACATTCAGATTGTCTTCTAAAGCCAATAAATTTTCATTGATTTGCTGAAAATGTCTGAAATATCCAATAGACAAGAAAATGAGGAGGATATCGCAAAAGAAAGCGCCCATTGCGCAGACTAGGGCTGAATAACAATGAATCACATTTGAAATTAATCGCCAAATTCGGTTGTATTCTGGATGATATGCCTCCAGATGGCTATGTATATAAATCTCACCAGGTAGAAAACAGACATGACTGCTAACAAGCACGAAAGGAATCAAACCAAAGGCTAAGAAACCAACAATGAAATATTGCCTCTTATCCTGAAAAATGTAATCACATGGAGATATGAATTTTCGAAAAACTTCAACAAAAATGAGATTTTTTTAGTGGTGTAATATAGTTAATATTGAAAACATCAAAGAATTTTGCATTTCCTCCTGAAAGTATAACTTTTATCCCTTTAAAAACGTTAATGAATATTGAAGAAGGAGCCCTGGTCAGCCGTGCGACGCATTTTATTTGCGACACCTGGTACACCTGTTGATTAATGGCCTGACCCAAGAACCACTGAATTTCACTGGACTGGGAGGCTAACGAGAGGAATCATGATTTCCAGTAGGAACAGTTCAATTACGTTCTTCTGCAAATGAGACCTTGCCTATGTTGATAAGAATACGTATTTCAATTTTCAGCTCAATCGAACGTCGGAGTCAAAAGTTATGCTCTCTCAAAGTTCAGTGCAAATCCTACCGTGAATGAATGAACTAGCCCTTTTCTTATTATTGTTTTACCACAAAAGGGCGAATTCATCCATTGTATGCTCGCTTCAGTACATAAGTTTGAGAAGGCATAACTTTTCCCTCCGCCATTCGATTGAGCTGAGAATTGAAATACGTCGTCTACTCAGAGTTGGGTCAATTACTTGAAAAATGTAATTAATTACAATTACAATTATTTCATCAAAAAATGTAATTAATTACAATTACGTTTTCCGAAAATGCAATTGACTTCAATTACTATTACATACATGTCAATTACAATTTTTCCATCTCTTTCACCCTTTTGCTTTTTCAAAAAGATGAAAAATCAGAACAGATCTACCATTTTAAAATAGCGATGCAACAACTGGCAGCTTATAATGCCTGAAAGGTTGATATGAAAGAGTGATTTACAAAAACCAAAAGCTTATGAAATTAGTGGCTTAAATATCAAAAATATCATACCATCAATCACAAGGCATGTTTTTCTTTTTCAGAAAATACGAATTTTATACATATATATCAAGTATTACAATAGTTTAAAACTTTATTTTTGCACCTCATTTGTCTGCCCTTGGTTGTGAAAAGCCCTAAATCCTGACACAAAAATCATGGTAAAAAGCTCTTGTAGTTTAAAACTATTTAAACTTTAAAGCTTCGGTGGGTATTGTAACAAAAGCTACCTGCTCATTGCATCACATTGACCACAAATTGATGACAAAATAATTGTCTTTCAAGTAAAAACTGAGAAATTGGTTTTATGGCTAATTTGAGGAAGTAAGATTTTAAAAAGTAATTGGTAATTTGTAATTGAAAATTCGTCAATTACATGGCCAAAAATGTAATTAAATACAATTACATGTAATTGTAATTACGTAATTGTAATTGCAATTACAATTACTCCCCATGAATACAAGCCAAGTCTCGTTTGTAGAAGAACGCAATTAAATGTGTCACATTTTCGTCTTTGTCGAAAGTGGTCTTGCCGGTCTAGAAATTTCATTGTGGATAGCAAGGGCCGTTTATCATCAGCGACTAGTTGAAACTTGCCCAAACAATGGTATTCGTAGAAGGCAAATTTTTGAAAAACTGATGGTTTTGGCCTGTGGCCTCCTCCCTACGATTTGCTTCTCCCAAATTATACTATGGGGCTCAATGTGGTTAATTCTCTACAATTTGCAACCATTTATTTGCACATTTACAGGATTTGGCTTTGAGAATATGTCTTGTGTACTTCTGCTTGTACCATGATCTTCCATTTGCAAGGGCAAGTTATATAAATTAAGTTTATATTAAGTCCGATATTCGTCGGAAATATTTGTTTTTTTTTCACACAACTTATGAGCAACTTTGGCCAGTATCAGCTGCCAACAAGGCAGACAAAATGACGTCAATGGTCCTTTAAGTCATTTTCACGATAGGTTGCCCAACTAGGTCTGCCAATTATCCTTCATGGTCTAGTATTTTTCAGTTGAATGCAATGAGGAACAAAGCTTTCTTCTGAAGGCGAACGAAAATGGCACCCCTTGCTTTATTCGACTTTGGATCAGGGGCGCTTTGCAAAAGAAACTTGCTTCTTGATTGTACAAGATGGTGCACTATGTAAGGGGTGATGGCAGACCTAAAGCTAGCAACCTCGCGTGAGAACGATTGAAAGATTGGTCTTTTCCATCAGTATTTCTGAGTGCTTAAGTTTTTGGCTTCATCTTCGAATGCACTGAAGCTCCCGAGCGAAAATAAACATACTGCCCATTTCAAGGGAGTCTAGGGAATAAATCTCTTTTTGTGAGAAAGAACTTACGATCTTTACATTAATCACAGAAATGTCTTGAAATCATTCTCATGTTTTATTAAACCCCTCGTTATGTGGTCCCTGAGGTGACTTTTGGCTGGCAGGAGGTCCCAAATGCTGGGCTTCTCAAATGAGCTCCTCATGGTTTGGCCCCGTATTCTCAATTCCAACTTGGTACTTGAAGTCATACTTCTATGTAGTAAGTTCGTACTTGAAGTCTTACTTCAAGTACCAAGTACGAGTTGAGAATACGGCCGTGTACTTTGAGCCTTGAGCTTTGGGTGTTAAGTTTTAGGGTTTGATACCCACCAAGTTCTTTTTGGCGGGCCCACAATTCGGTCACCTCAAATGTGATGGGCCCTAACCCCAAAGTTGTTTCTGAGTCTTAATGTTTTCCTACAAAAATGAGAAAAGTTATTCATGGACTGGCGGGTTCATGACTCATATAAAACAGCAACTCTCCTTGTGTACCCTGTACATAAATTATTAGTATATTTGTCAATGTGAGCGTAAAATTTCATTCTAAATCTTCATGAATTTGATAAATTCGGTAATTTTATATAGTTTTAGCTTTTAAGCATTACAACATGAGTTCTGCTAAAAGCAAGTTCTGAGCATGTGATGCTCTCTAAGAAGCAAGTCTGAAAACCCATAAAATGAAAATCCATAAATGATTCAATGATTTCTGCGCATTTTTGTGTTTTGTACCGTATCAGCAAAAAGATAAATCCATTATATTTCCCACCTTTCGCCATTTCAAGTTCGCCAAACTCTGACGTCCTAAAAGAGTAAAAGTGGAATTCAAATACGTCACGATCTTCTCATGTCGAAGAATAAAGACCCATTGCAAAGCACAAGCAATGGATATAGCTCCAATCCAAGGTGAAGCACGCAACGAAAACGCGACACCTCGTCTGCAAAACAATTGTTATGATGGTTTGTTTAAAGGCTCAATCTTTTCAATCACTACTTTACCTAGTAATTAGAAGAATCAACGACCCTGAATAGAAGAGAAAATATGCTTGGCACATCACTGATACAACAAGAAAATATATGGCCTGTCTTGATTTCCATTCAACTCTTCGCAACAAGGATTTATTCCGATCCACTTCGAAAGGACTGAGACCCACCAAATTGCTTAAATGGAACAAGCGTAGATCCCAAACGTCCATGGTTCAAGTTAACGATGAAATGAAAGAGAGTGGGGGAACTTGGAAACCAAGACGAGCTATAGAGCTTTCTTGACCACTTGATGTACATTCGACATTTTACTGGCAGACATGTGGAGAAGATAATGATAACAGAATGAATGTCTAATGCGTTTTTGGAGTTAGAATTTGATGCACACCTTTATTTTTACATTTTTATGGAGGACCTCATCCGCTATTCTGGTCGCTGTCTAAAAGGAAAATTAGATTTTGCTGTCCATAGGTTTTTGGACAAGTAAAATTGCTAATAGGCCTTTCATGTGTTGGTTAGTTTGAAGGGATAGAACATCGGTTAAGGGACGGGAACAAAATGTTTATCAATCAATCTCTTGTTTTTCCCATTTTTATCCATTCATACTTGTACTTTCGAATTATACGCATTACAAAATCTTAAAATATCTCAAGGGATACCTTTCGAAAGGCTAATTATTACATACACCCTTTACAACGTTCAGAAATATGTAAAAAAATGACAAACTATAGTAGGACTGCAAAAATGCCCTTGGCAAATACTTACGTTAAGATGCGTCCTTATTCCAGCAATTAATAGTGACGTCATCATTTTTGGCGGGAAAAAAGTTCGAAAGACCTGTGTTTCTGATGAGTAGGGACGGGCAGAAAGTGTAAATAATCTTACCCTTTTAGTTACCAAAAGTTGCAAAAAAATATGCCCAAAAGTGCAAAACAAAGTGCAGAAAAATGTTGAAATGGCAAATAAATATAAAAAAAGAGCAAATAAATGTCAAAAAAAGAGCAAAAAAAGTGTCAAAAAGAGCAAATAAATGCCAAAAAGAACAAATAAGTGTCAGAAAAGAGCAAATAAATGTCAAAAAAGAGCAAATAAATGTCAAAAAGAACAAATAAATGTCAAAAAAGAGCAAATAACTTGCATTTGGACTTAAAACGTCATTCATGGAGTACCCACGGCTCCTAATTGCGCAGGAGAAGTCATTTACAAGTTCTAAAGACATTTGAGACGAGTTTGAGTTTGAGACAATGCCACACAAGTAATAGAGTTCTATTAATTAGGTCACTAGCAAAAAGGATGTAAAGTCATGAAAAATACTCTAGTCAACAATCTTCCGAATTTTTCATTCCTAAGGTGGTCTCATGGATGTATGTACCTAAAATATTGTTGAAATATATTCAGCAATTGTTTTATATGGCTTTACATCACTCCGTTTTTGTCCTTCAAGTTGTTCAAAAATAGACTTTGAAAATTGAACAGAAAAATACCCACGTGTGCCTAACAATTGCATCAAAGAAAATAGTTATAAATGTGTGTGTTTTAAGCATGTTTTTAGTGACATTACTGCAATATTTGGCACATGGCCTAATTACCAGAACTCAATTTCAAATGTGGCATTCATTGTCTCTTCACATCTATATTGTTTGCAGATCCTCCCACAATAACATGAGTTTCTTTAGGTTTCCTATATGTTGGTTGCATGCAATGAGATTCTTTTGTCTAATCTTTAGTTTAGTAAACAGGATGTTATAGTTAAAGCCAAGATGGTGAATAAAGTGTGAGGTTTGCGTCTGAAATGCACATATTTCTTCAAGGTGCTAAGAATGGTTGATTGCAAATGCAAGCTTTTTTGACTAGTTCAAAATTTGATCTTGAAACTAAAAATTCTTTCAAAAGCCACTACATTTTTTTAACAATTTGTCAATTTTGGCCAAAAACGTAAATAAAAAGTGCAAATAAAGGTGAAAAGTGCAAAAGTGCAGAAAAATGGGTTTATGTTACCAAAAATCTTTTTACACTATTTGCCCGTCCCTACTGATGAGCATGCAAGGTAACTAAAACGAAGGTTTAGGCCTGGTGATTGCAACAATGCCTTTCTTATCTGCACAAATTGAAGTTGAAATAGCAATTCTTGACATTGTTTTTGCAAAAAAGTATGTTTTGTTGCTTTTATCTAAAATTTGGCTACATAAGTTGAGAGGGTTCTTCCGAAATTTGAAATTAGGAATGCCCAACTTTGAATAACAAGATGGCCAGAGGAGATTGGTTCCTGGGGCAACTAAACCTAAAAACAAATAATTTGTTTAATTGAAGGCTTCCAATTTCTCCATTTGTTTTCAAATTACTTTGCAATACTTCTCAACATACATTAACCATCCCATTGCCCATAAATGCAACATTTTTCGAAAACCTGACCCTTGAAAACTGAGATTTTTTTGGCAAGCCTACACTGCTAACGGCAGTTAGAGACGGCAGCAGGTCCGTAAAATGATTCGGTAATCACTCAAGTCATTAAAAGTGAAGGATATTTTGCCTTGAGTTCAACTTACGTACATAGCAGAGATTGGACGTGGGATTGACATTACAGATTTTTTTGGAGCAAAAAGATATATTTAAGTTCTTTTTATTCTTTGGAATTATCTGATTACCATCAACAAACGATCCAGGGACAAGGCCAATGTAGTGGTTTTGCTGCAATAAAACAACTAGACGAGCGAGTTCACTCATTTCTTTTTTTTAAAACCTTGCTTTCATTATTTACCGTACTTAAAATTTTGGTCCTCCTTTTATGATGAAAAAGGAAATTATGACATTTTTTTGACCTGGGAGAAAGAACAAACTTCAGAAAATCATAATTGACAATTACATATTCGACAAAATATTAATCCCTGTCTTTCCACTTTTATTATGGTTACTCTATTTAAAAGTTTCCAAGTTTCGCTATCGTCAATCTATCTAAACCTTTCCTTAAACTGTCCCTTTGTACTCTGGCATTTAACTTTGTCGTCACTAACTTTAAAAGTTAAATGTGAGAAGTAGGGCGCGGAAATAGATGTAACAAAAGATTCTTTTTGGATTTTGACAAATCATGGAACAACTTCATGATTGAAATTAAGACAGCCTTTGAATCTCACACGTTTTTTAAACCTTTTTACATATTAAGTTAAAGATGTACAACTTTAGCTACTCATCCGAATGCAATGTCATAAATTGCTTTCCATGAAACCATTGATGGGACAACTTGATATGAAATCCTGATAATAAAGGTTACTTTGACAAAGAGTGGTAAACTTGTAAAGATGATGACAGGAACAGATTGACATAGGCACCCACGAAAAAAGCCAATAACCTTATGGGAAATCCACAGGGAATCACTCTCAGAAATAGCCTTTAACCTAAGCAATGACACCCCGACATTAAAAATATTGGAATCACAAATGAATTTATTTGGCCACGTCAAGAAAACTTAAAATATGATTAGAAAATCCAATCTAAGGGAGCCAGATTACCCTTGTGTACACGTAATTAGTCTAGGGAAAAACGTAAGTTGCTGTTGTTTTATCAGGGTTTTTAGCCCAAAAACATGTTTTCAGTTAAACTGTAATTGTTCCAAACATGCATGCATTACTTAAAAAAATGACGATAAGCAATGGAAAAAATATTTGTAAAGAGTTGTAAAAGAATGTTAAAAGAGGGCTTCCACAGATGGCGCAGGCTCGATTAAGAACACTGAAGGGCCGTCAATGATCAATGATCCAAACCCTATACTTTATAAAGTTCCACGCACGATGAATCAATTGGTAACGGCATACAATGCATTAGAAAAGTACGTATTTTTCTGGGTCCTACTGATGACATGCTTAGACCAATGACGTTAGTCATAAAACAAGATTTAAATGACCACCGGGCACGAACAACCACACAGGAAAACCAAAAAAAATCGTGGTGCTTTACATCCTTTAAAAATTTGCGACTAAGAAATCAAATCACTAAGTATCAGCAGGATCACATGCAAAGCCTAGACGAAAAGAGTCCTCTGAATACTACGGATTAAACTACAGTGGACTCTGCGGAAGCTATTTCAAACAAATACAAGAGGTGGCCTTTTAGCACGTGGGTCGTATGCTAAAAATTCAACCCATCAATTGTTGGGTTACAATAGTCTCTTACATTTAAATGAAGAGAGGACTAAAGGCCTTTTTTCGGAAAGTCCTTGGATTACAGAGTGATCCTTCTATTTTAATCACTTACATACTAGCACGAACGGACAAAACGCGGAAAATTGATCTGGGTAGCGCAAACTCTTTTTGCCTTTTTCACTTCTGATATTAATTTGCGCTTCTTTTTTTTACGATTCCGGCCAAAACATGTAAAATTTGTTTAAGATTTCTTGAATTCAGCTGCTGGAAGATTTTTTAAGATTGAAAAACTAAAAGTCAGGACCAAGTGGCTGCGGGTACAAGGGCGTTATTTAAAAGTCTAAATGTACTGTAAGTGCTTCTCCCAGATGGTGCAAGCTCGAATCCCGTTTGATTGGATGAAGCTGTCTGGAGAACTCCTCATAGAGAGGAGACGTGGTGTTGTTGTTAGTGCTGTTTCCTATAGTGAGAGAGGTCCCAGGTTCGATTCTCCTCCTCGAATTTTCTAAAGGAAACTTTTAGACGTTAATCCACATCCACAGACCACTGACCAAGTCCCAGACTATTCAGTTCTTGCTAAGCAGGCAAACCCAAGCGACAGTAGTTTGATCAGTGACCTCTAGATGACTCAGGCTGTATTTTCTGGATTGACTCGGAGATTCAAACTTCAAGAAGGATATTTGCGTTACAGACAAGGTAGCGCTCTTTATGACGTTCCCTATGAAACAATCAGTTTTAAGAATATTGTTAGGTAATACCTCATAGAGGACGTTTTTGGCGACGTCAGAATTGAGACATCTATATTTCAAGTAATCTGTGCACAGACTGAGAACCATTCTGATACCGGGCTTCAAAATGTCTAACTCCTATTTGTATTTTGGGCGATTTGGACGATGTGATGGCTGGGCAAGGCTCTATTCCGTTCCTAGAACCAAAAACTCCAAAAAGAGACCTCCAAAACTCTAACTCAAAATCTGTTTTGCAAAAGTTCAGGCACTGTGACTCTAAAATTGAAATGTTTAAAATCTCAATGAAAATTGGTTTTCTCAAATTTTGAGAGCACTTTTTTCGTCTATGAATGAATAAAACGATTTTTTCTTATTAGCACTATTAATCCTATAGTGGGAGTAATTCTTACTTCGGCTTATTAGAATCCAGTTTTGACTGTCTTTCCAAATCGAGCAGATATCAAATTATTCTCTTATGATCAGGCCTCTCTTCTTCTTAGTTACGTATTTCACTAAGCTAAATCACAACAAAAAAAACCTTATTCACAACTTGAAATTTATCTTGTGAATCTTTAAGCCTGCTTGACTAAGGTAAAAAATTTGTCAACAACCTCAAATTGAAAATTTTGCTCGCCAAAATAAAGAAAAAAAACGCAGGCAGAAGACAATAAAGTCTCCAAGGCTTCCTGGCCGATCGAGTTTTTTGCGATTTCGACCTTTTCCACATTTTATCTGGCATTTTTATTGTTTCTTTTGCTAATATCAGTACCTAAAAGATTAAATTTATTTGTGGATTTTGCCCATCCCTAATAATAAGGATTGCTTCACGAAAGAATAAATGCCTCAGCCTACTGCTTATTTGCCGAATGAAATTGGCCAGTAAGTTTGGCAAATGTTTGCGTTATGGGACGGTACAACAAAACGTTTTCACTCCAAAGAGCTCAGTTTCGAGGATGACAGCCAACCAGGATCCATGGAACCCATGTTTCCCCACACTATTTTTGGAAGAAAATTCCCTTTATTGCTCTACAGTATATTTGCTTGAAAACTGCTCAAATTGTAAAATTGTGCACACCTGACAGCAATTGAAATTCTACCTTATAACGGAGAATATTTTTTTTTCACCCAAATATTACATATGCACGTAGTGTACGTGTTTCAGCAAAAAATGTGCATAAGTTACGCTGTATTGAGGGACGTTAAGTACTCGTGGTGTTGGTAATATGAGTGGATGAATGTTAAAACGATTGAACAAGAAGTGCCATGTAAGTGGCCAATGCTCCATAGTAGGATAAGATGAAGTCTTTCTTGAAGACCAAATAGGCTCCTGCTTTAATTGCCACGTCATCGCCGATGGTGCTCAAGAAGGATTCGAGTTCAAACTGCAAATCTGGGCCAAAACATTTTTGCTCATATTGGATGCGAAGATCGCGAAGCAAAATGCTTTTGGCAGCGCATCCTGCTTCTGAAAAAAAATAATCAAGAATCAACCCATCCATCTTTTTTCAGTTGTCTTTTATTGAAGCAAGAAGTAATGCCAATAGAAATTAGAATAAATGGGTACATACTATGAACACAAGATTTTAGAGCTCAGAAATTTTGAACTTGATATATTCAATTACAGTTTCGAACATGTCTATGAACCTTTTTTGCGGCATACGAACGAGATATTTTTTGTTGGCAAACAGAGATTCGAAGCTCTCGGAAACATGTATGAAATTAATAAAGCTCAAGTGTTATTGCCACTCAAGTTGGAACGTATGTTAATATATATCAGAGGTGCTCTTGGATCACTCGAATCAAATCAAGAGAATAGAGGTATTTAGACTCTTTAGTCCTAGAGCTAGGACTCTCTGGTCACAAAGGGACTGACTTGCAAAGAGCAGGGAGGGAGAATAACTTCAACGAGGCCTACACAGAATCAGAGTTGCATTGGAGAAAAACCCGCCCGGTTTTTTCGGGTGGGTTTCGGGCGGATTCTTCAGGTTTTTCGTTCCTGTTTTTTTCTGGTTTTTCTGGTTTTTGATTTTTTTGGTTTCAAAAATATTTTTATTTATATTAACAGATCTTTGTATTATATTCTTCATATTGGATCACATTAACATATCACAACTGAGTTTAAGACGATATGTCACTTATTTATGCTCGATTTTTTGGCAAGAAACAGCAACATTTAGCATTTTTTGCCTCGATTACTTATATCCTGCGGGAAAATATATAACATATATATTTTACACGCACTTTCACCACACTTTTCAAAGAAAAAATGGTTTTAATTAACTAATAAATTGTGATTAATTACGTTTCCAAGTAATTGTAATTAATTACGTTTCCAAGTAATTGTAATTAATTACGTTTCCAAGTAATTGTAATTAATTACGTTTCCAAGTAATTGTAATTAATTACGTTTCCAAGTAATTGCAATTACTTACGTTTCCAAAAATTGTAATTAATTACGTTTCCAAAAAATTGTAATTAATTACGTTTCCAAAAAAATTAGTCAATTATTTTCCCAAGTAATTGGATTTATAAGTTATTACTAGGGCTGAATATTTTAGGTTTTACATAAAAACCTAGGTTTTAACCTAAAACGCCTTTTTTGGGCAATTTTTACCTAAAAGTAAGTTTCCAACCCTAAATCAACTTTTTTCTCGCCTTTTTGGGGAAATTTTTACCTAAAACTAAGTTTTCAACCTAAAATGAACTTTTTTTCTTATCCTAAAGTCATTTGACAATGACTTCGCCCTCTTGAAAATTACCCCAGTGTCGTTAAAACAACAAAACAAAAGAAGGAACAAGGTTAGCCACAATGCTTTTCATCCCATCAATATACCGAATTAGTGTTACGAGGTGGTTTCAGGCCGACATTGCCAAAAGTTGTTTGAAATACTGCTAATTAAGGGCGCTCACTGTCATTTTTTGAAGTCATATACCGCCACATTCTGCCTTTCGAGCAAATTTTTTCTCGTTTTCAGTCATTTCATCTCGTCTTTAGGGCGCAAATTTTCGATCTCTTTTTAAGTCGAAAATTTTTGATCTCGTTTTTAGGTCAAAAATTTCCGAACTCGTTTTAAGGTCAAAAAATCCGATCTCCTTTTTTAGGTCGACAATTTTTGATCTGGGTTTTTTGGTCGAATTATTTGCCACTTTCTACCATATTCTGCCACTGAACAAATTTCACTGGCACAAACTGTTCTATACTGCATTTTTCCCCACTGCCAAATAAATTATTTATTGCCTTTGTCTCAGCTCAACTGCTTTTACTCTTGCCTCTTGCCAAGAGTAAACTACTGTAGAACAATACATAAAAGGCAAAATTGGGTCTGAAAAGCCTCTGTAAAAGGTGTAATCTATCCAACCTAAAAAAACCTAAAACGTAATTTTGGGCAACCTAATTATGTCATAATTTGCCCAAAAAGTGAACCTAAAATATTCAGCCCTAGTTATTACGTTTCCAAGTAATTGTAATTAATTACATTTCCAAGTAAATGTAATTGATCACGTTTCTAAGTAATTGTAACAAATTACGTTTCCAAGTAATTGTAGTTGATAATTTTCCCAAGTAATTGTATTGATAACTTATTACGTTTCCAAGTAATTGCAATTAATTACGTTTCCAAGTAATTGTAATTAAATTACGTTTCCAAGTAATTGTAATTAAATTACGTTTCCAAGTAATTGTAATTACTTACGTTTGTAATTGTAAATATTTTCATTTCAGGTAATTGTTGTTAATTACATTTCCAAGTTACTTTAATTTATTACATTTCCAAGTTATTTTCATTGTAATTAATTGCGTTTCCAAGTAATTATAATTAATTACGTTCAAGAATTTGTAATTGTAAATATAATTATTTTCAGGTAATTGTTATTAATTACATTTCCAAGTTATTGTTTCTAATTACATTTTGTAGTTATAGTAACTAATTACATTTCCAAGTTATTGTAATAATAATTAATTACGTTTTCAATTATTTGTAATAGTAAATAGTTACATTTTCAGGTGATTGTAATTAATTACTAGGGCTGAATATTTTAGGTTAACTTTTTGGGCAAATTATGACATAATTAGGTTGCCCAAAACTACGTTTTAGGTTTTTTTTAGGTTGAATAGATTACACCTTTTACAGTGGCTTTTCAGACCAAATTTTGCCTTTTATCTATTGTTTTTCAGCACTTTACTCTTGGCAAGAGTAAAAGTAGTTGAGCAGAGACAAAGGCAATGATAATTTTATTTGGCAGTGGGGGAAAATGCCAATATAGAAAAGTTTGTGCCAGTGAAATTTGTTAAGCGGTAGATTATGGCAGAAAGTGGCAAAAATGCGACCAAAAAACCCAGATCAAAAATTGTCGACCCAAAAAAGGAGATCGGCAATTTTTGACCTAAAATGAGACCGAAAATTGTCGACCTAAACACGGAGATCGGAAATTTTTGACCTTAAAACGAGTTCAGAAATTTTTGACCTTAAAACGAGTTCAGAAATTTTTGACCTTAAAACGAGTTCAGAAATTTTTGACCTTAAAACGAGTTCTGAAATATTTTACCTTAAAACGAGTTCAGAAATTTTTGACCTTAAAACGAGTTCAGAAATTTTTGACCTAAAAACGAGTTTTAAAAATTTTCGACTTAAAAAAAGAAATTGAAAATTTGCGCCCTAAAAACGAGTGAAATGACTGAAAACGAGACGAGAGAAAAATATGACTTCAAAAAATGACAGTGAGCGCCCTTTATTGGCAGTATGTCGGCCTGAAACCACCTGATAAAGCTAATTCGGTATGTTGTTGAGATGAAAAACATTGTGGCTCCCACTCTTCTACTTTCTTCCTTTTTTTTGTTTTAAAGACACTGGGGTAATTTTCAAGTGGGCGTAGTCAAATGACTTTAGGGTGAGAAAAAAGTTAATTTTAGGTTGAAAACTTAGTTTTAGGTAAAAATTTCCTGAAAAATGCGAGAAAAAAGTTGATTTAGGGTTGGAAACTTACTTTTAGGTAAAAATTGCCCAAAAAAGGCGTTTTAGGTTAAAACCTAGGTTTTTATGTAAAACCTAAAATATTCAGCCCTATTAATTACATTTCCAAGTAATTGTAACTAATTACGTTTCCAAGAACTTGTAATTAATTACAGGTCCTAGTAATTGTAATGAATGCACCCAAAATCAACAATCTTTTAACACTCCTTATTCATTATTGCACTTAACAAGAAAGGATTTTTTGTTACATTTGAGGAAAAAATGTACTTGAAATGAAGTTCAATGCAATTTAATTACTTTTTGAAAGTAATCGAAATTGTAATCAGAAGGGCCCGGAAAATTTTAAAAGGTGACCAAATATTAAATATTTATTTTCGTCAAAAGTCAAAATCTTGAAAAATCAGGCAAAGATTTGAAAAACAATATTTGACAGCATCAATTTTAATGATTTTTCAGCGATTCTTCTTTTGTTAATTTGATCCAACTGGTTGTTTTTCGGAGGTATACTTGACATCTAAATGACTTGATACTGAAATTTTCAGTTTGCCACAATAGATGGTACAGTTTTATTCGTATTTGTGGCTGTGAATGTCTAAGTACAACTGCCTTATTTCAGATCTTTTGTAACCCTGGGTTCATTTTGGGAAAGCCATTTGGCACATTCATCCCTTTATATTTTCCTCAAGTTTGCATGAAATATTTTTTTCTGTCTAAAAATATTTAAGAGGAAATGTTTAATTTTTCTTGAATCAGCCAAAATATTTGAAAACATGGTGGAAAATGAAAATATATTTTTTTTTTTACATTTTAATAAATACATTTCCATTCTTCGTAATTAGTTACATTCTAATATAAAGTAATTGTAATTTTATTCGATTACTTTGAGACCAAAGTATTTGTAGTTGTAATTAATTTCATTTGAAAAGTAATTGACAAAGGTTTGCATTCGGGAAGCATTTTGTGACATTGATTTGATTCTTTAGAAGTTATTCCACGTGGAATCAATAAATAGGATGGCTCTCGAACATAATGCGACAAATTTATCATAAAGAGGTTTGCAAAAATGTAATTTATTCTATTTATAGTCTATAACATTTTTAAAGTTATTGACTTAAATCTGATGTTTACGCATAGGATAGTTATTTTTGCTTGATGCACCAATATTTGTAGTTTATATTTCTCTTAATTACATTCATAAGCCACTCAAACATGCTTTAAAAGATTTTTTTCCTAATCGTTCGTAATTGGAGGTGTCATTCTTACCATGCACTTTCCCCATATTTAGAAGACCAATGAAGGATCGTACCAGATATTGTCCCCCAGTTGCAACAAAGGTTATCAATTCTAATTGATTTGCCATTTCGCCACGAACGACACTAACAAAGAGTGCCAAAATCATCACAAACAATTGAAAAGGAAAGGCCAATATAAGGCTATCAAATTTGTCGTTAAATAACTCCAAATTATGTTGCAATTCCAGATGACTCCTCAAATATTTATTAAAAGCAATGCAATTCCAAGCCTTTGTGTTATCCCTGAAAATGAATCGTATTAGTTTTATCTTTAATGGGACTCTGCAAATAAAATATTACTTCAATTCGAGTGCAGCTTCTTGCGAGATCGTCTTCAAGACGGTATTAGGGTGATATATTCTGGGCGTCTTCTGTTGTCCACTTTGATATGGATTCAGTAACATTAAGTTCTCATTGATGTCCTCAAATTTTCGAAAATATCCCGTTGAAAAGAAAATGAGGAGCATATCCATGAAGAAAGCTCCTCCGCATAACAGAAAGGCGGAATAGCAATGAAATATGTTCGAATACAATCTCCAATCACCGGCCGAGGGAATTTGGTGAGCAATCAATTGACTATGGATGTAGACATCGCCTGGGAGTAACCAAATGTGACCACAAATCATGACAAAAGGCATAATTCCAAAAATAAGGGATCCAAGATTGAAGAAATTCTTTTTATCCTAGAGTGAGAGAGCGGAGGGATTACGGAGATACCTCGTTTTCATGATGATGATGATCGTCGTCGTCAAATTAAAACAGAACACTTCTAATTTATTCATGATTATGTTTTTTTCTTTTAAATGGTTTCAACCATGACACCCTGATACATGTATTACTAAGATGAAGGAAAGTGTTGTGATTTGTGACGTGTCGCAATTCGTTACAAAACTGACATCACCGTCATCAAAAAACATTATTTGCCAAAACTCATTGTAACAACGATTTTAAGATGGTTCCTCTTGTCTAGAATACTAGCTAAAATGGTTTGAGTAAAAGTTTGTTACCTTTTGCCAATTGAGATTGCTCAAGCTTTTGCCTCCTAGAATTTTAAACACTGAGTTCCAATGTGTCACAATCTTCTCATGGCGAAAGACAATTATCCATTGGAAAAAAGAAAGTGACCCCATGGCTCCAACCCAACCCGAACCTCGGAACGAGAATGCCAATCCATGCCTGAAAGTAAATAATTTCACTGATACAGAATATGTCTTAAGGAATCATTAGTCTTGAGGTCATAGCTTAAAACTAAAGTGTTCAGGCATCAACATTTATTTCCAACAACTTGATCAATAATAATCTCTGGTTCCTTCCATAATTCTTCATTTTCCCTGCTCGTGGTTGTTCCTCTCGACTCGCAGAATATTCGAGCTAATTACAAAATGTACGAAACTTGGCGCGAGATCACTACAGATCCATGTCCTACTTTCACAAATTATGAAGATAAGTCACAAAGAGTCACTGGAAATATTTGGCGCTAGCCTTCAATTGAACCACGTGGTAGTTGAATATGAAGTGCTGGAATTAAGATTCGTTGAAAAATACAATGTCAACGGTTAAAGCTGGAATTTCTCGAATGACTAAAAATGTCATAGCAAAGTCACATCGTTCAGTTGTGGAGGATCAACAAGGAAGTATACCTAAGCTCTGACAGTTTTACCTATCATGTTCCCTAGGCACTTGTGGGCAATTTCTGGATTCGAAATGATTCTTGCCTGTGTTTCCAAATTAGAATAAGTATCTTATGACACCAAAAATTCTATAGATATGTGTAGATACGACGTACTCATTTTTTGCGGGACAATAGTTGAAAAATGGTTGCGTGAATCAGCCCAAAACTTCTGAAGAATATTGATGTACTATTCAGGGTTAGTTCGGGAGGAACCCTGACCAATTTTTTTCTAAGTTATGAAATGAAATTCGTCTCATCTAGATTTGCAACTTTGAATTTGTTGCCCTCAAATCTTGGCAGGGAAAACACAAGAGTTGATCCCCTGAAGTCATTTAAGGAAGAACAATCAGTACAACTTGTAAATGTTACTCAATGTTCAACCTTTTCTCCAGAGGCTGGTTTGAACCAACCCTGAAAGTGTGTCCAATTTGACTATGACCAAAAACTAGTTTGTTCTCAGTTGCAAGACTTGAAGGGAGAGGGCTTCTTGACGTTAATCTGGCCATGTTGACCCTAGAAAAGGTGTTGGCAACCTCTTTTGGGTCAAGGCCCACGAAATTTGATTCGTATTGTCAGGGGCCCACCAAGCAGACGTTGGTTGGTTCAGGGGCCCACACATTAGCGATCAAGTAGCTTTGGGCCCATGAGTATTGTACTAAGGATGGCTTTCGGGCCCAATTTTTCAAACTTTCTCCATAGCTCCTGGGCCAACAAATGACCACCCTTGGGCCCACAGGTTGCCTACCCCTGCCCTAGAATCATCCTACAAGATTGTAGGTAGTGTTGAATTGGTACGTGGTATCTATACATATCTATGAACAATTCAGATTTAAAGTAATTGCAATATTATTATTTTGGCCTAATTCGTATCTTTCACGGATTTTGAGTAATATCTTCCGATCTATTCGTACTGGTTTCATTGACCCATCTTGCCAGCAAAAAACACTACTTATGTGCGCCTAATATGTTAACACCCTGAATTCTTTTAGAAAAACAGGTAAGTAACGAAAGTGAAAAATATGTATAGTTTGTGTTACGATAGCCAAAGAAAATCAAGTAAGATATGTCAAAAATTTCATGCAGAATTACCTTGATCTCGGCTATCTTGTTCACAAAAAGGTGATAATTTTGCACAAAATAGTACTTCTTGAGTTGGCTGATAAAACTGGACATGCAGAAGCATGTTCATTTAAGGGCTTCCACGCTTTTTAACATTATTTCCGTTTTTCAAATTGATTTGTTAGGTCAAGAAGCACTGGAATCATGGAGTGGGAGGCTAGCAATGAGAAAAATGATTTCCAGTAAGAACAATTCAATTACGTACTTCTGCATATGAGACCTTGCATATGTTGACAAGAATACGTATTTCATTTTTCAACTCAATCGAACGTCGGAGACAAAACTTATGCTCACTCAAAGTTCAGTGCAAATCCTACCGAAAATGAATGAACTAGCCCTTTTGTGGTAATCGTTTTACCACAAAAGGGCGAGTTCATTCATTTAATGCTCTTTTCAGTACATAGGTTTGAGAAGTCATAACTTTTCACTCCGGCATTCGATTGGGTTGAAATTTGAAATACGTGTTCTTCTCAATGCAAGCCAGGTCTCATTTGCAGTAGAACACAAATGGTTCGTTTCTGCTGGAAATCATAATTCTCATTGCTAGCCTCCCACTCCATGATTTCCGTGCTTCTTGGTTAGGTTAAATAAATTTACCCTCTTAAAAAAATACTATTCCAACAATTTGAAGGTATTCCATATCGACGGTAAGATTGAAACTGTTTTTCAACAAAAATGTATGAAACGATTCTTAATGAAACAAAGCATAATAATTGAGCATTATTACCTGATTATCAAAACAATCACAGAACCGAGGTAAAAGAACAAATATAGATGGGTTAGGAAAGTTACAAAAATGAAATACAATCCTTGTCGAGATCTCCATCGAACTTGTAGCAGACAAGAACGACCTTTGCCCACTTCAAATGGAGTTATTCCAACCATTTTGCTGACTTGGATTAAACGGAAGTCCCATTTGTCCATTATCAATGGTTCGTTTCGCACAACTGAGTGTGAGATCCAAACACCGCTTAAAGGTAATCATTGGTTTAGAAGATTCCAGACATGGGGAGAATTCAAAAATAAATTTATTTAAAAAAGTTGAAGTACAAAAAGAAAAGAAAATGACCACCTAGATACAAACTGCAATTGTATTCATTGGCAATTTCTTGTGAACATTCTATGTCATGCGTGTTTGACCTCCAATCCCCAAGTATGAAATGCATGTTGATTTTAATGAAGAGGGGGAGAAGCATACGTGCATGAAAAGGCGAAGGTTAAAGGAGCCTTTTACAATTAAACTATATATTATACATGTCAAGTATTCGTACGTAAAAACGAGAGGTGAAAGCATACGTGATGGTGAGTATATGAGGCACACATACATATATCTGATAAACAATGACGAGAAGGCACACCCCTGCATGCAACAATATACGTATTGCGACTTTGAAGAAACGCCCAAGAAGTACTACATATCTCATTCCAAGGCCACCTTTTGGACACAATTTAAACGTTTTGGATCAGAGGTTTGGAGTCAGGACGCCGTACTAGAATGTCAGATTGCATCCTCATAGGTGGATAGGAATTACAATCCCAAATACTACTAGCCTTTACACACTCACTTTGATTGCTCGTTCACAATTCTAGGACAAAATCTTTTGGAAATGAAAAGTTTAGGTAAGAGACTTGTGGTAAAAAAGTAATTTTCACAAGGTATTTCCGAGTAGATGGCCATTTTCTAATACTTCCCAACCTAAATTTGACAATTAGCAGTAGGGATTTTGAGGAAATGAAGGTCTTTTCTTGGCAAGTGTTTTGCTCCTGAGAACAAAACGAACCCTCGTGATACGTTAATAGTCCGGAGGCAGACAAAATTGTGGAAGCCCCTTGATTACCCAAAATCCACGCTTCACAACGAAAAACGGACACAACGATCCCAGCCTGAACACAATGGTCCCGCCCAGAAAGTGTTTCAGATAATTTATCAATTCTTTTTTAATACTAAGGGCTATTGATACAACGTACAAAATTGTTAATTGAAGTGCGTTTCCTTCAATAATATTTCTTACTAATCATAAGTTGTTTCTAAAAGATAGTTAATTAAAAAGCCGGGTGGCTTCACACTCTGGCATGCAAATAGGGATAGGTCAAAAATTTTTGGTCCTGGGTCGGGAATTAGGACAATTTAAGCAACTTTTCGGACTAGATTGGATTGGTTCGGTTTCAAACTTGAATTGAAATGTCGAACGTGGCTCAAATCCATATTAAATCATTTTTGTCACATATAAAGTCTTAAAAGGTTTTCTAGCATCACACATATATAATTCTCAAAGTCAAAATAATATGAAATATCAGATAAAATGCACTTTTACAAGATTTTTGGAAAGCATATTTCATAACTATTAAAGAGTACGTTATGATGTGTGCTCAGCCTTAACTACAAGAAAAATATGTCTAACAGATTCATGTTCAAATTTACGATTTCTAGAAGGACCATGTTCAAAATGGACTAAAACCGAAACTTGAAACATTAACTGATTTTTTCAAAACTTCTAAGTATTACTCAACTTTTAGTGTCTGTGATATTGCAAAAGATTGTTTATCACAAATTGTATTTCAAGTGCCTTTTAAGTGATATATTATTATTATTTTGACGTAAGCTCCAACACTCATTGTTTTTACTTTGGGAATGTTTCTTTCATATAACTGTAGCGTTTTATCGGCTTTTTGGGGTCAAAAATGGACCATTCAAAGTCAAATAACTCAGCTCTTGATGAATGAATTTTTATTCAATTTGAATTCATCATGTAACTAAATGGTCTTGAACAGTTTATTAAAAATGTTATAATTAATAGGTTTTTAGGTACTGTATGTAACTTTTTCCCTGGGCCTTAACTTATATAACACAATAAAAGTTAAGTTGTTCTCTTTGGGTATTTCGATCTAAACCTAAAAAAACACTTGACCATGATCACTTATTTGTTTTCTGGGCTTTCAACAAAAAAGACAATTCTGAAACTGGAATCATTTTCCCATTTAAAAGCACCATTTGGAAAAAAAACTAGAAGGCAAAAGTAGAGGAAAAATGATGTTGTTGAGCTTTCAACTAGCGTTTAGTCAAGTATTAAGAATCAACTCATCATAGGTCGATTCTGACTCTAGATAAGTTTGAGGGTTTTCGGATCCAACTCACGACATGGCGATTTCCTATCCGATCCGATGTAATAGGGTGCCGGCATAGATAAATAAAATAGAGATATCTCAATTTTGACGTCGCCAAAACCGCCCTCTATGAGGGATTACCTAACAACATTGTTAAAAATGATAGTTTCATAAGAAACGTCATAGAGTGCGCTACCTTGTTTGTTACGTAAATATCCTTTTTGAAGTTTGCGTCTCCGAGTCAATCCAGAAAATACAGCCTGAGTCATCTAGAGGTCACGGATCAAACAACTGTGACCGTCGTCTGCCTGCTTAGCTAGAAGGAAGAAGTCTAGAGCTGGTTTGTGATTGCCGGCTTATGGCCCCTCCGGACCCCTTCCTGCATGCTAACAATATGTAGAGCAGGAAAAATGCAAGTAGAAAACACATTTCAGGTTTAATTTAGGCACATTTTGTCAAATTTAACTTTACAGTAAATTCCATTCAAAAAAAAATCCAATTTTTTCGTCATTTGTGTCAAAAGTGGCAAAAAGAGCAAAAAATGCAAATAAGACCAAAAATGCCAATGATACTTTTACATTTGCTTTCCGTATCTAATTATAACATAAAATTTCTGTCAACGTGTCCAATACGTTTTGACAAGTTCGTGAAAGGTCGAACTTTTGTGTCAGGGTTTAAAATAAATGTATCATTTTGCAAATGATTTGCCAATCTCTTTCCTTTCCTTTCAATGTCGCCGAAAATGCGTTCCTTTTATCTGTTTTTCTGTTATCTTTTTTTTATTTTCTTTGCATCAATAAGTGTAACAATAACTACAGGGTGGGGCACCAAATTTTTCTGCCGACCAACTTTAGATTTTTTAGCAAACAAAAAAGTTGTGATCAGTCTAAAGACATCAATTGGAATTTTTTTCTTCTATTGATGTTCTTAAGCAAACTTTTTCGAAAATACAATCATGTCGGAACAGAAAATAAAAAGGGGCTCAGATCAAACCAGATCAAACTCAGATCTCCTCTGCACGGGAACTGAACTAAAGAAGACTTGTGGAAATGGACATGTTTATGAGCCAGTTCGCTTTAAAAAATTCAACAAAGAAATGGAAGATGGCACAAAGTGCCAGAGTGGCTATGTTTAGCTAGAATCAGCTCTTGATTTTTCGGACAATTTTCAGGCCCCGGCTGACCTTTGGTTTATTGATCACTTGTGCCCAAACAAGTTCTTGACTAAACAGACTGTATTTGTTTGTTTGGACACACTGTGAGATGGAAAAAATCAAGTTTTTACATCCAACCATTGCTATTTGACAGCTATAACTTGTCTAACAAAATCTTCTGTATGCCCACCCTGCGGAAGCTGAGGACTTCAATTGAAGACTAGAAGTGGAAATTGAACGAACTGATCATCCATCATCCTTTTCTGTGCTTTCGTTTTTTTGTTGTTGCTCTGATTTTGCGTACAACCCAGATGACAAATCCGACGATTTCCCAAGTCTTCTTTTGTTCAGTTCCCGCACTGAACACGTCTAAACTGCGGCGCCTTTTTATTTACTACTCCGATATATTGTACTAAGAAAAAAATTAAAAAGGGAGAAAAAAATCCTTGACGCACATCAATTTGTACGTATCAAATTGAACCTGTATTTCAACTGTGTTTCCACTTTGTTAATCTGCTGAGAAATGCTCCAGCAAATGCAATAAAGGCGTTCCTTGCATTTTGTACGCATGGCATGAAAGACCTCCATGGAACTTGATAATGATGAATGGCCTTGTTTCTATTTCTGTTTGCCAGTAAACTTCGTACGTGTATGTAAAGTACTTTAGTACAATATGAAAGCATTCGCTTCTGACGAGAATTCACCTGACTTAGTCGAGTCATCTTTTTGGATTTATCTGTGTCTTTCCATACTAAACATACTAAATGAGATTTTGTTTTTTAGTCAATTTTTTTGAGCAAAATTTACCTGCCGATGTTTTATGCCTTTTACCAAAAGTTTAGACGCAATATTAATAAAAGTACATTGGCAAAAAAAAGTTCAGGAATATTTTTAAACCTCAATAAATAACGATACATATACAACACATTAGTAAAATTTTAATACAACCTTCAATATAATCTCAAAAACCTGTACTGAAATTTCTCAAAAACTTTTGACTTTTGTAGAAGAAACAACCTTTATCAATTTGGAAAAAAACATTTCCGTTGCATCAGGATCTCCAATGGAACATTGTCACACTCCTTGACCAGAGTGGCCTTCAAGGTCTCAAAATTTTGGTTGCATCCTAAATGTAATAGTTATTCTAATGTGTAGTTAACTCTATTTGCCTTATGTAGATCACTTCAATCTCTTTCCTATCACTTGTACCACAATTCTTCATACTCAACTCCTTAATTACTTCCTACAATGCCTACAGGGTGGCTGATAAGTCTGGTACCACAGCTTTGGCGTTGTAGATTATTCATTTCTATCAATTTAGCCCTTATAATTAGCCACAGAAAATGCAAAACTGTTGGAAAAGAGCTATGCTAAACATTTTCAAAATAGCAGTCCTTGGCAGATAAAAATGGGCACATTTGTGGAGCCACCAACGCATGTGGAACACGCACAATACAACTCATCTTCTGAAATGAAGACATCTTAATGAGTTTTTCAAATTTCTCTCCAAAATTGTTCAGACAATAGCTTCTGATAATGGTAAACAAATTTGAGACAATAAGTTTTTGCTTACATCAACATGGAGTTTGTAAAAAACCTTTAAACGACAGTAGTTGAGTTCCATAAAGAGGGAAAATCAGATCAGGAGATTTTGAAAAATATGCAAATGAGCAATTTGATTAGAAAATTTGTCAGAATTGCAATAAACCATTATAAAGGTATAGGATACATCTCCAATAGGGCAAGGAAAGGTTGCATATCTTTCCGTAACGTAAGTGTCAGAAGCCCAGGTGCCAGGGGCAGCAAGAAATCAATGATGTTAAGAGAAAGAAAATAAAACTGCCTTCAAGCCCTGATCTGATGCATTTTAATTCGTAATCCATGCCTGAGTCTAAAGCTTATTAAAAGTTCTGCAAGAATATTGAGGCTATAAAGAATACCCTTGAGATAGTCTGGGCTTTAATAACTAAATTGTCCGTGCGTACTGTACGTGTGTTGGTGGTTCCACAAATGCGTCAAAAAATTTTTGGGAGGGGGGCGGATTTTTAATACCGCTACAAGGAATGGGATTCCCTGCAAAGAGAGTTAATGATTAGTATAGTTTTGAAAACTTAGGATTTATATTATAATATTGTATAAACAATACATATATTATTGATTTTGAAAATGTTTAACACGGCTCTTTTCCAACAGTTTTGCGTTTTTTGGGACAAATTATGAGTGCTAACATGCTTGAAATGAGCAATCTACAGTAAAAACTACGGTCCTAGACTTATCAGCCACCATGTACACCCTGATACAGAAGTTGAATTGTAATCATACTTCGAACCTGAAAATTACGACAATACGTTGACAGTTTGGAACGATCATACAACCTATGTGCCCCAACAAGTACCTGCAATATTTTTAGATTAGTGGGGATGAACGTTAAAGAAAAGTAAGTGACAAATTATTGCTAAAGCAGCAATTGTCAATTTGGGGTCCGGTGTTTTCTTTTTGCACGGTTCTACGTGGCTTTTAAACCGCTGTAAAAAAATAGTTAATGACGGGAATAAAATTTTGCTCCGTCTTAGAGAATAGGAAGTGATTTGGGAACACCTCCACCAAAAATAACGGAAATATTACTCTCCGCCATGATTCAAGACCGTTCATCAACATTTTAAGCAAATGAAAGACACTTAAAAACTGTGGATGAACATTGAGCCGTTCACACTTTTCAATTTTTGAGTTTACACTTGGCTCCATTTGCTGAAGGTTCACCAAAGTGGGTCAAAACTGGTCATTGATATGTTGTATTTCAATGTCTCTGGTACGCCTTAGTGCACCGTAATAGCACATCCCTCCCCCAAGGAAACTTGTGCTTGACAGAAAAGTGTCCAGATTTTTTGTTTAACTTTCATTCGTTATTGGTGTTCCCAGACTGACAGAAACATTTAAAAGAAATGTTATCGGTATCTGGTATATCTTTAAATTTGTTCTTAAAACCCAAAATACAAATGCCAGGATCAGTTTTACATGTTTCTTTCTTCTCCAAAACTCTTTGCTGTGTACTTTTTTGAAAAGCCCAAGCCCAATCTTAAGGTAAAGATGGGAGGTACTGATGTGTTTTGAGTTAGATTTTTGGCAGTATGTTTTTGCCATTTTGGTTTTTCAAAAAGCTGACTGCAACTAAATTTTCAACAAGCAATAGACCTTATCTGCCATGAAATATGACAACACTGCCAACTCGAAATCCTTTTTAAAACTATCTATGGAACTTGAAATCGAACTAGTACGAGTGTTGCCAAATTGGTCCCTGTTTAGGTCTTTTCAAAAAGTTCAATACAACCTGTCCTTTTTAACAACGATAAACTTCCGAGTCAAAACTGGCAGCACTCCCAGTTCGAAACAAATCACCAATGGGAGGTAACATTTACAAAATTGTTACTGTTCTCAATGCAAGTTTCATGACTGAGTGAAAGGATATTCATGACAAATGACCGGATATAAAATTGATGACTTTTGAAGCAAAACTTTTTCTAAATTGATAGATATCGACCAAACAATGAGAAATCAAATTGAAGAGAGCAAAAAAAAAAATCAGGCTTTGAATTTTCATAATTTGGCGCCATTTTCGTATCATTTCATTCTCACACATTCTCATCATTTTTGATTAAGTCATCTTGTGATTACCGTTAAAAACCATTTGGTTACTAACTCAGAAGTTTTGTTCAAAATATAAAATACTCCATGAAAATATTTTTGGATGCAAAAATCAATCAAATTACCTCCAAGAATTGATGTTTCGTCAAATATGCCTCAAAAATGTTTTTCACCGAGATCTGGGGGAAAAAATAAAAACTGATTTTTCAAAAAATGAATTACAAATCCGGTCTCGATTCATGACGAACACCTTGCCGAACAATTTCGTCACTTGCCATGGAGAAATTCAGAGGCACGACAAAAATGGGGGCCACATATTAAATTACTTAAAAGGGAAAAAGTCCCTTCTAACACTATGAGCAAAGTTCCATGCAAGGGTAAATTTTCTTCTACACCCTTGATAGTCTGGAATTCGCGCTTTTCCGTGCCTGATTTTAGGTAGTGCATTCTTTATATTGAAGTTTGCCTATTGCTAGATCTCCCTATATGGTTTAATTGATAATTGATAAACTTTTATTTTTGTAATTAGTAATCTTCTATTTTTGTAATGTGATTTTAGTTTCTTCAATTCATTTCTACTCTTGCAGTGGAGCCTGGTTATGAATCAGAATGCATTAAAAACGAGATAAATTTCGAACAAGGTTGAGAAACAGTGAAAAAAATGAAAATAAAAGAGCGATTTACAAGGTAATCATTTACTTTTCCGAAATTTTGTTCATCCCTGTCCCAAACGTGTCCAAACAATTCCAAAAATAGTGGTAAAAACATTCTTGGAAGAGCATTCTTTAAGCTTTCTCTCCAAAATAACGTCATTTGACGAAATTTAGTCAAGAATAAGTCAATTCAGCATTTGGATTTTGAACTTCTCGCTCTTGGGACTACTAATAACACACCAACAGTACACTTATTGTTAAATATAGTATGTAAATACTTTTTAAAGCTAATTGTGTCATGATTAATTTAGTTTATTTTTTATTTATTTT